>VXAV01010984.1:631707-642122 GCA_013399715.1 Alectura lathami | reverse complement strand
TTTTTTTTTTGTTTTTTTGGTTTTTTTTTTTAACAATTATTTGGGGGGAAACTAAACAAGTCATTTGAGAAGCCAGTTTGGAGCCAGGAAGTGCCCTGCTGATGCCTACCACAGTTCGGGACAAATGCAAGAACTGCATGTTTTAAACTGAGAGGCTAGAGGAAACAACAACACACACAAGAACCCTATGAAAAACATTGCCATATCCAAACATCCTAAGCTGTCATACACGTCCTGAGCTATATGACCCCCCAAGGACACGTTCAACCTCTCGTCACCAACCTGCTATGCCCAAGCACTGCCAGCACAGCAGCAGTGTTACCACACCCTAGCTATGTCCTTACACTTAACATGCTGATTGTAGGCTGGCAATAGAACCAGGCTGCTCATGTTTTCTCCCCAAACTGCTATTTTCTTCTCCCTCTCACAGCAGAGAGCAAACAAGCCACCTTTGTGCAGAGCTGTAGACACCTACCATATTCTCCAAAGACCAGGTATGTGTACTTGTGGTGCTGCACAATCCAGGAGACAGCCTTCACACCAAGCCAGATCAGCAGCATCCCCAGCGTGGCATCCAGGATGAAGTTAATAAGGTAGCTGAAAGCAGAGGAAAAGGTCACTCTGAAAATCTTCAATAGCCAGGGGGCTCAGCTGTGTTCTGAAGTCTATATAGTAGTATATTCAAAATGTTTTATTTCAGTATGGGGAAAAAACCCCAAGGTTTCAAAATCCCTACTTAGCAGTCCAAACTTTCCTCCTTTCTATTCCACTGGATTTCCTGTAACCTTACCAGCAATTTCTGTTTAAGAGCCTGATCAGCAGAGGAAGGAGGCTCCACCATCTCCCTGACCCTGCTCATTTATTCACATGGTATTAAATACTTCTTGATTTAGCCTTGCTTAAGGGTTACTTGCCAAAAAAGAAGCTTCCCTTTCATAGCATCTTTTGTTCTTAATCAAATGAAAATCTAAGTTTAAGGGAAACAGAACATTTTGGAATTTCATACAAGAAAAACGTAAGCTTGTTAGACATCACATGTGCTCTGCAGAAAAGGCAAAAAGTCATTTTTATGGGGCAGCTGCAAAGGGCTCCTACAAGCAGGGAAGCAGAGCAAGAGGTCGAAGATTCTGGGAGAAGCAACAAGTCCTGGCTCAACAGCAGGCATCCTGGAGTCTCTGAAAGCCTCTGGTGTGGGGTTGCTGCTGCAGGAGATTTGGTTCTAATGAGTTCACTCTGCAGCTTTGGAGGTTTAAGCCTCCCTGGAGAGAGTCTGAGAGACAGGAGACCTGAAGGGACCTTCTGGGGATCACAGGGTCCAAGCTCTAACCCAGGGCTAGGAATTTTAATTATCTCCAGAGAAAAAAAAAAAAAAAAATCTTTCGCTCTGGCTAATGACTTTTTGGCCAGTTTTGTGTTATTGGAATCTTATTCTGCCAGATCAGGCCAGATTTCTACAACATGAAGAAAAACACCAAGCACAGAGCTACAAGAATTAACATTTCCTTTTCCAGAACTCGATGTCACATTTGAATAAAGACACAAAATATCTTACTTTTGATATCCACTTTGAGAACATGCCATTAGGATTTCCTGTATCCAAAGGCTCAGACAAGCTTATTACAGCTTTCAGCTGCTGAAATCAGAGCACTCCCAATACAAACAGGACACTCTGGTGGTTTATGCTGGGCAGGATACACAGTGTGTCAGTCCCATAGCCCAGGGACAGGGTTTCAAGCTGCCTGGTCCAGGATTACAAGTCAGGCAGACCAGGGAAATGCCAAACAAGTTAGGAAAAACCGAAGAGACACAGCATAAGCCCAAAAGGGTTTATTTGAAAACAACGTCAGCTTAAAAGCAACCATGAAACATTTTAAGGTATATTTCATCCTAGCCAAAATTGCGGCTGTTTATAGAAACACAATGTGCAGCATTCCAATATAAACTCTAATACAAACAAAGGAGATAGGCCAGGAGGTTTTAAGCAGCATTTGAAGCTCAGACAAGTTATGCAGAATCAACTTTATCTTGTTCTGAAATGAGAATTACAGCTGCAGATTGGCTGGTCTGGAATAAAGGTGTCAACTCCATGTTGAATTCAAAGTCTGATTAGAGAACGCCCAAAATGGGGCGATATGAATGTGTATGGTAGGTACAACTGAAGTTCCAAGAGAAACATCCTTACATTGGATAAAGGCCTTCAACCACACTGTGAGCAAAGCATACTTAACACCACTCTAAGTCCAGCCAAATTACAGAAAGGCTGGTAAGCCAGCAAGTGGCATTTGCATTTAATAGTTGCAACTGCATGGGGCACCTCTGTATTGCTTACTGCAGGTTTTTCCTAGTGTCTTTTGTGGTGCTTTTAATCAGCAGAAAAATCACCATCTTGCTGCTGCTTCTCCATCAGACCAGGAGACTGCAAAGACCAGAAGATAACTCAGACCCTGGAAATCAGCTTTATTAAGTGCAGTTTATTCCCACCTAGTACTTTCAATGGTTCAGTTTCCACCATATATGACATTTTCCAAAAGGTTTACTCCCTCTTTCTCAAGATGTGGGATGCAAATGGGAGCATCATGGGTACTTACAGAGAACAAGGGTCCTCCTCAGTGAGATCAGACAGAAAAATATTGGCAAAGTGGATGAAGAGGGCACCTATTGCTTGCTTGGAGGTGTCATAGAACCTGGAAGGAAGAAAAAGAGGCAATAAAATCTGCCAATGGAGCACCAGCAGAAGCCAGCCAAGCAAAGAGCTTGCATGAACCTGCTTTCCTCCAAGATGCCTTTGATACCCAAGAAGAGAATTGCATTGGATTTCCAAGTTACTTTAGAGGAAGAACTAGATGTAGGAGACTGATAGGCTTTTCATCGCTAACATTGGCCAGTGGCTCCATGCTGAGACTCGTTTTGTGCTGGCAAGGCAGCTCTACCATGCCCTGATCTCACCTGTATGACCTAGGGGACCACCTGACCCACTGGATTTAACCACCTAGCTAACCAAATTTAAGAGCAAAACTTGATCCTGTTTGGGAGACCCATGCACAGCTACCCCAGCAGATTTGAGAGGACCATAATCAGCTATCTACAGCAAAAACAAGCTTTCTTGTAGGAGCTAAGGAGGGAATTTTACTTTTTGGGAGTTCCAGCTGTTTTAGGGAAATTTCCTTGGAAAATGGCAGCACTGCATTTCATTTAAAGAAAAAAATGTCACATAGGATATTCACAGGGCCTGGAAGACTGCTAATAGGAGAAGAAATAATATTACAGGTACATGATCTTTTTAAGCTCCAAATTAAAAATCTCACCATATCCTCCAGGGACGCCTCTCTTCTTTTGGTTCCTTAAATCGTTTTACTACAAAGAAAATTAGAGATGTTACGTTAACCAGCAGAGCTGAACAGACGTGCATGCAGACTGTACCATGCTTCAATGCAAAGCAGCCAAAAAATATTTGGAGGACCCTCAGCACTCGCTAGCCTAAAGCTGGCACCCATAGGTCAGAAGGATGACCAGCAGAGGCATTTTGGAGTTCGGCATGTTTCTCGCTTCTTTCAGCGGAAAGATTTTCATGTCACAAGAAGTGGCTTGAGGGAAGCTAGGGAGGGTTCATCACTATCTACCAGCCCTGACAATTCTTCCAGGAAAATGAGAATTACGGTAGTGGCATTCAAATAATACGGCCCAGTAATCCATCAAGCTTTTGAATCCCAGAACAGCTATAAAGCTATCTCCTCCTTGCAGCTAACAGGACAAGTCAGGAAGCAGGACCTTGTTCTCACCTCTAACATAAAGGTGCAAACTGCAAAGCCCTGTGAGCTGGTGTGGCTCCAAGCTCATGCCAGCAAGCTAGAGGCACTATTAAAACACATGTTTATTACACAATATTTTGCACATCCACTAGCTACATCTGAGATGTTTTATCATCACCATGAGCCCTGAAGACATATTTGAATCCTTTAAATGAAGTTCCCCTGGGTATAGATGTGTTTTCTCCTTGCAGCCCTTCAGGTCTTCTCTCCTCTACTACAGGTACTACAGGATACTACAGGTATCCTCCAGTGTTGTCTATCACAGCCACTCTCAGATCTCTCCCTTATTATTACTTGTAGATGAAGATTTTATTTTTTTTTTTTTTTTTTTAAACTGTTCTACTCACAGTGATCTGAGCATTGCAGAAGCATCTCGAATCACAGTTAGCTTACCCTACAGATTTGATGTTCTCCCTGGGTTCAGCCAGCTTTAATATGTCCACATAGAAAGCTATTAATGAAAAAGCATCCAGGGCTATACCACATGCAGAAGTCATTTCTGACTGTTTTGCTGTCACCCAGGCTAAGAGCCTATTTTACTAAGTACCAGCTACCAGGCCAACCCTTCTCCCCTAAAACCTAAGGCATCAATGCTCTGGAACATGGAGACCTAGAAGAGTTTTTTTTCCAGGTTTCTTCCCCACTAGTTAATAAAAGGGTACTCAGTAGCATCACCTTGCTTTGTGGGAAGGCTGCTAACAGCTACACCTAGAGCCAGAAGCACTGCAGTTACAGCTGCTGCCTCATCTATGCTGCCTCCAAACCCCAGGCAAGAGGGTGTAGACCCCAGACCTCAGATATGCCATGATCAATTCCTAGACACACTACCAGCTTGAGTGGGTTTCAGAGTTAAAAATAAGCTGTGACTTTCATTTGGAGGCAAATAGAATTAAAATAGTAATTCCGTGCATCGTCTACTTCTGGCAGCCCACCCGAGGACACGAGCACAGCAGCTGCTCGGTGGTGCCACCTAGCGAAACCCACAGCCTGAAAGCTACAGGACACGTACGTAGGAATTGATGTGCACTGTATAACCCTCTTAGAGGAGCTACCCCAAAGGTATCTGCTGTAAGAATTACTAAATCCTTCTACACCTCCCAGATGTGCCCAACACTGGGCAGATCATGGTGATGAATACACCAAGAGTAAGCAGGCACAGAAGCCCAAACTGACCATCAGCTAATCTATTTTATCATCCCTAAGTCTTCACTCAGACCTGCAGCCGACTCTGTGACTTTAGAAGTCAAAACACCAGAACAGAGATGCAGATTTGGTATCCAACTCTGTGGCTGCAGATTACACTCCTCCATGGTCTCATTAACTGAAATGATCAACCAGTGGGTGAAGCTAACAGCTTGCATCCAAGTACAAGCTGCCCTTTTAGAGCCAAGAAATGATCTCATCCAGGCACACTGCAGTAGCTGGTGCCATAGCATCCAATAAAATACCCACAGGGAATCGGGATGTCCCAGGTTATAACCCAAAACATTTTATCCTCCTGCTCTGTGCAGAACTGCACAGCTTTGACAGCACAACTCATGTGGGCTCCACAGAGCAGCAGGCAAACCCACCTCCAGAAACAGAGTCAGCAAGAACTTCTGTAAAGGCTGTGAAGAAAAACCACTGCAGTAGCTGGACACAGCTAACTCCAGATGAATTGCTCTTTGCTATCCTGTACCTGGATGGTAATTAAATGGTGCATGCAGTGCATCTTGCTGTACTTCAGCACTCAGTCTGCCAGCTGGAGCTCAACCACTGACCCCAAGGGACAACCTAAGCTCCTTTCCCTGGGAAACTCCCTGCCTGGTCCAGCCTGCAATGATGCAAGAACTTCTCTGCTTAGAGCCTCAGTGTTTCAGAAGTACACTTTTGTACTTCTTACTGGCATGATGACAATGTGGGACACCCACCAAACAATGACCACTTGCATTTCACCTCTCCACAAATAAAAATCCATGGACTAATCCAGCTGCATGTCCAGAACACGATGCCACTGAGAGGCTGCTGAAGGGCTCTGCAGGCCACCAAGCTGACCACTAGCCCAACCTCAAGAACATCAGGGACGATTTTCACTGTTGTCTTAATGAGAAGTGACATGTTATGTATCCACAGCCACTCAGGCTAGAAATACAGTAATTCAGCATGATAAAATGACAAGCAAGAGGTAAGAAGTTAATGGTGTGGTGCCTTGTTGAACATGGCTTGTCATGGCTCATTAGATTTAAGAGAGTTATCCAAGACTGTGTAATTATCAGAGACAGTAAAACTGTTGTATTAAAGATAAAAGCTAGTATTATGGAGAAATAATTAACTGCTTAATAGGGCATTTACTGTGCAGAGCTGCAGCAGGCTGTCACTGAATTAAACCAGAAAGCCAGCCAAGACCACTGGAGCTTACACAGGCAGCAGAGTAGTTCAGTGGCCATGACCCACAGGTTAGGGGTGATGTTAAATCCACATAGAAATGGCACCAGGTCTCTGAAAACTCAAGGAGTTGATAAAGCTCCTGTTTTCTGAGTCTTTTTTTAGGAATCCAAGCCAGGACACACACAGATCCCTGGGTGGCTGCATGAGTTCAGCTGGCCAGGCTCAGGGAAGTGCTAAAGCCTCTCTTGCTCTTCTCAAAGATCTCCACTCACTGGGCAGCTCAGTTTTTCCATCAGCTGTAGGCATGGGTATGAAAGTATGGCTCAGGCATATCTTAATGGTGGGCTGATCTGTTTTTCAGAGGAGTTGTGCATGCACAAAAAAAAATTACATTACTTTGACTTTAGCACCTATAATTAAAACTGTTTAGTGCAGACAGCTGCACAAGATAGAAGGGAGAAGAGTCCTACCCAACTTAAATTATACTAGAATGTACTGGGTCTGCACTAGAAGACATCAGAAACTGGTTTTCCCAGCAATGCTACCAGAGACAGCATTATTTCAACTCTGCCTCCCTTCTCAGCTTTATCCCTCTGTAAAGCGAGCTCTGGCTGGTGCAAGGAAGTAGCATTACTGCACATATTTATGACAAAGTGATCCTCCTAAATTACCAGATACCTGCAAGCCTAGTTAAAGCAGCAGTTTGGATTATACAGCTACCAAAGCACAGCTTTTTGGCATGCATTTACTCTCCATGACCTCATGGTTCTAGTTGCTTTAGGAAGATTTGCAAGCCCTCTAATTGCTGTAGGGTTTAGTTCAAGTGGAAGCTTGAGAAACGTTTTCTACTGGTGATGTTTGCATCATGTTTAAGGCGAGTCCCAGCTAATGTCAATGTCTTACTAAGTTGGCTGAGGATCCTTGTAAATGAGCTAAAAGGAGGAAGATGGAGACTGCTTGCCCAGGCTCTTTCTCCAGGACGTAACCCTGCACTGAACCTATTTCAACCTCACCTCTAATTATGTCATTTAAGTTTCAATAAACAATGAAGTGGCTGGATGTCAGCAACGAAGTAGTTCCCTGTAGGAATGTTTCCTTCAGAAAGGCTCCAAAAGACAGTCCTCAAGAGCAAGAGGAAGCCTCAAAGTCCCAGCTGATTCTGAAGATGCTCCAAGGAACTCAGCTGTACTGCAGAACAGAGGTAAGGCACTGTGTGACCATTTAGATTTGCCATATGGTCTAAAACAGCTCAGAAAAAGTTGTTCCTAGAAAAGTTATAGAAAGAGGACCCAGGTCTATCCTACCACAGAGATCAGATCACTGAGGTGACAGCCTGCCTTCTTGAACTGGTGCCCCTATAAGCTACCACTCTCCCCTAGTCGGCTGCAGTTGCAGCAGACAAAAAGCCTCAAAGTTAAACAAAAGGGAAGGAAGATGAGCAACAATTTGAGAAAAATAGCCTGCCCACAGCTAAGAAAGGGCAGTGCAGGAAGCAAAATGCTCCCAGACCTTTCCTCTTCAGTCAAAAACAATCAAGATCACAGACACTTGAAATTCCCGAGGGCCACCAGGCCACGGTGAAGTTGGACATCTGAATAGGGATCCATGAAATGTAAAAAAAAAAAAAATTTCCATTTGGGATACGAGATTTTATTACAGATCTGTAAGGGGTCAGAAGACTAAAAGGTAAGAGCTCGGTGAAGCAATCCCTGCATCCCTATTGACCATGCACTGCATTCAGGCAGCTCGCATCTGCGGATGCATGTCCATTACCCCTCTTGGAAATAAAACACTAGTTTAAGCAGAATTAGTGACAGTTCCAGCTTGCTGCTAATCATCAAAACAGAATCCTATCTATAAAATCAAAAGGAGAAGCTTATTTTCCTAGGAGAAGCTTAGGTGTTCTTGGCTGATGGTCAGATTTTCTCTTTGATAAGCCTCTGAGCAGTCAGCTAAAGGTTTCAAACAGGAGCCAACATTTCCCTGCCAAACCTCAGACAAATCTTCCAGGATCTGATCTACTAGAGACCCAAGCTTGACTCCGCTGAGCTCAGCAACAACCCCCAGAGGATGAATACTGAAAGTGAACGTATTAGAAGCACTCAGAGAAAGCACTGTAGAGTACACATATCGTGAGTAGTCCACCAAAAAACAGGCTGCAAGGGCCAGAACTGGTCACGCTGTCACTTGCTTTTAAGAGGAGTGAGCTAAATCCCCTACCATAGAGCCAGGAAACCCATCTTTGAGACAACATCACACCCCCTTACTTCTAGCCTTGCAGAAGAGGATTCAGAGTTTCTGTACAGGGGAGGAAGTGTCTCTCCCTCTACCCAGCCTCCACTTTATTTATAGGCAGTGGAGTCTCCAATAACACATTTCAACCTGTTTTGCAGGACACACCCTTGCACAGGCTTTTTCCAGGACCCAGGCAGGAAGAAGCCAACATGCAGGATACAGAGACCAAAACCCTGGGGTCTGCACTATTCTTAGCCTGAGCTCACAGTTACTCAGACTGGAGACACAATGGGAGGAAGCAGCAGCCACCATTTGCAGCAAGCAGCCAACGTGTTTCTGGCAAGATAAGTGTGTGCGTGAGCTGGAAAAGCTCAAAGCATATCCACCACCACTACAGAGAGCAGAGCGTAGCAGCAAAAGATCTGCTATCAGTGGTTTGAGGAGACAGATGGTATTGACACACATATACTGTAGCCTAGAGCATGTGTTTGGCCATTCCTGCCCCAGCAGTGCTCTACCAAGGCTTCAAAAATGTGCACACTTATAACAGGACTGGCTGAGGTTTTATTCTACTCAAGAAAGGAGCAGGAATGGAGGAGATGCTATGGATTATCTTTAGGTCTGCAAGTCATGAGGCTGCTGGGAAATAAAAAGATTGTACTGGCTCCTACTGAAGATATCTGGATATTGCTGGGCTACTCTACAGCATCTTCTAGAGAAGAAGAAGAAAAAAAAAGCTTCTTCTGGTATAGTGCTCTGAAATGTAAGAGGAACATGCATCAGTAGCAGGTTCAGGCACTCACCCCTGTGCCTCATCTCTACATGGATTTCTGTGGCTGCCACTATTGCCTTCAAGAGCTAAGTGGTCATAAACCATTTTGAGATTAAGCCACTAGCCATGCGTACATATTAAGAACAGCGTCTGTTTGGTCGCCAGCGCCTACAGGAGGTCTGGATCGGGGCTGGGCCCTAGCTCAGATGCAGTTTTATCTGACTCTGCCTGGAGGAGGCAGTAGCGATCCTCTTCACACACAGCATCAGCAGATTCCAGGCCAGTCGCTTGGAAAATGCTTTAAACATGAGAATGTTTTATGTTTTAAGACTAATATTTGATGTCATTAAGAAAACAATTAAAGAATGAAGTGATGCAGCTGGGCTATATTTTTTTTTTCTTTTTAACTTGACCATTGCCAATTTTCTCATAAATGCTGAGAAATAAACCAACTGGAAATTTAACAGATTTCTCCTTGAAACTTTACTTGTTCCATCCCTTTTGTACAAGAATCTTTAAAGGGAAATTTGTCACTGAGTTAAGAGTCACCTAGATTATCAACCATCCAGCACATGCAGCAGAACCAGTCCAGCAATGGGTGAGGTGCTTTGTAGCCCTTGGGTTACAGATAGCTTCAGACAGCTCTAGCTTGCCAGCTCATTTCTCAGCCTACCCAACCCATTTGCTCCTTTAGAGGCCAGGAACCTCCCAATCTTCATATAGCAGACAGTTTTCTCTGCTTAGTTTAGCAGTTCAGAAGGTGCCTTCCAAGAAGAGGTCAATACAATCAGCAACTGAAATTCAAAAGCTTTGTAGAAAGCTGTGTTTTGTTTAATGAAGCACATCAAATGCTGCATGGGCCTTCCAGCTTACAAAGCACAATGTGTGTTTTCAAGCTCAGCCAGTTTTTCCTTCTGCTTCAGTACATCTGAAAACATCTTAAGAGTTCTGCCATATGTAGCCTTTTGCTTAACCTACCAACCTACATGCAAATTGACTACTAGAGTTGAAGTCCTGAGCTTCACACCTCCTGAGATGCAGTTAACCTTTGTGGTTTTGTTTTCCCCTAGAGTGGTGCAGTTTCCATTTTAGTGTGATGAATCAAATTGAACCAAACACAGTCATGCATTTGTGTTAGAGGAAGAAAAGTCAGCGGAGCCTGTCCTGGGCATGGTGAGCCTGAACTGCTCCTATGTCCTGAGCAAATCTATTGGAAAAAAAAAAAAAAAGAA
>VXAV01010984.1:575361-595795 GCA_013399715.1 Alectura lathami | reverse complement strand
TTTTTTTTTTTTTGCCTGTTGTAAGGGACATTGGGGATATCAGTGGTCTTCTTTGGGACCTTTTGCAGCTGAGTGATTTAGAAGATGCTTAATCTTAAATATGCCATGGTCCCGCTGCAGCTGGTGTTCAGTGGATCCTTAGCATGGGTGGAAGCACACACCAAAGTGGGGCTGAATCAGTGAGTCATGGGAAAACGGACAACCACCTAGCAGCTGACAGAGCTGCTTGAAGTGACAAAGGTGAATGCATGGCAACTTTCGTCTTGCTGTCCTGGCACCTTCTGCTGACATTTCGATCGGTGCAAAGAGGATGTGAAATATCAGTGCTGTGGCAGGAGGGGATTTTACAGCTGCTTGGAATGAGCATAAATAATTTAAGTGCAGGGCAGAGACACGTGCTCAACTTGTCTGGTTGTTTGTGGCAGTGCAGTGGGATGGTTTGGGATCAGGTACACTCATCAGCACCCGAACTGGGTGACTGATACAGGTGCTAAGGACAGGATCATGTCCTGCACGTGGGATGCTGGAGGTGGGCATGTCTGGGGTTGGCAGGTGTGGTGCGATGGTAGGAGTACAGGTGAGGCAGTGATGCTGTGCTTCATTATAAAACATCCAGCTAGTTTGAGAGAAGAGAAATTAAAGTGCATTTAACTTCAGAGGTTTGATCTAGTCCTTGGTGAAGTACATGGCAAGTTTTTGCTTTAAGTCTATCTCTGTGTCCTTAGGCTGCGTTTAACCGTAGGGCAGCTAAGAGTGGGACAAGTACCTAAGCCAGACATTTGTGCCTGCCTGTCATCAATCTTTTT
Organism: Alectura lathami; assembly: GCA_013399715.1. Taxonomy (NCBI): domain Eukaryota; kingdom Metazoa; phylum Chordata; class Aves; order Galliformes; family Megapodiidae; genus Alectura; species Alectura lathami. The sequence goes on along the minus strand of VXAV01010984.1, from coordinate 594,989 downwards.
TTTTTTTTTTTTTCCCCTAATACTGCAGGGCTTTTCACTGTAAACAACTTAGTGGCTCTAATTAGGTTTGTTTTACTTTCTGTTGTCTTATCTCACTGCCATTTATCTCCATGTGTATCCTGGACCCTGTGGTGTGCCAAGTGGGAAGGAAGAGAAAATTGCCTTGTGAAACAGGTCTGTCTCTGTCAGCTTTAAAGTGTGAGGCATTTGGCACCAAAGTAAGCAGAGAGAAGTGCAGGGACCTGCTGAGTTAGAGAGGCCAGTCATCTCCTCACATAATCCCTCTTCCACCAAGTGTCTTCAGAGCAGTTTAGTTCCCCATCCTTCTTCCCCTTGACAATGGTCAGTCTGGACCCTCTGTGCTCTGGCAGTTCTTCTGTTTTCTCATCTTTGCATGTTTTCCCTCCAGGGTTAGTTGTTTATTTTCTGTGCTACTGAACAAATGATACAGATGCAAAAAACCAAACAAACAAAAACCCCACAAAACCCACATACTTGACTTCAAGAGCAAAACGATCAGCCCTGTTGAGTGGCTGGAGTAGGAGGGTTGGAAGGGATCTCCAGGGCTTGTGCAGACCACCTCTTACCCAGGGACAGGATTAGCTGTACCAAGACCTGCATCTGGACTGATCAGCATCACAATTCCTCCACAAACGGATGTTCTGTACCCTTCCCACATTCACCAGATCCATTATTAGGGATTTTCTTCCTTGTGCTTAAATCAAATGAACACCCCTGGCGTTTAAACCCAAGCCTTCCTGTTCTATCCACCACGAACATGGAAAACAGATTATTATCTTTCCCTCTTCAGCTGTTTATATATATATGAATATTGTGAACTTCTCTGGTTTTCTGGATTAAGTGGGATTTGTTTCTTTCGCCTTAGAGTGCATCCACACTGACACAGTGCTGTTCAAAGCACTGATTTGTCCCTAATAAAACCCTGCAGGGTATTCAGTATGAAGGAGAAATTGTCACTTGATATAAATGAAAACATTTGGTGAGGGAAGCTCTCAAATAAATAAATAAATAAAATAAACAAAAGGACAGGAGTTTGGAAGAAGTGATCCTTAAAAGCTTTCCAACTGGTGCTTTGTCTGAGAAGGGAGACAAGCTCTATCTCTAGGAGGTGAAAGCTGTTCCTTGATGTGTTCAATAGCCCTTCTGAACGAGCCTCCATTTGCATTGTGCAGATGCTCAGGGGGTGTAAATATTGTGGCAGGCTGCCACTAGCCATCCTGCATGAAGTATGGTTTTATTTAGGAACCTCTGCCTGGAGGAGCAGCCTTTCTTATCCACAGCTTTAGTCCTGAGCATCCTCATGTTAAATGATGTGGGTGATTTGCAGCATTGCTGGTGAACTAGCTTTTTGGGGAAGCTGGGGTCTGCATTTATTGCCATGTGTTGCCTGCATGGAGGTGGTCTCTGAGCGTTGAAAAAGGTCATCTGCGTTGCTTAAAGCAAAGGCTGGAGATCCGGACTTTTAGACCTGTTGGAAAATGCTGTTGACTTGTCCTTAGCTGTGAAAAGTCGAGTGTTGTGATTTGCAGTGTGATTACTGGGAGTTTAGCATTTACTGGGGCTGGGATCTTCTGGGACATGCATATCTCCAGGCTGACAGGCAAGCAGAAGGACCGCAGGAGCGCAGTATTGGGTCAGACACCCAGTGAAGAGTGAATCCCAAAGAAGAAAAAGTGATGTTATGAAGAAGAATCCTTTAGGGTGGGCAGGAGATCAGCTTGGCCCCTGTGTGCCCTGGCTGTTAGGTGATGACTGGTCTCATATTGTGTCATTTGGGTGAGAGGATGCCTCAGTGGGTCACCTGAGCGGGGAGAGCCCGATGCACCAAATTCACGAAATGCTTCACTTGGAGTGAAGTCAGTGCTACTGAATATTGGAGACAGGGACCACCAAGGGATAACTCTAGGGTGCTGGATCTGTGTGTGCAGGAGAGGGACCTCTCCCTGCAGGAGCTTATTGCAAAGGAAGGAAAAACAGGGTGGAGTGCACAGGACATGAGAAATGTAGAACGGTGTGAGGAAGCCAATGCCAGCACTTAATCAAAGAGCCAATATTGATAGCGATGACAAGGCAGCATGTTTGAGATAATGATGCAGTAAGACTGACAGCCGTGGGAAGAAGCAAATAAAAGAGATTCTTTTTTATATTGGCTGCCTTTTTCCGCCTGTGAATTAAGTCTGGATGTGAATTAAGTACCAGGGGAATGGGAGCTGAATGGGGGATGCATCAGATCAGTTAGAACCACCAAATGAACAAGGGATCTGAAAGCAGGGGATTTTTTCCTCTCTCTTTCAGTTACATTTCATAATCCTTTTCTGTGTGTTGCTGCCTGATGTAGAGTCACCTTCAGCATCTTTTGCTGTTGTTTCCCATCCCCTGGTTTACAGGCTGGCCGTGTGGCTTGTGGTCCTTGATTTGAGACGCACATTTCATCAGACTGACAGAAATCAGGGAACGACAGTGTGTGTTGCTTGTTTAGTATTGTTGATGGCAGGCCAGTCAGCATGCTACTGTTAACAGTATGGCTGGGGACTCTGTTTGAAGTGTTAATTAGCAGCAATTAATAAGAAGAGAGAAATTAATACCCTATGTCAGCTTTCTTTGCTAGTTAGTTATATCAACATGAGGCTCAGAGTTATCTTGAAGCTTATGTTTGCGTAGGAGTTTGGTCTTCTTGTCACATTGTATTGGGAGGATACTTAAATGCTTTCCTACCATAAATTGTGAACTAGTTATTCCCCAAATAAGAAGATAAGCTGTATCCTCTGACAGATCCAGTTTTCTTGGTATGCAGGTGGTCTTGATGAGACATTTCAGAAACAAAGAGTTGACCATAGCTTAAAGAAAAACAATATAAAGGTAGAAATAAACCAAGAAAAAAGTTGCTGACAGTGCTGAATCTGGCCAGGAGATTGTGCACTGCCCTTTTCAATCTAAGCGGACTCAAGCTTAGTCCCAGATGTGGCTGCTGAGGATCGATCTCAGCCAAGTGGCAACCAATCAGAGGCAGCTTCCAACTGATTTTCCCATCCATTTCCAATGGGAAGTTCCCAGACTCAGAGAAATGGGCCCTTCACATGGGTCTGGCAGCAGATTTGGGGCTTAAGTAACAACAAAACGTATAATTTTCTGAGTAGACATCTTTAGCTTTCTATCAGTTCACTTTGCCCCATCAGCATAATGGGAGCCTTAGGAGGTTTAACTAAGATACAAAGTAGCTTATCTTTCTTCTTAGCATTTGTTTTGTTACCCCTGAGTTCTGATTAAGATTGATCTGTTGTGCTTAAATTGATCTCTCTCTGTCCTTTAATTTTTTTTTTTTTAATAGACCCAGATTACCTTCTGTCAGTCTGCTCCTAGACAAAAATGAAAACAGCTGAATCTGCCCAAAGTATAGCTTCAGCTGACACTTCTCCTCCTCTCACACTCAAGAAGCTTGATGTAAAAACCCGATACTTAACCAATTTATTATTAATGATATTTATGGAAGTATTCTCTACTGAAGGAGATGTGTTTTTTTGACTTTCAATAGACTGATTGCTCCTAGTTTTATAGTTAATTGAAAGATAATATACACTGGGAATGTGTGATATATACGTACTGAGGTTAGCTGCACTCAAAGTACTTGCAGTATGTAATACACTTAATTCATTAGCAAGTTTCTTGTCAACAAAGAATAAAGATGAAGTGCTGTAGTGACCACTGCAGTGGGGAAGTGATCATTATTATTTACGATGTGCTCCAAGTACACTAAGCACTTTGCAAAGGAACCTGCAAATACATTGCACTGAATAGGTTTACAATCTCCTCTTTCCTTAAAATATGTATATACATTTTATTTTTTCCTTCATTAGTAGGTTCCTTTGGGGTGAGTAACACAAATCACTGATGGAGGTCTAACTTTGCCCAACCACCTTCATTTGAGCATTGTATCACCTTCTGTGGTAATTTGTTTCTACCAGTGACTCTTTGTGAAGCATGTGTGGTTTTAACATTATTTAATTGTGGTCACAACAATGCTGTTGTGATCATTCCAGCAGACAGTCCCACCATGGCTTAGTTAATGGAAGTCACGCTTACGCTTTACATACTCCTCTTTCAGCTCTTGCTGCAACTTCTCACACGTCTGCTTTTCCCCCACATTTTTCATTGGAACAGCCTTAAAACTGAGAAAGAAAAATGTACGACAGAGCACTCTCCCTCCTTCTGATTTATGACCACCATATCTGGTCTTCCTGAATATTCTTCCCGAGTAGTAAAAGTTGAAAAAATCCTGTAATATTTTTACACTCTTATTACCTCCATCTTTGCCTGGACTCTGGCAGTAAGCTTCTTTCCTACTTTTAGTCATGCTTCCTGCAGAGCATTTGGTGTTGGTGCTGCCAGCATAGAGCTCTCTGTCATGCAAGTCTTAGAGGCATCCACTAATAAGCAGGACCAGTCTTCCACATCCTGAATTCTGGACACACACCTTCTTTACGATCTGTCTTCACTGCAGCATATCTTGTGTGAATAGCTGGTTCCCTCTGTGCCCATAACCCGAGCTCTTGGCTTCTCTTTTTCAGTGCTCCTTTGACACCTTGTAATTCATCACCACCTCAGTGAGTTTTACTGAAAAGCTCACTTTGGCGTTTTTATTTTTTATTTTTTAAATCTACTTCTAAAGGTGTATCTCTGAGTAATGCTTGTCTGGTGGTTTACTCTTGCTAGAAATATGGTGCTCATTTAGTCTGGTGTCTGATTCAAGATCTAGTCAGTCTTGTATTCCCTTTCTCATATAATTTTTCATCTCTTTGTAGTTTTATTGTTCTATAGTTTTATGATACTCATTTCTTCTAGAAGAATCTCCTCAGCTAACATAACCCAGTCTACACTTGAGTTAATATTCGCTGCACTGGATGGCACTAACTGGTGCAGTTCCCTTAGATCAACCTGCAAAAAACGGTTGCAGCCAGCACTGTTGTGTTTTGGCACCTGTGTTATGCATGCTGAACTTTATTTTCTAGAGTTTTTCCAGTCTCTCCCAAGTATTACCCCTTCATGGTTACCTCTGATTCTTTACTGCAGATCTCCCCCTTCAAAAACTTTAATATTAATGAAATGAGAAACTGCTCACACAGTGTTAGAAATCAAAAAGTTGGAAGCCAAAAACTGGGCTTGGAGGGTGGCTGAGTTGGCCTTTCTTGATTGCCTTTTTTGGCAAGGATTGTGCAGCCTTATTGGCTTGTCTTTAGTGGTTTATCTGTCAGATGACAACAGAGGGCTCTGGACTGAAGCTTGGGATGTTGATATTCTGTGCTGGGTATTTTGGATGTTATTACCACAGTGTCACCTCTGTTGTTATTATTGTGGTAATAAAATAATATTATATTATATGCCATATAAATATTATATGATATTGTTGCCACTAAGAGGTGATGTCCTCTGTTGTGGTTCCTCGTCCAGCAGTAGTTTCACCTTGGAAGAGGGAGCGGGATCGAAGGGCTGTGGTCAAATACGATAACTTGAAACCCACTAGGAATGGCTGAGGGATGGTGTAAGTAGAACAAATCACTCATTGTTTTTTTCATTTAGTTTGTGCCCTAGGAACTCCCTGCTGCAGGATGAATTAGGAAGGGAAGGACTCTTCCTCTGAACCATGGACACGAGGACATCTTTCATCGCCACCATGCAAGAGACCCAGCATCTGTCCCCAGAGAAGGGTCAGAGCCCGGCCAACGGTGATGGGGAGCAGTTCGATTCAGGTGAGCTCTCCTTGGCCCTTGGGTTTGCTACGTGGTCACAGCCTTCCAGCTGGCCAGTGGTAGGGATGGTGACAGCCGTGTTACAATGGGGGCATTACAGTGGTATGGCTTCATGGCCTTTTTTGAGTTTGTGGATTGAACAAGACTGTGTGTCCCATATTGTGGGATGCTCAAGTGGATCCCCGGTTGATGAGTTGGGAAACTTCAACTTTTCTTCGTGTGAAACTCTTCTACAGTACATAGTAGCTACTTCAAACAAAAAAGCAGTGGAATGTCTTTCCTGCAATATCATATTGTGTTCTTCCAGTCCACCCTCACACCCTCTATTTTATTTTGCTTTTCTGATTAAAGAAAAGAAATGAATGTTCAGAAATCACAGTATTTCTCCTTTGTTTTGAAACTTATTTCCTTCAGAATTTGTTTTGAGTGCTTCAAGTGAGAGTGCATCACAGACATTACCCTGGCCAACAGAGAGGTGGTTGCACATTGTCCTTACACGCATGGGTTTGACTGGACATTTGTAATGCTCTGGGATGAGCACCTAAAGGTGGGGATTTGGTACGTTAAATTTGGGCATTATCACAGTAGGTAATGAACAGTAGGTACTAGTTTCTGGTAATTTCTGCTGGAATTAGGTGCTTTAACTTACCACATCTAGCCTTAACAATAGGAGACTTCATCTTAAGGTGAAGTTGCACATTGACTAAAGCCCATCTGCTCGCTTGCTTTCTTGATGCCAAAATAGGAGCCCCCTGTTGTTACAATCTTTTCTTGCACCACCTCTGCTGCCCATCGCAACCTGGCTGAGTCAATCAATTCACTAAACCAGCTAATACAGAAAAAAATAAAATAAATGGGTAATTTTCTGTCAGCCTTGTGAGTTGAACTGACTGAATGAAAAAGGAGGGCCAGAGCACATACTGGTGGGAATGGGAGCTCTCCTGGTGGCACTGTGTTATTAATTTCCCTCAACTATCGCCTGGAACGTCATCCTTGTTCTGTGTTTGCACAGGGAAGCTCACCTGATGAATTTGTTGAGGAGAAAACTGAGCCCTCTGTCAGTTAATCTGTACAAAATGATTCACTTTTCCATTGTGATACTTATGTCGTTACTCCTGTCCTTGAATGCTTTTCCAGAAATTGTGTGCATTTCTGTGAGAGCAATTATTGACAAAAGGATCCTGAGATGTAATGGCAGATGAAAGTCTGCTTTTGCATATAAGCATCCTAAAAGGCTGCCTGAAGTCTGCTTCCACAGAAATAGGCTCCCTCCCCAGTAGTGAATGGCTGATCCAACTCCTCAAATGCAACAGTAGCAGTGTTGGGGTGAATGCTTTAAAATGCTGTGGTGTCTTTTGCATTTGTTCTCTCAGGTGGTGCTGTATTGTGCTTTCTTGGTAGTGCTGGAAAGTGCCCCTGCCCATGGCAGGGGTTGGAACTAGGTGATCTTTAAGGTCCCTTCCAACTCAAATCATTCTATGGCTCTATGTTGTGCTCAGATCATTTACAAAGCTGTGTCTTTTGTCCGCTTCTCACCATTTCTCACTTAGCACCCCAGAAATTTTGGGGAGTGTGTTAAGAAACCTTGGGTAATACCACCTAAAAGAAACAGGAGGCTCCCATGTTACTTTAGATAAGAACTTAACAATTGCCCTGGATTCTGCTATAAGACATGAAAGAGCCTCCCTTCCATGGGGTGACACATAGATGACTCCTGAAGGTCACCTAGAGTTAAACAGCTGAATATAGAACTGAGGTTCCTTAAGACACATAAAAAAAAAAAAATCAGTAAAGAGACAGTTGTAGCGCCATCAATAAGTCATCCCATTTTAACATTAGCGCTGGGTTGTCTTTGGGTTGAGCAATGCCTGGGAGCTGTCTGTTTTTTTTCACTGAAAACAAAGAAAGCTAACCCTGGCTGGAACAGAGAGGAACATTTGGATGCTGATTGCCTGTGTGAGATGGGTCTCTGTCTCAAGATGGGATTTATGTTCCCTGATTCAGGCACTTCTAGTGTGGATATCCTAATCTGGTCACTACTGTATCTGTTTATATCCATGGGAGAGAGGTAGGAGCCTCCAGTGTGAGGTGCAAGTGACCAGTTGTAGACATTGGGTTTGGAATGACAGGAACTGGCCCATGAACCCTAAAAGTTTTTGGGGATATGGGTCTTGGAGACTCTCCCAAGGCCATGCAGGAGGTTTGTTGTTGATTAGGATTTCCCTCTTGCCCCAAGCCCTTACCTGGTGTGTTAATGCTAAATAATTTTGGTTTTTAGTTATCTGTGAGTCAACAAAGTCTTGAACATACGTATGTGCTGTAAATAAGATGCCTTAGCAATTTGCCACAAATACTGTAATTTCCAAATATGCTCTCCTTCAGGTAAGCCTGGGAAAAGTCTGTGCTTCTGGAGCCACAAGTTTTGGGTCTTTATTCCCCCTTACTTCCAGTAGCCAGGCATCCTGGGAGGCTCACGGTAGTTGGAATAGTTGCATTTTTATAGTGTCAATACATGGAGGACTGCAGAGCACTTTAAAGCCATTCTGAGGCTCAGAGATAATGACTTGTTGATTTTTATTTGCCATTCTAGGCTTGTTTATACATCACCGTATTGTAGGCTAGCCAGCCTTGACTTCTTTCATTAAAAAAGAGCACTGGGCCTAAGCACCAATAATTGGAAAGAGAGCTGATATGTAAAGTAGGCCTAATGCCAAATTTGTCATCTCACAGGGAGCTCTGCAAAATGCTGACACCTGGGGTTTTCTGTCTCTCCAGCAGAGCCAGGACTTAGTAGTTGGAGTGCATGACTTGAGAAGTGACAGATTGGCTTAGGGATAGTTGCTTCATGAGTGAGCACAGTTGTCATCGTCATATATTAAGAGGGACTTTGCCTTTCTGTGTCTGCATTTTGAGGGAGATTGGCAAAGAGTGTCCTGTGCTCCTCGTCAGTGGGGGTTTTGTGGTGAGAAGATTTGTATACGGTTCCATTAGAATGCATGTGGATATCCCTGGGTCCTTTGGCTGGTCTGACCCCTGGGCCATGCTGTGTCTGCACTGGATGACCTCCTGCCAGGTTTCTAGAAGGGGACAGAATCCATTTAAAAACACATTTGGAAGCTTATGGTCCCTTCACAATCCTTTGTGGTAAAATGAAGCAAAATAAAACAGTGATGCCATGATAAATGAGTTCTCTGACATTACTTTTACAGACCTTGTAAAAGTAATTTCCTGATAAAGTCTGCAGATAAAACACTGTAGAGGAGTCAGATTGCTGGTGTGTCAGAGAGAAATGGATTGACAGAGAGGAAAGGCTGCAGCTTGCATCACTGCATGAAGAGCACTCGTAATGCCTCCCCCTGGCATCCTGAACCTCCCTGTTTGGATTTAGAAAGGAGAGATCTGGGTGATTTTTAAAATAAATGCTCTTGTGAGTTTTGTTGGATTGCATGTGAATGAACCAGCTGGCAAGGCTGTGGGAACAGTGGGGCCAGTGGCTCTGTGTTGGCATGTGGCAGAGTAGGTCGTGGGTAATAAGATTAGGAAGGGCAGGAGGACTTGTTGCATCCATAACTAGCATCTGTAATGCTAGCATAATTAACTTGTAGTTGCCAAATTCTCTCTCACTGGAGACATTACTCCTTGCATGGACTGAATTATATATACTGTACTGCTTAAAAATCCTTCCACTGCTCCATGGAAATTACTCCTTTCCGTAAGAATACTGAAGAAAGATGGAGAGAAGGAGAAGCTTGCACGGACTTATCCAGAAAGTTAGAGCAAAAAGAAGGAATGGAAACTGAGAGCCTACAGAGAGCATTGAGGGCTGAGAGAAGTGTCTCATGGTTGGAAACAGAAATAGCTGAACAGAGGAGAGAGCCCTGGGTGGACCTGGGGATGTGTTCAGCTGGAGATGTCCTTGCAGTTGTTGAGCAGCCCATCCCAGCACCACAAGCACAGATGGATGCAAAAGCAGGCAGAGGGGACCTGCTTTTAGCTTTTTTTTGCCTTTTACTTTTTACATCACAAGTTACTGACTTAGAGTGTGACCAGAATTGGTGGTGCTCTGGTTAGAAAGTTGCTTAAACATAGGAGTAATTTTAAGCCTCCGATGGATAACTGTATCTGCTGATCTACTTATGGGCTCACATACCTTTTAGAATCCTAGCCTTTGAAATCTCTGGACCTGACTCTTCTCTAAAACATTAACATAGGGTTGCAGATTTTAAGTCTGAAAGTTTTCCCTGATTATCAAAGTTGATTGCCTGTGTGGTATAGATAAGGGAAATTTTAGCAATTTTTGCACCAGGTTCCTGCCTTGTGGCTAAGCTGTGGCTTGTCTTTCAGCCGAGAATGAGCAGACTCCTTATTTTGGGTCAAGTATCTCAAATTGTTTCCATGCCTGAAGGCTTTTGCAATGATTGAACTAAACAAAGCGCATCCCTTATTCTGCATTGCATTTGTCTGTTTTCGGATTGTTGTCTTGGGCTTGGGTTATTTCTTGTCCAGCTGAGTTGAAAAGTCATTTGGTAGCCACCTTATCATGGGAGTAAATGTTGATTTACATCTCCATATTTAAGCAGGTTAATTGAGTTTATGGTAAGGAGCCAGACCTTAGGCTCGGTGCAGCAGTGTGCAGTGTTTAACAGTGATGACAGCTCAGTGCTCCTCTTTGAACTCCCAGACAAATCTTTACCCTCTGCCAACCCTGTCTCAAAAACCCTTGTCTGGTACATTTTTTTTTCCCCTTGCATGTACGTCTGGCTCCATAGGCAGCAAATAAAATGCATTTCTTCCCCTTTTAATGATGAGAGATTCCCATTACACAATATAATTTTCTGGTCTTGAAAACTGGAGACCTGTAGCAATAATTGCAATAAATTAACCCTGCCGTTTTCTTCATAAGACTGTCTGGGGAGGTTTCTTAATTCAGTTTGTCATGAGTCACTTTAATTACATCATGACCACGCTGATGAATGTTTGGGCAGGTAAGGGTCTCGCAGAGTTTTTCTGATAAATGCTTATTGCAAAGAGCTCATTGCTAGACTGTAAATATTTTTGCTCTGGGGATGAAACTGGCTTTGCGAGATTGCCTGGGAACAAAATGAAAACAATCAGATTTGGCTGATTTTCCGTAAGTGAAAGAAGATTTATTTTTAATTATTGCTGTGTGTGCTTCAGCAGTGGTTTGAGGCCTGAGCTCTGCTCTGCTCAGCGTGGGTATAAAAAAAAGAAAGAATAATGTCAGCTCCTTCCTTCCTCCCCAGGATCACGTGGGGCAGTGGTGCGGTGGGGGGAGGCATGATGCATTGCCCCAAATCTGAAATGGGGCAAGGATAAATGCAGGGAACAAAAAGGGCTGGGCTGATGAGCTGTGGGATTTGGGGAAAGCAGCTGTAGTGCTAGGGACAGGATCCCATGGGGGTCTTGGCTGATGTATTGTGGCAGAGGAAGACTGAGCAGGGAGAAATAGGGTGGCAAAGCTGAAACTGGGTCTCCCCAGCCCCAAGAGTTGGGCTGTTTGCTCTGGATGCTGCTCAGCCAACAGGAGCAACTTCTAATATTATCACCAGGACACTGATGTGATTAACAGCCCTGGGGAGCCCAAGGCTGGGGCATGAGTGTGGCCATTGCACAAATGCGATAGTGGACAGAGAGCCAGCTCCTGTAGGACGAGTCCCTGTTGCAGTATGATGGGTTTGTTCCCCTGCTGCCATGCAAGCAGAGTCATTTCTGGTCTCACAGTGTTGGCTGCTAAAGTCCCAAAATCTGCTTGAAATGTTGTAAAGAGACAGTCAAACTGTATAAGCACAGATCTTTAAACAAGCATTCCCTTGTGTTGATGTTTATATTGGTTGCTATTCTCTGCCTGAACTCTTTGACACAACGTTTGCCTTCTTTGGTTGTGTTTTAGGCTGCTTTCTATTTTTCTTTTTATTTTGTCTTTTGAACAGATGAGGGCTCCAGCATTGAGGATGCAGACTTCAACTGGGATGAGTTCCTGGAGGAAACAGGAGCCAGCGCTGCTCCCCACACCTCCTTCAAACACGTACGTGCTTTGTCTGTGCCTCGCAAGTGTTGAGCACGTTCCCTCTTCTGATTTTCAGGGGGTCCTTGACCAGCTGAAGCGGGATCTGATCATTTGGGGGAAAAACTGGCCTTCTGGGCATGTGACAACTCGAATGGGAACAAGGCTGAGTGCTCCCTGGCATCAGTGCAGCTCCTGGCCCTCCAGCTGGTATTAGGTGATATCAGTGTGTCTGCGCTGGATGCACTCACAGCTCAGAATGCTGAGTCTATGCCACTATGTTCAAATTGTTCATTTGTGAGGTTTTACATTGCTTTTGTTTTGTGTCTAGCATACTTATCTTTTTTCTTTTCCTTTTTTATTTATTGCTATTCGTCCCAGCTCATAGAGATTGATCTCACCAGAATGCCTTATTTCTTTGAAGGTGCCCTGACAATTCAGGATTTTCTGACTAGCAGGGTCACTCACCACTAGAGCCCAGCGTGGCTCATAGGAAGCCATCTCTCAGCCTCCTTCTTGAGATGCTGCCTCAGCAGCATATGGTTTGTGCAGACATTAAGGAGTCCTGCATATGCCATGGTAGTTGCAACATGGTTTGTGGCTCCAGTCCACATTAACAGAAGTAGTATCCAGAACCTCTAAAGTCTTAAGTCATAAAGAAGATTGGACCATGCTTTGAAGAAAGAGTCTGTCAAGAAACGGAGCCCATCACAGTCAAGGATGTTATTGTATGGGGCCAGTTTCTCCATCTGAAACCTCCACCTAACCTTTTCTATTCAGCCCACTGGTGTGCTGTCCATAGCCCATGCTTATATGAGGACATGGGTCAGAACTTAAACTGATGCATAGGTTCTTCATCATCATCAAAGGCAGGCATGTGAGGCCTTGTATGTTTTTCCAGGACACTGTTTTCAGTCAAACAAAGGACTGCACTTCCAGATGTTGTGATGCCTTCATCTGTGTCAAGCCATGACTGGTCACAGTGGTCCTCCATCCTCAGCTGTGTGTCCCATGGGGATTGTGCTGCTCATCCTCCTACCTGACCCATCAGCTGCAGGCAGCAGCTACAGCTGGTCACTGAACTTGCCAATTCCCCTTCTCCCAGCTTCAGTCACCTGAATGCACTGGAGGATGTGTCTTAAGCAGAAAGAGAGGGGTTTCAGCTGTAATGGCTCTCATCTGCCTTACACTGAGCCTAGTTGTTGTTCTTTAGGAACAGTATAGCTGTGCTGCAGTGAAAGGGAAGTTTCCTGAAGAGTCTGTTGCTGCTTTAAGATAAGTCTCCATTTGGATGGCTGCCTTGATGCCAGGTGGTTTCTCAATTTGTTTTGAACAGGTAAGGAGCAGCAGTGATGAAACGTCTATCTCTACATCTGAAAAAAAAATCAATCATACAATCTTCCGTTACCTCTTTTGTTTCAGTAGAGTGTTGCAGGATGAAATACCATAATTTTCTGTACCAGGGAATTACAAGGCAATGGTGAAGTTTTATTGTAGTTTATCTTTGGTCCAGTAGGTGTCTGGAAAGAGCATCTTGTCCCAGGGTTCTGCTCTGGGCCCTGACTCAAATACAGGATCCTGTTGGAAGTTCTCTGCTTCATGAAATTGTTATGGATTTGCTTTGGTGCATGGAGATGCCCACATCATCCTTCTCATCCCGCTGATAGTGTCCCATAGCATCTCTATCCTGGCACTGGTGGTGTGACACAAGGTAGTGCAGGGCATTGTCCTCAGTGACTCAGCTTTACGATCTGGAGCTTCATCCTCCAAAAAAATTGGGTTGGTGAGGAGCTGGAAAGCCCTCAGGGATCATTCTGCCTGTTTCGTTCCCCTCTGTGTGATTTCCAGTCACAAGTCGCTTGCCTCCAGTGTTCCACTTTGGTCTTCACTCACGGTGAGAGCAAGGAGAAAAACTACAAATGACCATGTATCCTGGATTATTCTTGAGGACCGTTAGCATCACAAGAGCTGAGATTCTGTTTTAGGACTAAACTAGTAAATGTCACAGATTTTCCTCAATCTTAGATGTTCTCCAGAGGTCCTTTTGGACCTCAGCTGTTCTGTCTTCAGGCACTGATGCCGATGAAAGCGCCCACACAACTAAAGGCATGTGGAGTGTTTTAACCTGCAGATAGTATATAGCTTTGGCTGGACACCACTCGTGTTGTAAGCTGGAATGTGTTGAATGAGGCAAGGCATCCCAGAGGAGCTCAGTTTTTTCTCTGCGGCTTGGTATCCTAAGTATGGCTCCTCAGGTGGCCAAGTAGACTGTAATTGCGGAAGAGACATTTTAATCTGCCATGTAAATGAGAATTAGATCAGAGACAGGCTTAAACCAGATTTTAAAATCTCTCTGCTTTCAGTAGGACAAAATACTTAGAAACCTGTGAGAACCTGTCCTTAAGTATCACATAGCGAGTCACAGGCTACATTTTGGATGGATTTCTGAAGACAAGGCTGGCATCTGAACCAGTGGGCTGGCATCCACCTCTTCTCTATCAGCCATAGCTAGAAGCACCCCATTGGCCCTTGGAAGATGCATTACGATGTGTCTACAGCAGCCTCTGCAGTGTCCTAGAAGAGATGGACTGGTATCTCCAGTGTCCTTGGGCACTTGTGACCTGCTGAGATAAATGGAAGTGGCTTCTCTATCAGATGGCAGGACAATGACTCAGGGCTTTTACTTCTCTCAGCCGTGGATCCTACTCTTTACCAGGGTGCTGGGAGAGCAAATTGGTTATGCCTTGAAATTCTGGGCATGCATTTAGTGGAAGTACTGTCCTTGGTCTGCTTAGCAGGGTCTTCACCCCTTGATTCTTGTTAAGACTGAAGAGGTCTTCAGTGTTGTTATATGACTTATTATTATAGCTGGGCCTAATTCCCAGAGGTGCTCAGCGCCTACCTGTTCTACCTTGCATGTGTCTTGGGATTTACCTGATACAGCTGTGCAGAGGCAAATGTAACCTTCCTTGAGTTACACCACCATTCTCCCAGGCATTGATGAGATTTGTGATGCTCAGATGGCCCTCTCTCAGTTGTAGTGCACCTGAGCCCACCACTGCTGATGGGTCCTTTTGGAGTATGCAGGACCTAGTGTGATGGGGTATGTACTGGAGAAGTACAGACAGAAGTATGTAGAAAGACAGGATCATCACAGAATCATTGAATTGTTAGAGCTGGAAGGGACCTTTAAAGGCCATCAAGTCCAACTCCTCTGCAGTGAACAGGGACATCTACAGCTGGATCAGGTTGCTCACAGCTCTGTCCAGCCTCACCTTGAAGGTTTCCAACAAAGGGAGAACCACAGCTTTTCTGGGCAACCTGCTTCAGTGCCTCAGCTGAGGACCCCTCAGGGGGTCCTGAGTAAAGAATTTCCTCCTAACATCTGAACTAGATATCACCTCTTTTAGTTTAAAACTGTTCCTACTTGTGCTATCACTATTGTATTAAGGAGCTCTATCAACTTGTATCCCGTCCCGGATCTGCTCTTAATGACAGCATTACCTTTCTTAGTTAGACAGGGGGTCTCCCTGCAATGAAGGAAAAGTAACACCGTGCCTTTCTCATTTTGTAAGGTTGAAATCAGCCTTCAAAGCAGTTTCCAACCAGGAATGAAGTTAGAAGTGGCCAACAAGAGTAATCCAGACACATACTGGGTGGCTACGATCATCACAACCTGCGGACAACTCTTACTGCTTCGTTACTGTGGCTATGGGGATGACCGAAGGGCAGATTTCTGGTGTGATGTAATGACAGCAGACCTCCACCCTGTTGGCTGGTGTACGCAGAATAACAAGGTCCTGATGCCTCCAGATGGTGAGTTGTGTGTGTTTTGCTAGAGCTGTAGCCTCGTATGGTTAATCTCCAGACTTCCGCTCAGTATGGAACAAGTGCTGCAGATGCTGAGCTGGTGTTGAATGATGCAATTCCACTGAAGTTTTTGTACAGCAGCTCAGGGTCAGGTCTCCATAGGTCAAGGGATTATTCAGTTTGCCAGGCAGTCTCTAGGATTCGTGTTTTTGCCTTAGCTGGGAAGAACAGAAGAAGCTTCTGGGTGAGGCTGTCTTAACAAGGAAATGTATTGCTAAATTGCCAAGCCATGACTTTCAGTGAGGGGAAAAAAATAGCCTGTACTTGTAGAAATGAAGGACCAAATTCAGAGTGAGAATAAAATAAAACAAACAAGGTAAGTTTGGGAGTAACCAAAATCAGAAGTTGGCTATGCACTCAAGTGTTTTGCCCTGAAAATTTTAAACCTTCCATTGCCAGACTCTGTCAGCTTTTAACTCCAATGGTAGATATACATCAATAAAGACAGCAAAATTTGGTCATCATAGGTTAGGACATGTCCTGATTTTCAGCTCTTGGATATGCAAAAGTTGAATGTAAGAATTGCAGATTAAGGACACATGTGGAACAGGTTTTTAATAGTATGTTTGGTACTCAATGTATAAGAAAAATGTGATTTTGTTTGTGTTTTTATTTTTTGAGTACAGCAACAGAACAGCTGTGCATCCTTACCACTACGTAGACCTGTTACTGTTGCTCATACATATTCCATCCATATCTCCAGTTTATTTTGAGTCAAAGGAAAAATAGATGAATGTTTAGCCTCCAGCTTGTGAATGCGTTTGAAAAAAGTCTCATTTAAGAATTTTGCTTCTGAAGTAATTCTTTCTGTTCACATGGCTGTTGAAAAAGTGTATGTGCCATTCATTGCTTAAAGAAGTCTTAAAGACAAATATGGCAGAGAAATCTGTTGGCTTAGAAATAATACATCAAGCAGATGTGAGAAGGGTTATTTTTTTTTTATTTTATTGGTCTCTTAAACTACCTTTTATTATGTGGATTATAATCAATGTTACCAGAAAGGTGTACAATGCCATAAACTGTATCTCAAAATGCCAGGTTCAAGAGGTGAAAGATTTTATCGACTATTGTAATAGAAAATAATCATTATTTTATAACTGGAGGCAACTGCTTTTCATGGAAATGTTGGAATCTGCTCTTTGGGTTGTGGCTACTTCACGTAAGCTGTCTTGCCTGAGTGAATGCAAAAGTGCAGTGTATCACACCTCCTTTATTCTCTGTCCAGGGGATGTAAATGTATGCCCACGTCTTATATGCAGGGAACTGTATTTTTTTGTTGTATGTGTTTTTTTGTTTGTTTGTTTGTTAGTTTGTTTTCTCTCCCATAGGATTTAATCATTTAAAAGTCTGAATTGTATTTTGGCCTTGTATTGTTACAAAAGAAACTGTCATCTTCCATGAACTGCATAGAGAATTTTTGCTATTTTAGCATTGCATGCCATTTTGTTGTCAAACCTTCTGAAGAAATGAAAGCCCGCTCTGAATTGCATGGACGCATTTTCTAAGAACCCAATTCTGCCCATACCAATCACAATGAGGGAATCGAACAGCAAGACCATGCAAACTGTATGGCCAGTTATCTGTCATTAAGATTTGTTTTTAGCCAGGAGCTGAAGACTCTGTTAAAAAAAGCAGATCTGCCAAGAAGGGCTTGCTTAACAGGCGAAGTACCAGCACTGGGACAATGCTCTACTTCTGCTTAGGAATCAGAATTGACTGATTGGCGCTAGTCTTGTAAATGTGATGCCAGCCAACACTGGTACAGAGTGATAGGATAAAGAATTTCATTAAATGGAAGACAGATGAAAAAATGGGCTGGTTCAGTTTACCAAATCAATAGAGCTTAATTTAATGTTCAGCACATACAGAGATTTTAAGGGGCAGCTGCCAAATAATTATTGTTTATGATCCCAATAGAAGGAAGTCATTTAATTTACAGACTGTTACATTATTATTTATTGGGTGATGTTAGTTTGCATCATGGTGCCTGTGAGTGTAATGTCAAGTCATGTTGTGTCCTCCCCTGACATCATGGTGCAATGCACTAAAATAGGACTGAGGGCCAATTGCTCCAGTTTGCAATAAAATGTATGGGCATATGAAAGGATGATGTGAGCGTGTGCATGCCTGTGAGCTTCACCCTCTACCACCCCCTTCCCTACAGGAAATCAAAGGAGTAAAATTGTAGTTACTTCAAGCTTTGCCATTAATTATATTTTTCTCATTACAAATCGGTGTGTAATTTGAATTGCAAACTCAACTATCCTGGCAGAATAGATCTGTTTACCATTCAAAGCAAAATGAAAATTATTTAAATTAGTTAATATAGAACTCATTTGAATGAATTGGATGTTTATTCATGAACTATCTGAGGCAAGTGTGAAGCTGTCCTTATGGTCTGTAGCTTTGGCACTGATCAGCTCTAAAGTCACGTCCTGGGACAGAGATTTCTTTTTTTTTTTTGTATCGTATAGTAGCTGTGATGTAGACCAATGGGTAGCCACTGCCTGATGTAGCTGAGTGTGAAATTTTCATCCTTTTTGTCAACGCTGCTCAGTAGCTGTAAATTGTATGAGGAAGAACAGCCTACTTCAAGGTTCATTGACAGTGGCTGGGATGGGTTGACAGGGTAGGGTTTAGTTTCTGCACCATAGCTGTGGGATGTGACATAGACCTTCCATCCTTTGGTTAAAATTGCCCTATTATATTGGCCTGCATAGAAGCAGGGACAACCTTCATCAGCTCATCTGCCTTACCAAGTGCCATCCTCCTCCTCCTCCTCAGCACACAGCTAAGGCAGTTGTTTGTCAGCATCTTTCATCCCTTGAGATCTCTTTCCCACTGAGCATTAAAAATTTAAGTCTAACTACAGTTTCCCTTAGTAGTAATTCCCTTAACTGTGAAAGAAGAAGAGGTCTCTCGCCTCCTTTAGCCTGTTATTTCCATGTGCTGTTTTCCTTTGTTGATGACAGTTGGGTTCATGAACACATTTACCATCACGTAGAAGAGCAGCGTGGAGAACCTGACAAGCGTAGTAGCTAAATTATGCATTGTGAAACATGCAGAGAGCAGGCACGCCTTTTGATTGACACTCGGGTGGTTTAGTACAGACTGCGGGTTTACAGCTGAGCCAACAGAGCCGAATCTCTGCCAGCACAATCTTAATGCATTCTGGGATGCTCTAAAGACACCGGACGACAAGATTATTGTGTACATTTGTAATTGCAGCAGTGTTTTTGCTTCGGTGTTATTGACAGATGGCAATTCAAATAGAGCATTTCCGAGTGTGGATCCACACGGTGCTTGCAGTGTAAACCAGGAGGGTAAGGAGCCTGGAGATGTAAGGGAATACAATGGGGAGAGAATCAGGTTTATGTTCTGGCTTTACAATGAGCTGGGACAGATGGGAAACCTCAAAACAACATCTAGCTGTGGTTGGTGGTCACGATGATGAATTTTGCTGTAAGTATGAGTGGGAAAGTAGCCTTATGAGCCTTATCCTTATGAGGATATTTCAAACTCAAAAGGCCTGATCCTGGGGTGTAAAGAATCCCACCAGGCAAAATATGCCATTAACAGTGCTGAACATAAACCATTTTGCCTGCCCAGGCTTTCTGTGAAGACAAACATCACCATTTGGTGGCTCTTTGAAATAGGTTTATGTATGTCACTGAGGTCAAGTTAACTTCTGTGCTAAATCCAGGCCAAAGGAGGGGAATTTCTCCCACATTCCAAGTGCAGGGTTGGGTTGTGGGCAGGGTGTGGATGAAAACTTAGATAAAACTTGTGCCACAGCAGACTGGGCTGCCTTCAAATGGCGATCGTATTCCCATGTAAATCGACATTTCTCTCTGTGACATGTATTCTGCCTCAGTCCTGCTGTGGAGTAGCACAAGGGTCTAATTAAAGATTCCAGGTTTCAAATGAGAATCTTAATTAATCTCGTAATTAATCTTTTTTTTTTTTTT
>VXAV01010984.1:563619-575319 GCA_013399715.1 Alectura lathami | reverse complement strand
TTTTTTAACCCTTATGTGAGGCTATCAAAGGGCTGAATCCTGCTGTATGGGATCATTGGTGCAAGCAAGGGAAAAAGTACAGCTTGTTGACCATGTCAGTACTCATGGCATCAGGACTCACTGGATTCTGCATAGTCAGAGGATGATCCATGATGTTTCGCAGCCTATTTGTGTGCAAAATGTGGTCTACATGAACAGATAGACAAAATAAGTAAGTTAACTCAGAGCCAATTTTTCCATTTTTAGGACTCATAGGGTCTGGGCTATGGTGGAAAATAACGAAATTGAGACAACACAGGGCACAGAGCATGGGAAGAAGAACAGCAAGGGGAGATGGTGAGGCAGGAAAAGAAGATGAGCAAGCTTGCAGTAGTCAGTTGTGTTCAGGTTTGGAACCGATATTCAAGAAATCCTGAGGGCACGGAAGGCTTGGGGAGCTGCTGGGGCTGGTGGGTGGTGGGGATGTTGCCCAGTCACTTGCCTTTCAACTTCATTCTTGGAGGTCACATATTCAGAAAGCTTGTCCATGGGTTTCTTCAGGTGCCGCAGAGAGAACGTTTCTGAAGATAGGTGAGGGCCTCTAGAGCTGCAGTCTGAGAAGAGGCAGTCATTGGTGTTTTTTAACAGAAGCCAACTTCCCCCTGGTAATCTTATCCCAGAGGAAATAAAACTCCACCAGTGCCTGCAGCTCAGTGATTATAGTGCAGGTAGAGGAATCAGATGGCCAGGTGGACTTCTCCTTTTATCTTTGTGAGGAGTTGGCTTGCCTCCTCTGATTTATCTGAGATGAATTTGCTTTTCCAACTGGTATAATTGAGAGCAGATCTGGCTCTGCTTTAGCTCTTTCACTGAAGGCTCACCTGAAATATTATTTCCTAAGAGCTTGAGGCTGGGGAAAATCAGTAGGCATTCACTGAGCTTTTGCTGTTCTACATCAGCTAAGAACTGGGCCCTTGAGCCAAGTAAAATGAAACTCGGAAATCTTCTTTGGCAGGTTGTTCTGTGAAAGACTGTGGGTATTTCTAAAGTAGTATATGGATTTTTTTTTTTTTTAAATCTTTTTTGCTTAATCCTTATCCTCTTATTCCATCAAAAACAAATTTAGACTAACCTCATGTAAATAGATTGCAGGATTTCTTTTATTTTAAACACCGCAAATGACTCCTAGTGCAGTGTTTTATGTGTGCTTTTCAAGTCGACTTCAGCAGAGTATTAATTATGCAGGGGTGACGTTAGCATAAATAACTAGTCAGCAAATAAATGTCAATTAAATATTCTATTAACATAGCAGGCAGCTTTATGCATTGGCATAGAACATTTAGCAGATTATACTTAACGAGCATATAAAAAATAGCATTTTTTTTTCTTTGCTTTCCTAATGTTGGCAGAAGGGAGGAGAGGGGGAGAGGTAAATATAATGCTAGCCTTGACTGAAGATTTGGGCTGAAATTTGCCTTAGTGGGAGTGTATCAGTGGACTCTGTTGCCTCTTGGGGCTTGCAGCAGCTGGAGATTACTGGAGCGCAACCTGGCTCGGCATCTCCCTGCCGGCCCCACGCAGCCCCTGCATTCTTGCTCCCGAGAAGAAAATATTTTCATTACAGCACCCACGGGAGTTTTTCCTTCCCTTCCTTGACATGACTCAGATGGCTCAGTCTGGGGTGTGAAAATGCAAGAGTTTCTTGCGCATTGTCAGGGTAATGTTGTCTTGATCATGAAAATGTTCTTTTTACTACTGTATGGATCTTTTGCATGTAGTGTTGGCTTTAGTTACTTTCAAAAGACTCAATATTGCCAAATCAGGCCCTTCTGGGGGTAAACCAAGAGTAATAGACCTCCATATGTCTTCTGGGAATATAAGCAATCACTGAGCTACTGCGCAAATATGGCACAACATGACCAGTGGGACAGGCCTTGCAAAACATTTGAGTTGTAGACTTCATTAAATGCAGAGCTTTTGAGCATCTGCAGCTCCACCAGGCTCAAAGTCAACCCTTTTTTCTTTTTGAATTTAATTGTTCTTTCAATATAATTTTTCAGGTCTACAAACGTAGCTGTAGAGAACCTTGTAGGGATGAGGTGCCAGCTGGTGTGTGAGGTGGGCTGGAGAATAAATGATTTATCTTGGTGCTTCTGTTGTGAGACTTGGACAAAGAAACACTGAGGGGAAACGAGGCTTGTGCTGCTCTGGCCTTAGCTTTGGGATGTGGTGATGCAGGCCATTGAGGGAGAAAAAAATCAATGCTTGATTTAGCAAATACCCTTTTAGTTTCAAGTTTTTCAGGAGTCTGATGGAGGTGGTCCTTAGGGGAAGGTACCATGAGGCTCCCAACCCTGGCTCTGCAGTGACCTCGTGGTTTAGGTGCGTGTAGGTGGGTGCTGTCAGGCTGTCGGCTGAGGGGAGGACTTCCCCTAGGATGAAGCTGCATCAGCTGAGATCACTCTTTGTACTCCTCTATTGAGTTTTTGGTAGAACTGGCTTAGAAAAGGTGTTTTATCCTACTTCACCAAAAACCTCTGCTTTGTTCTCATCAGTATTTATATTGGGAAAGAATTCATTGTTCTCTTTTCCCCAAAAAATATCACAACGGCTGTTTCTGGGATTAAATGCCCAAAATGTTGTTTAGAGTTGGAGCAGTGCTTTATGGGGTTTGTACATCAAAATCCCTCTTTGCCCTGGCTACCCTTTCTCCCACTGGTTGCTGGTACCTCCTTGTAGAGGCATCCCAAGATGCCTTCTCCTCAGTGCCCCATGAGATGCTGCTGTGCTTGGGGAACCCATGCTCTGCTGAGGATCAGGAATTTAAAAAACCCAGGCCACAGGAGATGCTTTGGGTTTCCAGCAATAGAAGCCAAAGGTGGTACATGAAGGAGGCTCTATTTATTGAAGCAAGAAAAGAACACAATTTAATCAAAACCTAATTTTCCACTAAGAACATTTCCAGCAAGGCTTGTTTCCAGGGACAGTGACATCTCCTTAGGTTGTATTTGTATTTATTTATTTTTGCAAACAGATGGAGTAAGGGGAATGGGAGCAGGCCTGACTGGGCAGCCCATGGTCCAGCGAGACAGGGATGCACAGAATCTCAGGGGTTGGAAGGGGCCTCTGGCCCCTCTGGAGATAATCTAGTCCAACCCCCCTGCTAAATCGCGTTCTCTAGAGTAGCATGCAGTGGCTATGGCCACTAGAACTGTGCAGGACCCTGCAGTGCACCCAGAGTACCTGCTCCACAACCATTTTTGGGGTGCTTTCTTTATTATTTGTGACTATAATGGCCCATGCCCAGTGCAATTTCTTAGGTGACAGATTCATTGTTGCAGTTATCCCTGCACAGTCATAATGCGAATCCAGGATTTTTGCACACTGATGAGTGTGAAGTACTTTCATTTGTACTTCTGTATATAGCTTGTCCTCTTTCCTGTACTGGACTGTGCTGTGTAATCAGGGAAACTGTAGTAAAATGGTATTACGTAGTTTTACAGCTAACATTGAGTATACTGTAGCATTGTTTATTCTGCTGTGTTATGAGCCCAATTTGGAACAGGGATTTAATATGCAGGTTGGCTGGCATCCAAGGAAGGGTTCAAGAAGGGGTTCCACTGATGGAGGGAGATTTGATAACAAATGACTTAAGCATTCTGGTACTGAAAAATGAATGTACTTTCTAAGTACTTTTCCCTTGCTAGGGTGGACTATCTGTCTGAGGACAGTCAAGGTCTGGGAGAAGGAAAAGGAAAATATATTTCTCTTCAATGTCCTCATGCTTGATGCAAAATTAATGGTGTTTTTTGCCAGTACTTTCTGCCTGACACTGTTAGGTTTGTCAGGCACAGCTTTGGACCCTTCCTTGGTAATTTCCCGCTCAACCTGTCACCTACCTGATGCTGATCTAGGCAGGCTTTCTCCCTCCTTGCAGCTGTGTATGCATCTCCTGGAAGGGGAATCTGCAAGCATGTGTCTTTTAGCTGGCCTGACTTCTACTTCAAAATATTGCTATGAGTGCATAGTGTCTGTATTTATAAATGAATGCCATCGCCATTCCCATAGCAGGAACATGGTAAAGCAGCAGTGTGGTTTGCAGCATGTAGTGGTCCCCTTTGGATGGCATGGGGAAGGCTGAATTATTTTAGCTGCAGCTATCCTATTGCAATTAAAGAATCAGTGCCTTGTGTACAAGCAACAGCAGAGCTGAGGATCACGCTTACTGCAATAAAAACGGAAGGCCTAATCCTTTTATAAACAGTCTGGAGGGGGATGGAGGTGGGGGAAAGAAAAGCAGTGATTGTCGTGGACTTTGACAAGTTATAAATACATCCTGAGTGAAACCGATAGTGTGGAGCTTTATGAAAGATTTAATGAATAAATATTTCATGCCCACGTGGTGCTTCTTCAGTAACGCATGCTTCTGGTAAAAAGCAATAAACAAAGAAGCTCCTTCAGGGTTTGTTTGGGCTTTCAAATTAAACTAATTTAGTCAACTTTTTCAGTCAAGCTTGGTATTAGTTCATTTCTGTACACGACACTGTACTTGGATCTGCTTGTTTTCTCGCGATACCTGTTGTCCTCTTTGGAAGGTGTTTGAATATCAAAGAAAGATGCCCCTGTGGTGTGTGGCTGGGTTTTCAAGGCAGAGAGCACAGTCCGACTTTCTCCCTGTCCGGCAGCTGCAGGTGTTAACCATCCTCCACAACCATGGTTTCACAACTTCCCTTGTGAAGTTTTAGTTATTCAGCAGGGAGATTGCTTGAGCATGGTGGTAATTTCTGAGTGCAAGCAAGCAGGCATCATTTGGGTTTTGGAAGCCTTTAGCATCCAGTTTGCTGCTTGAAGAACCAGAGCTAGCCAGACGTGCTCTGGAGTCTGGCCCCATGTCGGCAGCAAGGCCTGCATGCATTTATTGTTGCACAGATTTATGCTGGGAAATTGAAATGCTTCTCCAGCTCAGGCTATTGGCAAAACTGGGGCTTGGGCATGGTGATGCCATTGCTTTATAGCTAACTGCCACAAGTTGCCAGGAGGATGGTAGATAATATATTAGCACTGTTCTCCATGTCTTTGCAATACTTAAAAAAAAAAAAAAATCATGGAAACCTGAGTTTTCCTTGGGAAGAGCAGGACTGTACCTGGTAGATTCTTTCATGGCTGGACCATGTAAATGAAGAGCAAGTAAGACACAGTAGGGAGGTAAAAGCAAGGGTGCTCAGAAGAGTGGAGCTGACTTCGGGAAGGCATCTGTGGACAGAGCTGCTTGATGAGCTGAGGATCTGCTCAAACTTGGACACCCTCATGCACCTTTGTGTGGAGTGGTGGGGTTCCCATTTTGTCAGATGTAGGTGCATGGAATGGGACACTTCTGAGCTTCTTTCCCCATGGAAAAGAGTAAAAATGATTTTTTGTTTTGTCTGCATCCACTGATATGGAACTACATTTTTTTTTTTTTTTCTTTTAGTGGGCAGCCTCAAGAACTAGAGTTTTTTCACTGGGGAATCTGCTCCCTGGAGTATATTCCCATGAAGTTTGTGCCCCATTCTGGGTAGTGACAAAAGTAAAGAGGGGCTGTGTCAGAAAATGAAGAAGCTTTGCTTGTCCAAACCATGCAGACCTCTATTTTTTAACATTATTTAGGAAATCTGTTAGATTGTACTTATCTAGATGAAAACCCAAGCCCTTTGCAGAGCAAAAACCCTCAGCATCAGCTAAGACTGACTTGTGGTACTGCTGCAGTTGTTGACTGATCTGTCTGAAAGCGTTGGCAGAACCAAATTCTGTTGAGGCTTCTTGCAAGGAAGGCAGATTTCCATGGAGCTTGAGCTCCATTCAGGATGCTCAGAGAGCTTAAGAAGGGTAGCTGAGATCCTGTGGCTTTGCCTTCTGCTGCTTACAATTCTGCTCACAGTCTGTGGGATAAAGCTGCAGCCGCTGCTGTGACTAAACCATTGGTTCTGGAGCTGACATTTAGTGCAAGTCGTGCAAGATATGAGAGGAAGAGAGTAATGGCAGCATGAAGCAGAGGCTGTGAATGAGAAGCTGTATTTCCAAGGAAGTATATTGGAGGGAAAGGTTGTGAGCTGACATCAGACTTTCTGTGAGATTTAGAGATTTCCCTAGTGGCCTCACTTTTTAACAGCAGGTAAAGCGAGGTGGATTTTTGGAAGGTACCCTTGAGACCATTTCAGTGAAAATCTTCTGTTGATTGTTGCAAAAAACAAAAACAACCAACCAAACCAGAAGCCAAAACCAAAACAAACCAAAAAAACAAATCAACAAAAAAGAAACAGACAAACCAAAACACCATCCATCCATTGCACAAAACAGCAAAATCCTCCTCCCAAGGCATTTAATTGCCAAGGGATGGAAGGATGTAAATTATTTTACATGTAAGGTCCCGATGAGACTCCAAAACAAAAATTTGGTTGAGAAGACAGTAAAAAGTGGGTTTTAGAAGTACTGGGCCTTTTTATTGAGCCACTATTTAGTATCATCCAACTGTTTGGTGCAAACTATACGAATAGAGAAGAAAATGTAGAAGAGCCGGGAATCTGTTTGCTGTGTTTGTAGATATGATGAGTTGTCATTGAAGGGGTTGAAATGCCCTTACACACCTCTGGGGGCTTTGTTTAAGTGCCTTACTCCGGACTCTGTAGGTCTGCGCACCTTGAATATCCAGCAGTGCCTCTTTTGGGTTGTTCTTCCACTGTCACACATCCTGGTATGTGAACTCCAAAGCTGTGGAGCTGGAAAGCCCTGAAACCATAGAAAAATGTGAAGATTGCAGAACACTCAATGCAAAGCACTCCTCTTTGGCACAGTCAACTGCTGTCCAGCTGAATGTGTTTTTATAAAATCTTCTTTAAAAATAGTAATTGAGGGATTTTAAGTGGCTGTTCTGGGTAATTACATCTATTTTCCCTTCCCCAGTCTCCCATAACTTCCCCCAGAGCAGTTTTGGAGTGGAAATGTCATTTCAGTTGGAAGGCTAAGCCCCAGGTAGTTAATGTGACAACGTAATATGTAAAACATCAACAGACTCAAATACCTGCCATTGGAGGCATCTAAGGGGACTTAAAATCAAGCAAACAAACCAAAACAAGAAAAACAACAACAAAAACCCCTCACAACCAAACTATCACTTATAGTCCAAGTCTGGCACAGTTTTTGTCCTTTGTATCAGAGAAGGAGGTAGCTTTCTGCACATGGCTGTAGGACTAGGGAAGGGTAAACAGCATAAGGGGTTTGATCCAAAGCACACTGAAGTGAAGATACATCTTCCTTTAGTGGACCTTTTTGATCAGGTTGAAGTTTAAATTATGTCTGCTAGAATGGAACAGACTTTAGGGATTTTTCTGTGCTCATTTAGGACAAGGACAAACCAACATGTCCAGTGTCACGGCTTCAGCAGAGCATCTCTTCGGATGCTCGACTGGCAACACTTCTGAGTTTGCTCATGAGGAGCATGCATACAGCAAACTCGGGAAGCTGCTAGGAGCAGATGCATGTGCCAGCATGATCCCGAGCCAGCTGTGACTTGCACTTGATTTTTCTCGCATTGCACATGATGATGTGGGTTCCTAGTTGCCACGGAAGGGGCTTCCTTCCTGAAGCAGACCATATGCTCCTGGAGCCTGTGCAGGTAGCTGTTAAGCATTGCGGAGATTTAAGTGATGGTCCTATAAAGCATTTTCCTGATGAGAATTAAAAAGCATTTCTGGATAAGTTCTGGCCCTGTTGTGTGACACTGAAAAGCTCTTTTTCTGAATTCTCAGCTTTTTTTTCCTGTCTGTGTGTGTTCTTGTTCCTGTTTGATTTTTATCACAATAGGAAAAAAACAAAATAAAATCAGGCAAATTGGCTTAAGGATGTGCTAACCACTTCCTGACTGATGGTTTATTTTGAGATGTGAGGCAGACAATCTGCCTTCTGTGTTTGTAGTGAAAAATCACTTTTTCCCTCACTGTCACTTTTGGGAATGTATGAAGAAATGTGGGAAATTCACCATTTTAGGGTTGCAACATAAAAATGCAGCTACTTCCCAACATGCAGGAGTTAATACAGAAAGTGCATCCGGAGAAGACTTTGCCAAACTCAGGAAGGCATTCTGCAATGTACTGTATGAGCTTTAATGAAGCGGCTTTGTTGTGATGAACATGGAGCCTAAAGAGAAAAGAAGAAAATCCTGCAATTCTCCCATGTTTAACAACTCTGGGAATGTCAGCAAGCAGTCCCTGGCTCCGGGAAGGATTTGCACCGAGATTTAGGAGCCTTTAGTTTAGTAGGGAAGGCACTTGGGTTCATCAGAGCATTGTCGCCTCCAGTCCCATAATGATGGAGAAGCTAAAATTTTAGAATTCAGAGAGGTTTGGAGCATTGTGGAAGAACTGCCAGCATTTCAAATTGTGCAACATGTAGCTAATCGCATTTCAGATGATGCCGTGCAAAATGTTCTGTGATGATCTCCTATTCAGATGTAAACTCTTCAAAGTTTGGGGATTTACAGTTCAAGCCCTTTTTTAGTTCAGAGTAAGGAAAGCACATGTTTAGCAAGCACAAAATGAGTCTTGATGGAGTATTTCTTTGGTGTTGCAAGGATGATTATGAATTTACATCTTATGCATAGGATGTTAAGCACCTCATGGGGCCTGGCTGTGCTCAGACTGTACCATTAGTTTTGGGAAGGATGCATGATGAATACTTATAAAGACCTCTAGCTTCTGATTTGTGGTGCTTATGTCACGCAGCTGAGAGGCTTCAAAGTCATTAAATGAGATCGATCATCAGAAGGAGGTAATACAATTCTGATTACATACAGAATGCGCTGCAAAGTGCTATTTTTTTTTCTTTAAACATATGTTTATACCTTATGGAATATCAGAAGATGAAGTTATAGTGCATGAGGTTTGTCAGCTGTTTTCTGGATGTTCTGAGAATGTGCTGGCTAACTGTTGGGTTGGATTTCCAGTTGTGTCCCATGCTCTGAGCATGAGCAGTGAGATTTGCAGAGGACTATGAGCAAATCCTTAAATTCGACCTTGTGCACTCTGATTTGCTGTTTGGGCCTCGTCGCACTGTTCCTCATCAACTTGAACACCATGGCACCAGCCTCCTGCCAGAGTGCAGCCAGTTTTTTCCAAGGTTTTGCTCTGCCTGTTGTCTCTGAGATATATCCGTGTCCTTGTGATGTAGTCCAGGCCAAAAACAACAGCATGCTTCTGTCTTTCAAATCACTGGTTGTGATCACCCCCAACACCCGATAATTTCTGATAATGTGAGACTAGATACTTAAATTTTAGATAGATTTTGTACATTTTCTTTTTTAATCTAAAGGCAGGTATTGTAGGTTGAGGTGAATCCAGTGTTTTGATATCGATTCAAATGCAGAAAAACTTAAAGTAAAAACCAGGCATTTGGCTGTTTTCTTAGTCTCATGCATTTCTTGTGAATTTGCTAATAGAAAAGAAATTAATCAGTCTCCTCATAGTCTAATGCTGTAACCAGTAAATAAAACTTGCATCTTTTTTTTTTTTTTTAAAGTGATGTTTCCCACCAGAGCTAAACAAAACAGATGTCTTAATTATTCTTCTGTTTTAAACAATACAGTGCATATAATAAACTGCAACCATCATCTCCACTAATTTCCATCTTTTTGTAGCAAATTGGAAATTACGAAAAAACAAATGCAGAATGGAATTTTGGACATCAGGTCTCTGTATGTATGTGCTCTGTGTTTTGATGCCTCTATTCACAGTGGATATTTGCTGTAGACTGTTGGCATTGCCAGAGAAAAAGAGGTAATTGTGCACTGAACTGGTTTGTTCTTTATGTAAGAACATTGTACTGCTGTAAATTTGCTTCATTTTACAGAGCTGTCTCTAAAGAATAGCCTTCAGAAAGCGGCCGCAGGATTTAGAAGTGAGAAGAGGCACTTAGTATGTGAGATAATTGGACAGAGTTTGGAGGTGTGAGGTCAGAGCCTTGGGCACAGTATTTGTATTGCAATGACGTCCCCTTACAGAGTGGCCCGTAACTTCTGGATGTTGTTACGGGGTGCAGAACACATTTGACGCTGGTGTGTGAGGTCCCAAAGGGACAGGACATAAAAGTGCCTCTTGTGTCCACTTGCGAAGAAGAGCCAAGGGAACAGCATTTGTCATCTGGATCAGGTGGTCTCCAGACCTCCCTTCCTCCACAAGTTCCACTTTCTAGTATCAGAGAGAACTTGTGCAATGCAGTATTATTTGAGAGGCACCCATAATAATTCATAGTACCTGCTGGCATGGTCCACTGTGCACCTGATGCTGGGCGGAGATGCTAAGTCAGGGTATGAAGCAAGCTGATGGCTGTATGGCTGTTGGTTTTGGAGCTACCTTGTGTGGGGATGGATCAAAAAACTAGTGCATTTTGTTGTGTCCACATACGTTTCTTCTCTTTCTGTGTTTCTCTTCTGGAGCAAACATACAGGAAGCATATGAAGTGCTGCACATGGGCTTTACCAGAGTGTTGAGGGGCAAGAAACAGGCATGCATTCTCCCCAGTGCCTGCTGAAACTTTTTAATCAGGATTTTGTAAAGTGTCTGTGCATCTCAGTCTACCTACAGAGATGACTTAATGGCTTCATTTTCACCCAGAGGGGATACAGCCTGGAAAAAACTAACAGCTGAGCATCTGCCTGGGCCACTTCTGTGCACCTTAGTTAAGGTGCTGATTTTGCCTGTAAAACAGAGCTCTTACCATTTTTATTTTTTTATTTTATTTTATTTTTTTTTTAACTCTATGGGATCAAAATGGATGTCTAAATTACAATCAGCATACTAGGTTCCCCACCTCCCTGAAGGATCCCAAACTCCTGATTTGACGAGGCATTCATTAAGACTCCTGGGTCTGAAGATTGGGAGTTGGAGCTCTCATCCTGCATGATACATTTCTTCTGTGCATTGAGCATAGCACTTAATGCAAGTGGAGGAAAAAGTAATCAAGGAATGTGCATGGAGGGTTGGGGTTAAGTGGCAAGTGTCGTGGAGTTTGGATGCTTATTTTCACAGTGAGCCGTCACCCTAATGGACATTGATACTAATGATGGAGGAACCCCCATGGTTATATGGTTTGTTCAGAGCTTTGAAATGCTGGGCTTTGCCTGACTTTCAAAAATACCTTCCAGCAGCTCTATCTGTGTATGTATATGTGTGAAACCATTTAAGTGAGCTATTCTTGCTTAATTTTGAAATGAAATTTAGTTACTTTCTACCTGGAATTGATCTGGGCAGAGAGCGCTGTTATTGCTATGCATAAAAAGTGCAAAATCTGTGTTTACATAAGAGCAAAGGCAAGAAATTTTGCAGAAGGAATGTCTTCACCTTTGAAGTCATACAGCAGGTATGACTCCTAATTCATTACGTAGGTATCCAAAAATAAATCATCCCTCTTTTACCGTGTTGGATCCTATAGGAAAATCAGAATGATCAGCTTTTGTTAGTGCCTGCAGATACAAGAGGGCAGGTAACTGGCCCAAGTGAAAATGTTCCTCTGGACAAGCTTTTCTATTACTAGTAAGTTGCCAGGCAGCTGCTTTGCCCAGTTTGTGGCAGTGTAATGGAGCTGTTTCTCTTGTTTTGTACCTAAGTTAGCTGACAAGGTTTCAGAATAGTGTTCCAGGTGAAATTAATGTAAAAGCACTTTAGAAATAGGGTTTCTCTTGGCAAAAAAAAA
>VXAV01010984.1:520456-551617 GCA_013399715.1 Alectura lathami | reverse complement strand
TTTTTTTCTAGCCATTCCTAAATGTAACTGACTCTGAGTTACAGAATTAATATTTTTTAAAAAGTAAGTCTGAAACGTATATATTATTTAGTTAAGTAGAAGTGGGACAAACACAGAAGAAAAAAGATTGTCCTGGTTTTTCATATATTTTGACTGTGCTTAACATCTCCTTTGAGGAGCTATACTCCCAATGCTTGGAGTGGTTTTTAGTGCTGTTCTTAGAACCCTGGAAGTAAGAACTGAGCCTTACATTTAAAGCAAAATACAATAAAATAAAATGAAGGAGCTCTAACCCTTACATTAGCAGAGAAAAGCTTGACAACAGGGAGGTGCTCAAAAGCACGAAACAAAACCACTGAGCCCCAAAGGTATTGTTCAGAAAAACATCTCATGGTTTACACCTGTAAGTGGCTACTTTGCAGATGTGAAGTTAAGCACACATAAATGATTGCAAAACTGTCACAGACTTCTGCAGCCACGACAGTGGGAATAATCTGCTCCGCATTCCAGTAGAGGCAAGATAAATTTTTTTGTGTGTGAAAGATCAATGCACTGGAGGCAATTTCGATGTCATGCCTTTAGATGTGTTTACCTGTTAGGTAAACAGCAGGGTCCAGTCCTGTGATTGATTCTTATCAGCTGCAATCAATGAGAATTTGGTTTGAAATCTTTCCATATAACTGGGCATTGAGTTGTTCAAGAGAATCCTAAGTGGATGTGCCTTATGAGATGTTCCACCTTTTACTATTCTTTTTTCATTGTTGTTGTTGATGATGTCGGTTGAGAAATTAGCACAACTGTTGTTTTCTGTTTTACTTCTGAATTTGCACTTGGAAGACATTGGGTAAAATAGAAGAAGAACAGACTGTTTGCTGATCGCTTGGATGATGGTGTGAAAAACAAAAATAATCTTCTGCTGTCATCTGTTTCCTTGAGAAGTCTTCAAATAAAGTTTAAAATAAGGAGTTTTGCTTCTATTCAAACAGCCTCTGCGAGGAAAAAACCCTGTAGACCTCATTACAGTTGATTCCTTAATAGAGCTGCAGGATTCCCAGAATCCCTTTCAGTACTGGATAGTTAGTGTGGTTGAAAATGTTGGAGGAAGATTACGCCTTCGCTATGTGGGATTGGAGGAGACTGAATCCTATGACCAGTGGTTGTTTTACTTGGATTGCAGACTTCGACCAGTCGGTTGGTGTCAAGAGAATAAATACAGAATGGAACCACCTGCAGGTAAAAAGCCTTCTAAAAATACTGACTCCTTTTGTGGTATTTACTGATGATACTTGAGCAACAACCTATTTCTTCTTCTCCAGCATTCACATTGCTTTGTCAGTAGATTTTAACTGGAACACAGATGACGTGTGAGAGCCATCTGATCTGGGTTCAAAGTGGGGCAGCTACGCTGTACTGAATGTATGTAATAAACTCAGTTTAGTGTCGCTCACTCCTGGAAAGAACCAGTGTGCAGTAAGAGTAACTTTGGGCACCAAGAAGCAGAGCTGATGAGGATAGTCCGAGGATGTGCCTGCTTGCAGAGCATTGGTGGGTGGTGGCCAGGTCTTTGTGGCCATGCTGTAATCATCCTAGTGTAGGGCTCACTGGAAGTCCATTTTCTGTTCCCCAAGTTCTAGATTACATCTCTTAGCATACCTTAGGCTCCATTTACTTTCCCTTCAGCCAGAGACCTCCTGCCAACCTATTTTGCAGCACATTTGTTATGCCCATTTGTCTTGGGTAGCAGTGGACCTCCATGGAATTTCCTGGGGCTGGAGAAAGTGTCTGGGGATCTTTATGGTCCCTTTAAAAAAGATCTTTCATAGCCAGATGTAACATGGCTGTGCAGCTGCTAAGTGAGACCTGCCTTGTGTGCAGCTAGCTCAGAAGATGCAATGTCTGCCTATGTCAGTCTGCCCCTTGAGGGCTTATGGGGTGTGTGTAAGCTGGGAAGCTAAAGAAATACTCCTTTCAGTAAGTGGTAGGTGGAGTCTTTAAGATTTAAAAGAGCACAGTTTTTGTCCTGAATTATCTCCAAGGGAACAAAATCTTTGCAAGTATTTTGGACCAGATTGAGTATCAGGAAATTGCAGTTTGGAGAAGAACGTCATAGAATCATAGAATGGCTTGGATTGGAAGAGACCTCAGAGATCATCTAGTTCCAACCCCCCTGCCGTGGACAGGGCTGCCAACCACTAGCTCACTAGATCCAACTGCCCAGGAACCCATCCAGCCTGGCCTTGAACACAGCCAGGGATGGGGCAGCCACAGCTTCTCTGGACAGCCTGTTCCAGCGCCTCACCACTCTCTCAGGGAAGAATTTCTTCCTGATGTCCAACCTAACATCTTTGGAGTTGAGTTTAGTCTTCAAACAGGCTTGGAAGGAGTGAGATAGGGACTCCAGTTAAGCCAGTCTGAAGTCAGAAACTGGAAGTCTTACACGCAGGTGGAGAATTTCAAGGGACCGTTAGGCACAAGCAGGCTAGGCCGGGAGGGCATGTTGCTGAGTTGCTCTGGCTTGAGTTGATTGAGTTGGTCGTCAAGTTGGTTGACTTCAGTTCCCTTGGAATTAGTGATTCAGTTAAACATGACAGTCTAGCCTGCTGTGTGTATGTTCTGCTTTGAGACAGAATGTGTGCAGCCCCTGTATTTTTCTTAGAGCTGTGGCTTTTACTTCGGGCCACAAAGCTGTTCACCACCTCTTGTGGAGCATTGCCCACATTTGCTGGCTGTCTGTACCTCCGAGCTGAGCTCTGCAGAACCACCATTTCCCTGGAGGCATGAGATGCTTTCTTGGTTAATGCATACTTTTGGCACAGCAGGACCTACTCCACTTTGTCCTCTGTACGTGGGCAAATTGTACAGGTGTGTGCATCATTCTTCTTGTGCCATTGGTGAAGTTTTTCTGTGGGTGTTAAATGATGCATGAAATGTAGTTCTCCTTTGGACAAATGTTCCTGAGGTGGCTTTTATCCCTTGTACATGATTCAGAGTAGTTACCCTGATGCATGGAACCATAGAATCATAGAATGGCTTGAGTTGGACATGCTGTTTACAGCTCTGTATGGGTCTTGTGTCTAACATAGGGTCTTGAATGTTTTTTGAAAGTGTGAGTTTTTCTTCAAAGATAGGTGGGAATCAATGGTCCCCTTCACTTCTAAATTAAGTATGAATGATGAAGAGCATGAGTATCACTCACTCTATTATTTCACAGAGTATCTGTGTCACAGGGGAACACCTTTTCAATGACCATCTCTGTATCCTCTTGGCCTGTGTAGGATTTGTGAATAAATACAGAAATGGCCTAAACCACATCTATGCTTCTCCTTTTTCTATTCCGATTTCCTTTTACTTTTCCTTTTATCTATTTGTGTTTCCTTAGTGCAACATTCCAGTTGTCTTCTCTTTAAAACTGGTATTGGTCTCTTTATTTGATGAAACTGTGTATGTTTCCTCTTCCCTCTCCTTGGTTTAACTGCTTTTTACATTTATTTCATGTCTTCTTTAGCATCTGTTTCCTCTCCTTGGCATTTCTTTGGCCATTCATCTTTTAGTGGGCATTGTTATTATTGAATTCAGTGACCCAGATCTCCTTCCTGTCTTTGATTGACTTAAAAAATTACGTATCTGGGGGGGGAAGTGGTGTCTCACTGGAATTTGCTGAGGAGAGACCCTTTGATTGTGAGCCTTTCCATCTTCTCATGAATCTTGTCCTCCTGAAGACTTCTCCAGGGGTCTTTCTTTGACCCATCCCTGCTCTTCTGGGCTACCCAATTGTCAGACTGCTCTCCAGGGAGTAACCAGTCAGAAGTGAGAATCTAATGTATCTCCGGAGGCAGAATGCTGGTTGTTCCACCTCTGACAGCACGGACAATATTGGCCATCTGATGTACACCTAACATCAACATGTTCATATTCGTAGCACAACAAATGAATAAAGCTTATCATGAGACTGTTACATGACAAGCAGTAGTAAATTATCAGGATGAGGTGCTGGGCAGCAGAGAGCTCTGAAGAAACTTCAGGATGAAGCTAGTAAACCATGGTCTGTCACAGGATGTGACTTCCGAAGGATCCAAAACAGGAGGGTGTGCCAGAGACATATCCTTGTCTGCTTACCTCCTTCATACTGACTTCTGTAGCAAAGGAGATTTGGACTAGAAAGACTGGTGTCATCAGCGTAGACCTTCTTAGGAAAGAGAGACAATTTGTGGGTAATGTGCTGTTTTTTTAAGTGTAAGGGATTGGATTCATTTAGCATCGTGAGGGCATTGGAGAGATGCTTTGTCAGGAGCTATTGCTTTCTCTTTATAAACAGTGGACAGAAGAGGTTGCCTGAGACTTACCTGTCATAGGTCAGATGAAATGACATCTTCATATGCCTATCTTCTCCCACTCAAAGAGTTAAGAGGAGCGAGCACAGAGCTTGTTGTCTAACTTTTGAACATCTGAAGCCTGTTGAGATGACTGCTTGATTGATAACAGGAACAGCCTTAGACTCTGTATAAAAGCCATTACGAGTATCCTATGAAGAGATGCTAAGGGCACACAATTCCCACATCAGGCTGTGTGCCTAATTGCCATCAAATGAGGATGTTCGGTTACGCATCAGCTCTGCAGGTTATTACAGTGCTTTACCTACCCCTGACTTGGATGCTGCGTATGCACCGTTAGCTTTATTTCCCAGTGTGTCTGGATTGTAGTTTTGCTGTGTTGATCATCCTCTGGCACCTGGCAAGTTGAATTCCACTTTGCACAGCAGTCTAAGGTCAGCCTTTCAAGATGCAGGACATCTTTCTATAAAGGAGATCCCATTGATCCAAATGTTTACAGCATCCTGAGTGGAGAAGACATTTTTTTTTTTCTGAAGCCATCTACATCTTAGCACTCACTTAACCTACAAGAACCTGCAAAAGAGTTCTTAGGAAATAGCATCCCTGCTGTGTTCTCCAAATGGGAGTTTTCAGGGTTTTATGTGTCTTGCAGGCCCTTTTAACTGTGGCAAGGGGATCGTAGCATATTTTTACTCCCTCAGATGTATATCTGAATCCAAGATAAGCCTCCTTGCTTGTGTGAATTGGCAGAAATCGTTTGACACAGAGCCACCGATGGTCTAGCCTCAACTGTTTGTGCAGGAAGAGATAGTCTCATTTTATGTTACTTTCTATTTAAAGACAAATTGGCAGTCATTTTAATTGCTCACCCCTTGTTAACCTAAATACAAATTGACACAGTACACTTTGTTCAATTACCTGCAACACTATCACTTAAACAAAATGCTTTATGCTCTTTTAACCATGCGATTTAGTGTCCATAAACTTGCCAGCATAAGCTAACTGCCACTGTCTAATGAAATGTGCACATAATGTTGTTTGCTGGTTATTGAAACAATTGAGGTTGTATTCATCTTTCAAAGCTTGCTGACACCAAAGAAGTTACTGTTTGTTTTCACTGCTGTTGCGCAGTCACTTCCAAATGCCACTTTCTTCTCTCCTGTGCTTCGCTGCCATCATGGTGGAAGACAAAGGTCTATTTTCTGCTTGCTCTGTTTGGTGAGCATCCAGCTGGGTTTTCTGAAGCTCAGACTTTATGTTAGTTGAAGCAACAGGTTGGCAAAATCAGGACTTACTGAGCATTTCCCTGTTTGGCATCATTTCAGCCAAAAAGGGGGTTGTTTCCCTCCCTGCACTTCAGCCTAATCAAGACTCCTGCATGTAAGGGGAAAACTGGTGTAACAGCACTATAAAATAATAAACAATTAGATAAAGAGCACACTTCTTAACTCTTGTGACCTCTGTACATGCTGTAAACAAAGACTTGAAATGTATATTCTATTAATAACCAGACAGTTCAGGAATTCAAAATACAGCCCTGAAGGGTTAACGTTTCCCTTTAAGTGTGTTTAAATTCATATACATATCCTTGATGTCTGTCTGAAGTAGCGAGGTTTGATATAGTGGAAGTATAAATACATCCACTTCCAGTGAGTGATTCTGCAAATCCTGTTTTGATAAGGTCTTAAATCTGTTGAGATCAGAGCATAAAATTCTCTTGTACTGTCAGTGCTAGGTGAGAACAGTGCTTGCCAATTCCTTTTTTTATATACGTATCTTTTATTTCCTCCTTCAGAATTGTAAGATATCACAGTAAATCTTTGGTAGCCAGCAAATATATATGGTTACTAGATGTACAGAATTGAAATGCAAATCGAATCGAATTGAACTGTGGTGGAAATGTCTGAAGCCAAACTGACAAAAGCAAAGCTTCACATGGTTCGCTCTGTATTAAGCTTATTATTAAGTAAGAGTTCATTTCCATTTTAATAATTGTTGCGATCTGTCTACCTATCTTGTCTCTTTAAGACCTTGACATGAATGTTCTGCAATAACTTGTTATGTGCGGGATAACAATATGTTTTCTAGCGCAGAAGTAAATCCAATATAATGTTCTTCATCATCGTATTGTTTCCTACATTTTTTTCCTTTGATGGTTCGTAGGCACTTCACTACTCTGAATCATAAAGGGCTTGCTAATATCATGATTTAATAATACTAAACTTCTTAAAAGAAATCCAGTGAAAGCAATGTGAATCTGCACAGAGATGTTGCCTAGAAGTGTAATGATTAAATGATTAGAATTCATAAGTCTTTGAATTAGTGTGATTCCCTGGTTTCAGAAGTGGGTCCGTGTAGAGATCTAGCTGACACCTGTCCCACTCCAAAACAAACAAACATACAAAAAAAACCAACCCTGCAATAAAAAAAAAAAAAAGAATTTCCAATGAACAAAAGCGTTGTTAAAGATATTTCTGGTTTTGTTCAAATATAACTAATATCAGGTGAAAAACAGAGACTCCTCAAGCTAGAAAACATCCAGTATTTTGAGAGTTGAAAATCAAATGAGTATTTTGTTATTTTCAAGTAATGAGATAATATGGTTCTTGTTTCTTCAACAGCAAATGAAGGACATGTATTTTCCTGTGTTTTACTCCAGGATATAAAACACAGTCTTCCCATCTTCCCCAAATGTGCCTCTGCTATTTGCTTTTGTGTTGAATTTATCTGCGCTGTACAGCTTGGAATATGCACACTGCTCATTTCACTAGGACTATCCACTTTTATGAAATAGGAACTTAAGTCTTTCAAAGATGTTTAATTCCCAAACAGTCACCTATTGGGCTTTTATTATTATTATTATTATTATTATTATTATTATTATTATTATTATGTTATCGTTGCTTTAGATATCTATTCTCTGAAGACTATATCTGAGTGGAAATGCGCTCTGGAAAAATCCCTTAATGATGCAGCAAATTTTCCTCTTCCAATGGAAGTATTCAAGGTAAAAAAGCACATTTTCCTACAGTTACATATTGAATAAATATCACGCAATATTTAGCAGCTTCTGTTAAGCTTCTGCAGGAAGACATTACTGTGAAAGATCACAAATGAGATGTTTGTATAAAATGCAGTTTTGTGTGAACTCTGCTCTGAAACCTGATTTGTTGCAGTCTCTGTATTATAGATGCTGGAAGGGAGTGATCAGCACTGATGTGTCCAACATCACTGTTTCTCCAATATCATTTTAATGTGTTTTATTATGCAGAGCTGAGTTTTCACAACATGTGACAGCACTATGGTTATGAAAGCACACATAAACTAGCCATCTCTCTCTGAGCCTTACACCCAGATTTTCATCTGATCTCAAGGCACAAGGCAGAGAAACCTCCTCCAGGGACCTGTAGTGGAAGTAGAAGATAATTTTGCTCCCGTGACATTTTTTTTTTTTTCCCACAGTCTGGTTTTTAGTAGTTAGAGATGTGCTTCAGCCCTGAGGCACCAGCTTTAATATCCCATCCAAATCCACGCTGCTATTAATCACAGCTGCTCCAGATAATCCTGATTTCTAGCTGTGCCATGCTTCATGATGTTACAGCCTGCTGGAGGAGGTGCATGGGGAGAAGTGTTGCAGTATGGTGCTGCCCCACTGTCTCCAGTGGGTTGGACCAGGGCGTCCTGGTGGGTCACCATGCCCACCTCTACTCGTGGCTCATCCAACGAGGACAGTGTCTTGCTTCCTTCCCATAAACAGCATCGCACTGGGGCACCCCAAAACACTTGCACAGTTGGAGGAAGGCACACACCATTCCCCATTCTGGCTGGCGCATCACAGAATCCTGGTGCCGCCCTGTGAAAGCCCTGCTAGGCTGAGGGAAGTGGGGAAAATTCACGTGTTGGCTTTTGGCACTGACATGGGTTTGAGATGTCCCATGTTGTTATCGGAGCGGCTTGTGGAGAGTTTTGATTCTCTGCCTCTTATTTCATACAACGCTGCAATCCATGAACTCTATTAAGTTTTGCTTTTTCAAGATCAAATATGCATTGTGCGGGGCAAGGATTAAATCACAATAGGGAATTCCTAATGTGTAAATTTTATTCCTGTCTATATGAAAGAGTAAAGAATCTTTCTGATGAGGCTCATAAAGCATCGTTCTTTCTTTCTT
Organism: Alectura lathami; assembly: GCA_013399715.1. Classification (NCBI taxonomy): domain Eukaryota; kingdom Metazoa; phylum Chordata; class Aves; order Galliformes; family Megapodiidae; genus Alectura; species Alectura lathami. The sequence goes on along the minus strand of VXAV01010984.1, from coordinate 543,117 downwards.
TCTTTCTTTCTTTCTTTCTTTCTTTCTTTCTTTCTTTCTTTCTTTCTTTCTTTCTTTCTTTCTTTTTTTTTTTTCTTTAGTTTATAACTAACAGCTGTTTTGCAGCCTCTTCTCAGCATGCTAGGCTTATACCCACTTATTTTAGTTATTGCATGAGAGTCATAAACTTAAACTCAGCAAATCCCAGTGGCTGTACTGTGTTGTTGGAGCTTGCAAGAATGTTCCTCTTAGACAATGCAGTGCCTTAGAATGCTTGAATGGCCAAAAAGGAGAAATAATTTGGCACCATACATGACAAAAAGGCAGGAATAGGGCAGTACAGCTTTTTTATTTGTGCTGTGAAAGCCAAGTACAAGGAGAGCTGAGTTCACTGTCTGGTGTTATCTGAGTCCCTGATTCTGGTGCTGGGGAGGCTGAAGGCTGGATAAATGGTTTGTGTATAGGCATAATTTATCCTCCCCATTTAGGGAGAGTCAACCCTGTCTTGTACCTGTTGATTAAGGAGTAAAATACGAGAGATTGTCCATGCCTGTGAGCATGTCTTCCTCTAATAATGATTTAAACATAAGAAAAGGCTTTATGAAGCTGTATGATAATATAGCCGTCTGATCTTTCAAGATAAGCCAAAATTTACACTTGGGACCTTCAAGAAGAATCCCAGAAGAGACCAGCAAAAAAATGTTGAATCCAAAGACTTATTTTTTTCTTCTTAAAACCAGTACAGAAATAATGTCTGTACATGGTGCCAGGGGACTCCATGCTACTATAACTGTCGTGAGTTAGATGAGATATAAAACACAGAGTTTGACAGCTGGCAACTGTTAAAGATCTTGGTCTTCTGGAAAGCTGGAAATGTTTACTTTGGCAGACATGATAAACTGCCCACTGAGCAATTAAATTCCACGTTTCCCTACAGAAATCCATCAGCAATGTGTGTGTTTGCTGTACAGACATGAGCAGTCCCTGGGGTGAACTCATGCACATTTTTTTGGCTGGATTGCAACTTAAATTGCTGTTGTCACTTGAGATGTGCATGGCAGTGGGCAGTGTCAGTAATGCAGCATCAAACTAGTCCCAGGTGGTGGTGCGGGAAAATCAGGTCCCTATTTGGAGTGGGAGAAGTGGCTCCTCTTCTGGGTTTATCAGCCCATCATTGCTGTTGGTGGTGAAGCAATCTGGTTTTGGTGCCATAGGGTTGGGTTCTGCCTGGGACCTCATATTCTGCGGATTAGAGCCTGAATTATCAATGCTCAGCTGCATGGCAGTGCTGAACTTGTGTGTCTAAAAATTCCTTGCCAAAACGCAGCCTTGATCTCCCTTTTTGCATCCAAGGAGCCACCAGACCTTATGAGCTGGTTACAAAAATCAGGGAAGGCTGCAGGCAGGATCTTCCTTCTTTCTAGTGCTATTTTACACTTGGCCATATGTTGAAACCATTTGTAAAATGCTTAGGATCCTTTGAGGAAGAACGTGATGTTTAACTGACAGAAAATGTCACTATTATATAGCTACTAAACATAGTGTTTTGCAAACTGCACCTGCTGGAGTAAATTTTTCTTTACAAAAGCTTTTTGCAACACATCCACTCTTTTGTCATTCTGTTCTTTATAGAAAGTGTGTCGATTCTTAAAGAAAACTAAATACAGACTGTTTTTTCAAGAGTATTTGAATAGTATAGGAACATAAATCCTTCCAAAAAGCCACAACCCAGGGAAAAGTGTCCTTTGCTGTTTCTGCTCTGATTTCAGGAGGCCGTAGGGATCCTTACGTTTGGCTGAATGCCAGTGACAAAAGGTGGCTCAGGCTTCAGAGCACACTTGAGAAAATGACCAAAGCTTTGGGTATGAATGAAGGTGGCTGGTTGGACTGTTCCGGAGGCCAGGTGTAAAGTTGTGTGACATCAGTGGTTGGCTTCAGTGATGCCATGCTGATACATTCTAAAAGGAAGCCTTGCATCACAAAGCCAAACTCAATGATAGCACCTGTTCACCCAAATATTTATTTTCCTCCCCCAACACACCCTTGTAATTATTCTCTCTGGCAAAAAACACCCGTTTCTCTACACTGTGCCCTGCCCAGTCAGATCCTGTTTAACTGGAGCATTTACGGATGTTTCCTGTAGTTGATTATTTATAGCATTAATTAATACTAGGACTAGAGGGAAAGAATCAGTTGGGACAGATCTCTCCTATGGAGAATGATGGAGGAACCACCCATCACTGAGGTGAAAGCTGCCTTCTAAAATTCAGAACTGTGTGGTTCTTGTTCAACAGTCAGAAGTATGAGGAAAAATATTAAATAGAACTCCTTCTCCCCTTCCCAAATATGTTTATTTCCATCAGCTTAATTGTACCTTTAAAGTATGAGATTAAATTGAACCATTTCTTCAAAATTGTAATTGTTTATTTTTTATTTTTTAAGGAAAGGGTAACATCTCTCAAAAGTTAATGCATTCTCTAGGTGTTTAAATGTGTTTTTTTTTGTTTCTTGTTTCTTTTTTTTTTTCCCTTATTTTGTCTTCTGGAGGAGTTTCAGTGTAAGGAAGACAATCTCAAGGGCAGTTTTCCTATATTAAGTATCTGCCCCAGACCATCCTGACCTGAATGGATGAACAGACTTGTCCAACAGGGTTTTTCTGTCTTCAGCCCCAATAGTGGATGAGCATGTGCTGATACAGCAGATTAAAGTGGCCGTGCTTTTGGTTTTGCATGGAAGCCAAATTCAAACATAAGCAATTTCTAGCCCCTTCATGCACTGATGGCTTGGCTGGCCCTTGTTTTGCATGCTGTGCTTTAATAACCCGCGAATTGCCATGTAGTTTGCAGGCTGCCAGATTATTTATACTCCATCTGTTCTTCCCCATCCATAGCACTTGCCAGCCCTTCTCCCTGGCTGCTTTTTCCCTGGGTGAGCAGTGTGCATGGCCTCCCATCCACTCCACTTTTCGTCTGCCTTTTGACCCACTCCTGTCTGAGCTCATTAAAGCCATTTATCTTTGTAAGACCTAATAGCCGTCATTAAGAGTATCCCACAAACGTCCTTAGAAACATAGCTGCCTTCACGGCCCTTGAAAGCAAAGATGTCTTCAATTCCAAAGGTGCCACTTGAAATGGAATCTCAAGGAAAAATTATATGGGAAAAGTCTTCACTTCTCTGCAGCTCCCTCTTGATTGTGGGCAGTGCAAGGAAGCGGGTAGGGAGAGCAATCCAGGGAGGTAGATGAAGTCAAGTCCTGAGATGCCAGGCCGTGTCTTCTGAGACGACCCAAAGGTCTGTTTGGCTGCACTGTGTGAAAGGTTAGGATGAGAAATGCTGGAGGGAGTTCAAGCAAAGCAGATGGGCTGAGTACGAACCAGGTCCCTCAACCTGCTGCCTTCCACCCTGGCTGCACGTTTAGCATGCATGGTTTTCTTTCTCTATTCAATAAGAGAACTTTCTCAGGATGGTGAATGCTTGGCAAAAGGGTCTGGTCCAGTTGATGTACTGCATCCAAGCTCAGTATGAGAGAGTTTGTGCCTAAAGAGGCATACAGCCATGGAATGGCTTGGGTTGGAAGGGACCTTAAAGCGCAGTCAGTTCCAACACCCCTGCCACGGTCAGGGTTGCCACCAACTAGATCAGGTTGCCCAAGGCCCCATCCAGCCTTGCCTTGAACACCCCATCTCCTTGGCCATGGCAGTGGTTTCTCCTGAAAGTAGCCAATGTGTACCTACAGCCAGAAGTGCTCCCATGTGATACCCAAAAAGTGTGATACACTTTTGGGTGATACCCAAAAGTTGTCTGTCCTACGATGGATGGTTTTTCACAGAAAAAACAGAAGTCAGCCATGGCCCAAAGCTTTTTTTCAAGAAGGTAACAACCCACAGTGTGCTTCAGATTTGTTCTGCCCTCTCTTTTGATGGATTTGCATTGATTTCTCGATAGTGAGTACAGCCATGATGTTACTGGGGGCAGACTGTCCAAGCAAGTCTGTGAAGACTCAGTCCCTCTTCACAACCAAGGTAGTTATTTGGAGGTGTGAAAAGAGTCACTGATGGCTTCGTTCTGAGCACTTGGGAGAGTGTTTCCACCTGTGAAGTGGGGACAATGTATATGACAACAAGGATTCACCACCAAACACTTGTGAAATGGTGTGGCAATCCAAAATAATGTAATTATATATTATNCATATCTGTCTGATTTACCTGTGCTGCTGTCACCCATGCTTCCACCACCACCCAGGCAAATCAAAGCCTGCACTGTGTGGGAGGGGATCTTTGCCCCAGTGCCATCTGCAGCAGGCCGAGCCATACGGCGAAGGTGTATTCGAATTTAGACCGGCTACTCTGCAATGTTGCTGTTTCTATGGTAACTATTTTTATTCAACAAGAGAAGCTTAAAATCTGTAGGGCTAAATTTGATCCTAGGCAGAAGCATCTGCAGTTTTTCAGGGGCTCTTCAGTAGGTGCGGTTGGTAGCTGGCTACCATGCTCATTATTTCAGGGTCACAGAGCTTTCAAAGCCTCCTTCCCAGCACCCTTTCCTCTTCATCCCACCCCATATCTTTACGTTTTGGTCTTCCCACAACTTCACTTGACAAACCAAGGGGTGATTTGCTTATGTTGTGCCTTAGTGGGGGGATTTCTGTGTCCCTGCAGAGTGTGTGTCTTCAGGGAAAACTGCTCTGTGTTCAGCAAAAGAAGCTGATGAATCGCAAACAAGACTGATTCATCTGCAAATAATGCGAAGTATTGCAGTTGGGAGGATTTCTTTATTTTTTTGAGCTCAACTAAAAAGTAAATGCCAGATTCCTGTAGAGGCAGTTTAACCACTGCTATTACTGTGCTCATGACTGGTTACCACACATGAGCTTTGTGATTAAAATTAGGCTACTAGAAGCAGCCAGTGTCTTGGAGAATTAGGGAAAACACTGGGGGAAGCGATTTCTTTCAAAACAAAAGCTGAATTAAATAATGTGTTGCCAGTCATACCAGATAGAGTCTGCTGCTTCTGTATCTTTAGTAGGGTAAGCCAGGAGAAATGTGATTGAAGGCAATTACATTTCACACCATTGTATCTTTGAGGATTAAAGGAGACTCAGGCCAATCATTTATTACTTGTTTGCTGTTTGTGATCAGCCTCTCAACTTTGGAACTTTTCAGTGTTCAGACTTAGTTCTGAGTTTTGCACAAAGTGAAAGTCCTGTAATTGGTGTGAATGAGACTATCATGGACAAAAGAACCCTGAGTTTTGGGCTATTTGAAAATCAGAGCTCAGATTAGAGCACATCTGTACACTGTGTAAGCTGTTGGGTTTAAAATGTGATGACTCCAGTGTTGTATCTTGAGGAGAACTGGCTAAGAATGAGCATTTCAAAACCTGAAGGGGATACCCTTCCTTGTATTTGTGGACAGCTGGAGCAACCAGCCCGCAGTATGGCTGCCCTAAATGTCACAGCAAAAGCAGCTTAGCAAAGTCTCACTGCTGTCTGCATTTCCCAGAGGAGTGTAAAAAGACCAGGACTCCACTGTTTGATGGCCTGAACACTGCTGTGACATGGACAAATTGAGTTTACTTGCACTTAAATGACATTTGTGTAGTAGAAATACTCAGAAGTCAGATTTAGCAAGGTATTTAGGCACCAGAAAGGGCAAATGACTATGATGATCTTGTAGTATATCTGTTTAAATTCAAGACAAATGCTTGGTGGAAGTTGGTGACTTATATTTTTGGTACTTAAACTATGGCACCCACACAGATACATCCTCAAAGCCTGTCTACATCCTTAAGGCTCAATACTTTTGTAAATCTATTTGCGGACCTCTTTTGGCATAGCATTTAGGTTCAGCCTGGTACCTGCACTGCTAGTGGCTCATTATCTGTGAAGGAGAAAATATGGCAATTATCTCAGCACCTGAAGAATTAGGAATTAGGAGCCAGGTGCTTCTCCCAGCCCCATTGCTGACTTCTTGCTTGACCTCCAGCTGTTGTAGCTTTCAGCCCTGCAGCTGGATGCATGGAGATGATGTTGGTTGCACTGAGATGTTGCAAAGCCCATTGGTGTTTTTGCAGAAATATTGCAGAAGAACATGGTGTAAGAAGATGCAAATAGTAATGCAGAATGAGTATTGAAGTGGGGCTGTCTTTCAGATGGGGGGTTGCAGTCCATGCATACTGGCAAATTTGCAAGCACACACTGCTCTAAAATGGCGAAAGAGAGGCTGAATTTAATTGCTTCTTGGGATTTGTAGTGAGAGTTGTGACAGCCTTGGCTTTGCCGGTGGGTTCGGGCTGTAAGTGACAGACTTGCATTCAGTGGAAGGTTCTGCAATTTTCCATTCATTACTCGTGAGCACCATCGCAGGCTGTAATCCATCACGTTAGAGACTGTGACCCTCTGAATGAGCGCGCATGGCTCTCGCACCCTGTTAATTCATTGTACTTCCCTTGGTATGGTTTCCACTGCCATGAGGGATTTCTCAGCATTGGGCTGGCTTTCTTGGCTGCTTTCCAGCAGCAAAGGCTGGGAGGTTATTTCTGTTGCCCATGCAGGCCTTGTGAACTCTGGGACAGGGTTGCTGCTGGTGTAAAAGTGTGGCCAGCGGGGCTGCTCCTAGGAAGCACTGCCTGCCAGTGGAAGCAGAAGTTCACCATGCATGAGGCTATGAAATGCTCCAACTGGCCTATGCAACTCCATTTCAAAGCAAATTGGAGCTTACTTGGAGTGGTGGCTAGAAATAAATGGCTGGTGACATCCTCATAGGTGGCATTGAATGCCATGTGCAGTGGTGAAGGGCTGGTTTCTGCCACCCAGCAACATTGCAGGCATTGCTTTTGCCTTTCTGCAGATTCTGGAGGGAAAAGCCTCACCCCTTCAGTCCTCTTCTTGCAGCTGCTTTTATTAACAGACGTCTTTCCTGTCAGTGTGAATAACTGGGGGAAAGCGCAGTTCATTATCCAGTGCATCACTTTGAGTCTAATACTAATTAAAAGCTTTGCCTTCACTTCTGTAGAACCTATTCTTAGAAATTATGTAAATTAATTAGAGTTTTGAAGAGGAGCATATGCCAAATCCTTAGTAATTCCCTGCTGGCTGAGGCAGCTCCAGCACTGGAACCAGAGAACAGCATTGGGATCTTTTTTCTTTTTTTTTGTGGCTGCAACAATCCAAGGCACTTACAGTAAATTTTAATGCCTCTCTTATAGAAATATGTGAAAAAGATCAAATATCCAGACTCTGACCATTTGCTGTAGAGGTACAATACAAAGGCTTTTTCTCCATGAAGACTTTTCCATCTCAGAAATGACATTTAACACAGACAAGCTTTTCACTTCCACAGCCCTTCTCCAAACAAATATCTGTTGCTGACTCAAAGAGAATTTTCTCCCTCGAAAGGGAGACATACCTAAGATCCCATGAGCTCCCCTTGGGAGTTTACTCTTGCTATTAATTTAATGAGAATGATGTTTTACATGTGATGCTGAATGAGAAAGGAGATTTGATCCTAAGATACACAGCACATGGATGAAAGGAGATAGGCTTTTGAAGTAAAATACAGAGCTTTAAATGTTATTAGCTTTATGGTTTTTCCTACTTGATTATTTTTTCCCCTTGCAAAAGGCCAGAGTAAAAAAGAAGGAGCAGAACCTAAGAAACTGATTCAAATAAAAAAGTAACATCGTTTTAAGTATTTTGGTCTCAATCAACAAATCACTTACTAAGTTGATGAAACTACTCGAATGTTTAAAGATAAACATGATTAAGTACTTTGGTGGATCTGGGCTTATTATGTATTGAAGCCGGATGCGAGCGTGAATTGAATCCTGGATCTTTTGATGGGAGGTTGCTGCGTGTAAGCTTGCTTCCAGATGTACATTTTGCAAAGTTGCCTTCTCTTTGCAACCTCACCCCAAGGATTAAGAGGTGCCAGGTGTGGATCCTCGTGGAGGGAAGAAGGCATCCCTCCAGGCCAGGTGCTGCCTGCCTTTGGAGATTTGAAGTTCAGTGCCAGTGAGGTCTGATTTTTGCAGCCCTCATCTTTTCCCAGCTGAAGCCTTTTCAGTAGTACGGATGGCCGTTTTGATAACCTGTCCATCAGATGCCATCACTTACACTGTGCAGCGTCTATCTAGCAGGAACCAGATTCTCTTCCCTGAATCAGCCTCTTATTCAACAAAACATTCTCATTGTAAAGCTGCCAGAAATTGGTCTCCTGGCTTGCTGGGACTGTAGCAATGTGGGAGTAACTGCCAGCAACTGCAAGTAAGGCTGATGCTACACTGCAGGACACTGAATTCCTGAATGTCTGCTCCTCTCTCAGCCATTTGTCGTGGTGCTTTGGAACCATTATTGTTAAGTCTTCCTCGGTTTCCCCATTGGTATATACTTCCCCTGATGTGAAACTAAAGTTGTCATGAATTTTTTTTGGCTGCTTTTTGGTTCTTGCACGAATGACACCATATCATTGCAAAGATAGATAAGGTGAAACAACTATTCCTTTAGCCTTGGTTGGAGCTTGTAAAAATCTGTATCTCTAATGGCAGCAGGAATGTAAGATCCCAAAGTAGAAGTCATTAAGTCTACAAGTGAGGACAGTTCTTGAGAAAGAAAATGCAATGACATACAACTTCAGATCAATACAAAATCATTTTAGAGCGAGAGTACAACATGTAACAATGAATGTAGATGGGGATGACATTGCTAGATGGTAAGCTTTCTGCACGTATTCTGGAGTTCAGGGTGTGTTTGTGTTTTAAATGTAATAGCTTTCCTTCTTGTGCTTATGTTGGCTAATGCGAGGGTGGTTTAGAAGTACTCTAGGGCACTTAGTGAATGAACATAATATGATCATTTCTTTGGAAGTAAGATGCCAACCTGTATGCCTGTTAGGCAGTGGGTCGTGAGGGATGGAGTTGTTTAATAGACGTAACATTCTAAACTGGTGGCAACTTAGGGAGTTGAACCTGGGTTGCTTAAGAGTTTTGGGACTGCATCCTGCTGATGCCGCAAAGCTGTGGTATGCATACAGGTCTGATCCTGGATGAAGGCGTTGTGGTGGACACGTAGCTGAACACAGTCATGTGTTTCATACCAACAGGTTTTCTCATTGCTCACGTTTCAAGTTCAAGTTCAGTGTCTGGGCCTTACTCCATCTTAGTTCTCCTGGTTGGAGAGAAGAGCTTTCCATCTTATGGAAACCAGCCCAGGTGCTTAGTGGGTGCCCTACAGGAGCCAGACATCCATCAGGGTGAATTAGAGCCATCTTGAGCTGCTTCCACCTATAGGAGGACCAGGAGCACCCAGCTGGAGATGGGGGGCAATCTGCTAATCAGCTGAGTGACATCAGCCTGGATGCATTTCAAATAGATTTTCAAATATGTTGAACCTTCCCTGGTGGGGTGCTCATACACCACCTGTTCCTCTTCCCCATTCTTTCCTCAGGACCATGCTGATTTACGAAGCCACTTCTTCGCTGTGGGGATGAAGCTGGAGGCAGTGAATATGAGGGAGCCGTTTCATATCTGTCCTGCATCAGTGACTAAGGTGGGCTCCCAAAAAAGGAGGGCTGAAAAGATTAGTATGAACCTCCTTGCTTTTTTCCACCACATTTAGAAACACTCAGGAGTGCAACTTCATTATCTGGAGAACACATTAAGAAGCATGCTTAAAAAATATCCATGAATGTTTCCTTCTTCGAATTGTTTCTGTCTCATGAGCATCACTAGGTGGCTATATGTGTACTTAGATCCTATGGGGATGAACATGTCCACCTACTGCTTTCAGGAAGGAAAAGGGAATCTCACTTTTATTCCTGTCTTCCCTCCATGCCTACGTATTTTCCCTGTACATCTGGGAAAGCTTTTGAAATAAAACAGCTGGGTGGTGGGGGTACCTGGGTATCTAATCCACATCCTCAAAGGCAAGAGAAGGGAAGGTGGTAGGATCTCCAGCATTTCCTTCAGTCCCTGCTCAGCTATGGACACACTGAATGACCCCGAATCACGCTGGTTTCCCTTGCCTCAGTTTACCCATCTGTGAAACGAACCTTGATCTCTTTGGTAGAAACACAGATGAAAAGTGTTAGGTGAGAGTGGGTTGTGTTCTNTTGTGGGAGGTAGGGTTGTGTTCTGGAGTAGTTTGATTCTAGTTTATTTCAGTTTTCTGTGTTTGATGTTGTAGCAAATTTAATGTGTGATTTTTTTTTTTTTTTAATTCTTTTTCTTCCCTTAGGTTTTTAACAATCATTATTTACAAGTGACCATCGATGACTTGAGACCTGAAGCCAGCAAAATCTCAATGCTTTGCCATGCGGATTCCTTAGGGATCTTGCCAATACAGTGGTGCCTTAAAAATGGAGTCAATCTCACACCTCCCAAGGGTTTGTATTACTTCTCAATGATTTGTAGCTTTCCTCTGAAGGAAGCTCACCTTCTCTTACTGCCTTTAAAACCATTCTGCTCTTTGCTGCAGAGCGTCATGCTAAGCATCTCCAGACAGAGCATCTCTGTTGAGCTGCGGGGGCTGTTGTGGCTCATAACACATAAAGCATCTTGCTGATGGATTGATGTCCATCTGAAACAGGCTGCGCTGAAGCCTAGGAAATTCCTGTAAAATGCGTCTTGGTGACGCTTCATGTATGTAGAGTGCAAGAGGAGCATTAAGAGCCATGTTATGTCGGAGACAAACCAGGCAGATCTACTGTAGCATCCCCATTGGTACAATGCTGAGCCCAAGCAAAGCTCCTATATCTAAGTATCTCTTGTATTCAGATCACCTTGTACCTCACCAGTTAACTCACAGCTGCATGCCCAGAAGGGTATAGGTGTTTCTTTAGCTGTCTCAGAAAATTCCAGGCGAGGGCAAATTGAGAGCAGTGCTCAGATCAGAGCCAGGAGAAACAGCCTCCAACCCTGCTATTTCCCAACTTTGTAGTGGTGCAGTTAATTACTTGCAATTTCAGACAACCACCTGCAGTGCCTTAGCAATATTTCTTCACTCGCAGAATGTGTTGGCTCTCTGGAATTTTAAATTTTTTGAATCCAGCCAGGGTGTTGAACATTTGCCAGAAAATGGTATTGCTTGAGAGAAGAAATGCCTCACAAAAAAATCTTGTGAAGTGGTGTATGTGCATATTTATCTTCATTTTGGGAAAAAAAAAAAAAAAAAAAAGCAGTTGCCATTCCCAAGGAAGTGAAGAGTTATTCCCTGCCAGATTCAGAGTCCTAATATATATCCAGAGCATTTCTTCAGCACATGTAATTTGAAATTCCCACCAAAGTCCTGAAGCCCTGTGCATGCAGCTGCGTATAATGTAGCTGTGATTAATCTGTTGCTTTTGCTGAAATAAATGTACTTCATGGATGCTTTAACTTCCTCTTGCTTAAGTCCAGGTGTAATGATAAAGACTGTGTAATTGCTCGCTGGTGTTGTCCAGAAAAGTGACTAAAACTGGAAGCAAATTCAGTGTTTTGTTTTTCCACCACAAATACACATGAAGTTTCCCCCAGATCAGTTTTCTAACTAAAATAGACCATAGGCCAAACATTTCTCTTTAAGGGGTCGTGGCCTAATAATTTCCAGTCCATGCTGGTACAAAGGCTGAGGAGGTGTTTTATGGGTGAAGCACAAGTGAACTCTCTTTTAAATACCTACTTACTTGGAAGTGTCTGTAGCATCCTTCCACCTGTTGTAAGGAAAGTCTAAACAGCAAGTAAGTATCTGGTGTGATGTCTGACAATTGGGGTCTAACTGGGATCCTCAGAAAGTGCAGAAAGTCTTTGTTTTCTGCTGTCAGATCAGAAATTGTGGAGAGAAGCTATTAAAAGAGGTGTAAAGCAAGTGGCAGATGGATGCACAAAATATATCATGTTTCTTCTAGTATATATGAAGACTGCATGCCCAAACTGCATCTTAGGATCTTTGGTGTCAAAAATCTCTTCCACCAGCCAGCACATGCTTTGAATCACTAAAAAGTGATTAGGCATTGGAATGCTTTCTGAAAAAAACAGCTAGCAAGCAAAAAAACACACACATTCACAAAAATGCAGACGAACAGTGAAATTTGAGGTCTTCTTTGAGAAAAATAACATTGGCTTTGGATAAAGAAATAATCAAGACTGATAGGAGGAGGCTGCAAAGCTGCTGCTGAGTGGGTCCATGGAAAGAGGAGAGAGTCGTCCTCATTTCCATTCTGCCTGCTCTGGAGTGTCCAGAATTGCCCCTTTTTTCACATGCAGATTTGGCCATTCTCCTGCTTGACAGTGTGGGCAATATTTAGTGCTGCTTAAATGGCTTCCCATGTTGAAAGGCAAGAAATTCCCATGGAGAATCGTGACCAGGGAAAAACACAGAAGTCCTTTTTGTCTTTGTCTTTGCTGTATTCTAGGCTTGTTTCTTTGGGTTAATTTACAGTTGACAAGGAGATTCTCTGATCTTACAATTAACTGATTTTATTTCATCATAATGCTGTTGCAAATTGGGATATTTGGGTTCAGAGTCCTTTATTTCTTTAATATCTGTGTTTTCGCCTTTTTGCCTGTCAGGCCTTTGTTGAAACCAAACATACAGTAGATGAGTCATGAACAGGAGGTGCAAACATTTGCTACTAGAAACAGAGAGCAGTATTTTCCTGTACGGTGCCAAAAATGAATACCCATTTACTGGTGCTGTACAAACACTGAACAAGCGCTGTTTATATTTATTGGAGCTGGATTTATAGACCACTTCCCTTTAGAGCAGCAGCCATTGTTCCTTTCTATGAACTACTAAGAGAGGGAAAAACGTCGCAGTAGCGCTCTTAGTTGTAAGGCTTACTAAGGAAATGCCATTTCTGAAACCTCCAGTACATTTGTATTGTTATATTTGCTTCTAATTAAACTGCTGGGCTCTTCCATGCTGAGAGTCAAGACAGCAGACACAATGTTCTACATGTTTGAGGTTCTACATGTTTGGAGAGTGGTAGGTGATTCATGCAAGCAAAGCTTTGGACATTATTACTAGGGTTGAGCTTTAAAGGATAACAATATGCAAATGCCAAGTGCTAATGAAGGCACACATTTAGCTCTCATCATGAGGCTTCGTGAAGAGGTATATACAGGGCCAGGCTTGTCTGAATGCAGTTCTTGAGTATGGTCCTCCTGGAGCAACCCTCACTGGGTGCTGAAGTTGTGAGTTACGGTAAACTGCATTACTGCATTCCAGGCTTTGTTGCCCCTGAAGTCTACAAAGGGTCTCTCACAGATTTTGACTGGTGCAAGGCCAAGCCAACAGCTGGTTGTGTGGTGACAGCTGAGTCAGGTTTTCATACCTTACTGAAATGTGGCTTTTCCATCTGCTCTGCCAAGATTTTACACAGCTCTCAAATAAAATTCAAAAGCTGTCCGTGAGGGCTTTAAATCAGAGACATGAGAACATGCAGGATGGGGACAGGATTTTGGGTCCCTATGAGCAGCATGCTCTGGAAGCTAGTTTGTTTGATACAGACAACTGCACCGTGGCTGTCTCCATCCGAGTCCATTGCCATAGCTGCCTCTAGGGTCACAGAGAGCGAGTTAAACTTTCACAGCAGTTCTGCTCCTTCTGAAGGAGGAGATCTAGATCTGCCTACTTCTGCATTGACTCTTCAGGGAGCCCAGCTCTAGGCATCTCCGCTGCAAACATCTGCATGCAATCAGGTGAATCCCCTTCTGATATGGTGTGCACTTCTTCTGTTTTTCATTTCATTTTACGAAGCTGGAGAGTATCTGGCAAGCAAATAACTAGAGAGAAAAAAGGAGATGGAGGAGAAGCAAGAAGAAAATGCTGTTGTAGAAATCAGTTGTTAATGTATGTGAAAACAATACATTAGCAAGTTTTTTTTTTTAATACGAAAAATAAAGATTCTGTAAGTAATGGCCCTTTTTTACTTCCCTGTGCATGTTTATTTCCAGCTCTCCAATCATTATTAGGTTTTGTTATTGAACTTTCCTGCCCCNATCTTATCCCAGATACTTGCATCTTAGCAGAATGCTTGTGACTTTATATTCAAAGCTTTTACTCCTTTTTTGGATCTGGGTGATGGATGGGTGACTCCACTCAGTATTCCAGTCCTTTCTTGCCTACAAAATTTTCACAATTTTCACTGTCACAAATGATTCATTCCCATCTGATTCTGAGTGTCCCTTTTTGACTGTCAATGAAAAAGACATTAAAGGATGTTCTGTAAGATTGAGTCCAGGCTGAAATGCTAGACAGGGAGATTAAGGGGAGAATTTGGCCTTTAGATGACTCCTGAATATTTCCAGTGAGAGTAGTTCTGCAATAATGTTATTACAGCATCATCCCAGGGCCCTGGACAGGATTAGCACTCATTGGTATGAAGCACTGTAAAAACCTAAGCTAAGAGCCAGATTCAAATCAATCAAACAACAAAGCAAAGGAGCAAAAACCAACCAAACAAAACCCTCAGTCCCAAGAGTTTGTTGCCTAAATAGCCAGGTGAGGAGTATAGATGAGTAGAGACCTTGTATCTCTGTGATGGGACTATTTGAGAGCCGCCCCAATAAATCACTGTCACTTCCATTTTTCCCTAGAACCAGAGGCTGAAAGGATTATCTGGTTGTTGAGATTTTAGGAGCTGGGAATGCTGGGTTAGTTTTCCTCCTGTGCTCCGGGTTTCTGTGTGACCTCAGGTGATATGCTTACTACAGTGGGATTCAGCTCATGTTCTCTGAGCTGTTGGAAAGGCAGTCATGCAGGCTACTTCCATATCACTGAAGAGAGAAGAATTTATCTCATGGTATGAGGGAGGGGATGTATCAGCTTCTGATTGTGCTGGTGTTGATTGCCAAGGGACCCCTCATGTCTAGCTGCACAACCCCATCTTTTAGGTACCTAAAGGTAGGAGGAAGAGGTCCATCACCTGGAAAATGGAATCATTGACACTTCTTGGTAGTTATGGGTTTATTAAAGCATGGGAGATGCCACTGGAAAGGGAAAATAAGGGAAATATAAATGTTTTATTACTTTATAATGAAAATCTGGAGTTTTCATGGGACATGCAGAAGCTGTGTAAGTGCCAGCACCGATGAACTTGCCTGCTGGTACTGCACATTTCACTGAGACAGGATGGGATGCTGAAGTGCAAATGTCTGCTTGGGGCCATTTTGTGCTCTCCCTCTGACATGATGCAGTGGCTGATGGCACTTTGTTTTGTCGTCCTGCAGGTTACTCTGGCCAGGACTTTGACTGGGCAGATTACCAGAAGCAGTGTGGAGCGGAGGCAGCGCCTCACCTGTGCTTTAGAAATGTAAGCTCTCTTTTCGCCTTTGCATTGCTTCTGTTAAACCTGATTGCTGCAACAAGCCTTTGGGACGTTATTCCAGACCAGCACGAATCTATCTTAGGAAGGAAGCCAGAAAAGTGTTTCAGGGCCCTCTCTCTAAAAGAGAGAAAAATACTATCTAACTCTTGTCCTTTTCTAATTCAGTTAGATTTCTCGCTCATCATCTCTCCCTCTGGTTTTGTACAGCACCTAGCACAAGAGGGATCTGAACTGACCACTACAAGTAATTCCAATGCTATTAATAAAAACATGAACCAGGTTAAAAAAAACCTCATGATATTATCTAGCCTTGCACTCCAGTGAGGAGTGAGCCCAGCATGACATAATCCTACAGATATTTACTGTATGGTGAAAGGCTGATGTAGCCTTCTGCCTTCCCAATAACCTGGTGCTCTTCCTCATGCTCCTATAAACGGATGCAAGTTGAGATCCTACTGAAAACTCAGACACTGGCAGTTCAGTGGCATCTAAAATGAGCACAAAAGGGTTTGTAGAATAAACTGGTGTTGTGAATGGTGGACAGCAGGTTCCTCGTGAAGTTGCATATCTTTTAATTCCTGCTCAGCAGTCTTGAGACTTAATGATAGTGTGCTCATGAAAAGCAGAATGGAGACAGTCCTGCAAGACACCGATCATGTTTCTTCATGGCTTCTTGGAGGTGTGCAATGGCCTTCCTCATCCATGGTGGCCCAAGGGCAGCCTGGCCTGGAATAGACCTTTGACGCTGAATTGATGGATTTGAACACTTGTAGGTGAATTCAGAGGAGCAGTACCATCAACAGAGTCTGACCTGGGAATCAGTTAGGACTTCGTTTCCCCATTTATTGTGCCTTCCTGTGCCTATTCCCTCTGCCTCAGTGGACTTCAAGCTAAGATTTCTGAAAGTGCAGAGGGAAGCTGGGCAGTGCTGCATCACACCGGTACAGTGGAACAACTGCTGCAATTCTTCCCTTCCGCAAGCACCGCTCCCTTTTCTTTTTATCTCATTCCTTTTTGTCAAGTAATGGATCTGTGCTCTCAACACTGACAGCCTTGAAAATAGCCTCTGGGTAATATTCTCCAAAGATTGAATCAGGTCTAAGCACATTTTTTTTTTCTTAAGGAAACATAAATCAGATGAACATGTGTCTGTTATTCTTTCCCTCTTGATAACATGGTTCTCTGCAGAGAGCTGCAATCTTTGTGTTGTCACTTGTGCTACCTCCCTGGCAGGCTGGTCCATTTGTTTCATGCCTGTGAGCACCTCTTTGATAGAAGCCTCACTGCAGGCTCATCTTCTACCTACTGCAGCCAGATGTGGTGCTGGAAGTGACTATGCTGTAACTGTTTCCCCGGGGGAGCTGTTTAACAAGGAGAGTCAGTTATGAAATGGATTGACACGACTAAATGCTTAGTAAAATAAACTCCCAGCTAACTGTTTTGCCATTGATTCTGTATAAATTAGCCTCCAGCACTGAACTGCACTGAAAGGAGCCAGTGTGATGATAAATGATGTTTCCTTGTTAAGCAATGTAACAGGCATTTAAATAAACTCGCCCTGCTTTTCTGCAGTCCCGGCCAGTTGCAGTTTTCGCAGAGTGAGGCTTGGGACAGCAATGCCTGAGCTTAAAGAAAGGGAAAGGGGACACTGGAAGGGACAGAGGGTAACTGGGGAGTAGTTTAAGGCTTGGCTTGTGGGGAAGGTTTTGGGGCAGGTTGTAGGGCATTGGGGTTTCTTTGCACTCAGGATCACCTGCAGCAGCTACAACTAGGAGCTCTGGTTTGTTGTATTAGGGAGTGATCAGCAGCCTGCTGCTGTCACACAGCCAGACCTCAGACTGAAGCATGTTTCCAGGGCGTATGTTAGACTACAGCACTGGTACATAAATGGTTGGGACTGCAGCTTCTCTGTCTGCCAGAGTCTTTGTTCAATCAGGGATGTTGCATTCTTGCAAGCTCATGACCCCACATTTTGTTTGTTTTGTTTCTTATTTGGGGAGATTATTAGTCATCTGGGGACCATTACAGCAATATCTAACCTGGTTTTGTCTTCACTGGGGAAGAGTGGGAGGGCAGTGAGGACCTCAGATAACCTGTGGAAGACTTTCTTTGGTGCTGTATTTAAGCATGCAGAGGTACTGCTATGGCAGTAAGTGCAACTGGCACCATCTACACTCACTAACCTCTTGCAACCAGTGGAATTGCATACTTGGAGTCTTCAGAGAAGGGTGTTGGGCACTAAGCTTGAAATCCCTCATGAGGAAAACCATACCTGAATACTTAGAGTGAAAAGCAAATGATGCCGAAGTCGTGCTTCCCAGCAGAATGTCTATTTAAAGCCGTTCATTGCCGCAGTGCCATGTTTCAGTGTTGGCCCTTCACTCTTTCAGACATCTTTCAGTCGTGGCTTTACAAAGAACATGAAGCTGGAGGCGGTGAACCCCAGGAACCCTGCAGAGATATGTGTTGCTTCTATCACCTCAGTTAAAGGACGATTAATGTGGCTTCACCTTGAAGGTACGTGCTACAAAGGCTTCTTGTGTTGTTGTGGTTCACTCGTACCCTCTCAGTTCCATTCTTCATCCTCTGCCCAATGTTGCTTCCTCTATCCTTGGGCTTTTATACACATTGACTAATAATGTAAGTTTTCGAGAATTGTCTTCCCTTGTGCTCTCCAGAGGGAGCCACAAGGCCTTCCACCCTTCCATCTATGTGGATATTATGAGAGATCCCTGCTGACCTGAGAAATCTCCTCACTGGTATAATAATGGATTTCCGTCCTAGGAATGGATGTCTACTTTGATTATGTGGCTGAGACTTCCACTCATATTTCTAACACACTCTTGTGGGATCTCCTGTCCCCCTGCACCCTCGTTCCTTTTTGTTCCTTTCATTCTTTTTTGTCACTTAGATCCATAATCCTACTACAGTGAGCTGCTCCTCACCATGGCCATTGCCTGCTCACATCCTTGCACCTTCTGTCTTCTGCACTTGCAGAGAGTGACTGTAATATAGAGTTTAGAAAGCACACAGGGATTTTTCTTAGTGTTGCTTTAAAAACAGTTGTTATTTCTAAAGTCACTAAGAGCAGAAAGCCACGGTTGTTTAAGTGTTTCGATGAGCACTTTGATAAGCCATAAAGCTGCTGTATCCTTGTTGCAACATATTTTAATTTTTATCCATCAAGGTAACACACTGTTGTTAAAAGCTGCTGTCTTCATCTACAGTCAATATAAAAGCTTCATTTTCCCTCTGAAATCAATAGTAATTGGGTCAGCATCAGCTACAAATGCCATATGTTTCTTTTCTTTCTGCTGGAGAACTGTGAAAATAGCAAAGGCACTTCAAGCGGCCCATAGTCCTGCCCGTCACCAAGTTCTGAGATCCGTGCTCCTGCCTCTGTGTGAATGCTTAAGGACGATGCACCGGCCCTTGTGCTGCCAGCCAAGGTGATACTGGTGATGTTAAAATGCCTTCCCCTTTGCTTGCAGTCACATATTGATAGGTAGAAATTTGTCAACTCTGCTTCTGCATGTCTGATAGATGCCCCTGGATGTTTCAAGGCATCTGTGGGAGATTGGGCTGATGAAACAGCAGTGGAAGAGCAGCATTCTCTTAAACACTTGCTGCGTACAAGGCCAGGAAGTACAATAGCATTTTTTTCTTAGTTATCAGGGAGAAAATCAAAGCATAGTTATATCTGCAGCTAAATCATTAGTGCATGTTGGTATCCCAGGCTCCTGAGAGGAGGAATGGATGGGGAGAAATGAAGCTAGTGCTGGGCTTTAGGGTTGCAGAGTTGCTTCAGAGACCAAAATCAAAAGGAAACTGAGCATCTTATCTTTGCTAAAGTCAGTGAAAGTTCTGTAGTGGGAGGCAGGAGTGAGGAAGAGAGGCACCTGTTTCTTCTGTGCTGGCGCATGGGGTCAGTGTGCTGGCTCATCAGTACTTCTACTGAAGTGATTTGAAGCATCACTATATCAGAGTAGTGTATGTAAAAGCACGGTGAACACTTGTTTTCAGATATTAATTAATTCAGATATTTATTTTTGTTTCCAGGTCAAAACAGCTAGGAAGGTATTAATAGGGGTACAAACCATAGTGAGGCACATGATATCAGGAAAGGAGAGATCTACAGGGGTTGAGGTAAGGGGTACTTGAAGAGATCCCATGTGAGATTGTCTTGTGCCTGTTCTGCACAAAAAGTCACCTTCCCTCCTCTGCCAGGTGCTCAGCTCTCAGTGTTATGAGGCTGGGAAGACAATGAAAGACAGACTGATCCAAACAGCTTCATCTTCACCTGGTACGGAGAGTTACTTTTCCCTTCAGCACCATGATTTGTTGATTATAATAACCCAGAAGCATCTCAGTGTCTGACAATGTGCAGTGCCATTTGTACAAGAGGAAAGGTCTCTGATCAAAGCCCTTAAAGTTAGCAATAACGTTGACATGTAACCTAGAGTACCTCATCAGGCTAGGAGCTTGCTCTAAAATATAACAAAGGCAGATGTTCTGTGGCCTTTAGCTCTGCAGAAGTAGCATTATATGGTAGACAAGGCTCTCTCGGTGCCTCTGTGATAAATCCCCTTCTCAGAGATTTATAACTCAATTGCTACCTGAAGAGAGATTCCTCCTGATCTAAAGCTTGGCAGGCAAAATCAGTCATGCTTCTCACGTCTTTGCTAGCTAAGATCTGGGGAAATGTTCTATGTCCAGCATGTACCTTTGACTCCTCTGTGTTTATCTCCAGTGTGCAGAGCAGGTCCAACTTCGTACCTTTGTTTTTGGTAGAGCTTTGTGCAGTGGCAGCCTTTTTTTTACTTTTTTTTTCTTGTTTGTTTTTGTGAGCTAAAACTCATCTGTAGCCTGGTCTGGACCCCTGGCAAATATTTTAGTTACACAGCTGGAATTAACGTATATTTGAAATTAACTTCTCACTAATACTGTTGTTGAATTTACACCCATCCAGTCAAGGAACATGGCCCATTTTCACAGCTGCCCTTCTTAAATGAGGAGGTGCATTCACTTTTTTATATGTATTTGGGGGTTAAGAATTCTTTATATTTTTTTTAAGCTCTAATACTTTCAAAAGGAACTCAGTGTTCACTAAACTCTTGCCCACCATAGCAAACAAGGACTGCTGTTTCTTGGGTCTTTAAATCAACCAGTCCTCCATGACAAGGGAGAAAGCCACATGTATCACCTCACTCACTTTCCTGGTCTCTTTCTCTCTACCTATTATTATTTTAATTTCTTCAAAGAAGTTTTTACAACCTACCATAAAAAACTTTGTGCATCTCCTTGCCTCCTAAAGATGGATGCTTTACACTTGTTTTATATCTCAATAGCAGGAATAGAATGATCTGTAGTAAAAGGAAAAGATGCAAAAGACTGCAAAAATAAAAAGAAGGCTTTGCTGCTATTGAAATTCCTGATTACAGTATGTGCAGTGTTAGGCTAAAACTAGGCATTAAAAAAAAACACAGAATGCTGCTTGCAGAGTTGTAAAATAAATGTGGCTTGGACTAGGGCATCTTTTTTTTTTTTTTTTTCAACTCCATTAATGCAGTATTGTTTCTAACTGATTATTTATATTCTGGTAGCAGCAAGACTCCCAACTGCCATGGGAGCCCATTGCTGAAGACCTCAGGTCCCACCATTTATCATGGGCGCGTCCGAAGCTTTCATTGTTGCCCTCCCAGTTTCGCTGTTTGACAGCCCAAACTGCAGCCATAAAACAGGACGCAGTAGTTAAGCAGCATCGAGTTAGACATGAGGGAACATTGCTTGATAAATCATGCTTTGTACAGTAGCAAAACTCTGTAAACTTCAGGGCAAGCATTTAATGAGGAGCAGTATAGTTCCCCTGCGGAGGAAGAGAAGTGCCGGGCTGATCCGAGGCTGTGCACATCCCATCACTTTCTGCTACTTTATTACTCATCATCTGCATTGTTAATTTTTATGAGTTCATTTTAGATTTTAAAGCTGAAACTTTCTGGTGTGAATTTATACAAGTAATAATATACACTCCCTGCACAGACTAGGAATTTAAGGAAAACTCTTCTGTTAATCACTTCTCCAGGGATGTTTTCCATATTTTTCCCTTTGATAATTTTCCAGGATTGCTGCCCTGTACTAGAAGATCTGTAATGGGAGAAGGAAATTTTCCTCAACTTATTTCCAGTCTTCCTGTTCTCTGCTTATCCATTTAACCTCTCATGTCTCATGGACATTTCTTGGTCTGGGAAGACGGCAGCATAAAATGCAGCAAATGAAACTAATGAGTTTCAAACAAGCTGGTTTCCATTTACATGAGTGAGTCCAAATGAAGCAGTAAGATGTCAGAAGTGAAAGGCAGGATTACTGATTGCCAGAGGGAAGAAGCAGTATGAGAGAGGCCAGAATAGCTGTGATTATGTCTTACAGGAAGAATAGTGGTGCTGCAGGAGAACAGACATTATGTTGCTTTCTTGCTCATCAGGGCAGCTGCAGCTGTTAAAAACAAAATTTTCATGTCACGTCTGATGTTTGTGAGCAGGCAGGTCTGTTTATTGGGTCAGAATAATATCATAGAACAGTTACAGTATTTAAAATAATGGATTTTCCCAGATGGGGTGAAATTTCAGTGGGGACTGTGTTTATCTCTTGCTCTGTTTAGGGCTTGATCCATTGCTTGCTCACTTTGTGAATGTCTTGCCACTGACTACAACAGTTCTCACATGCATTCCTTGGCTGGATTTGTGGCATTAGGTGAAAATGTTTTGCCCACTGTTAGGTTCAAACTGTGACCCTCTGGTATTCCTGATGGAGGTAAATGGTTGTCTAAGGAGTACGAGCTGTTACACTGAGGCTTTGCTGCTCATGTAAGCAGGTTGTATCCTGTATCATGTGGCTTCATCTTTTCTTCTTCCCTTCCCCATCTCCCAGTGAAATAGAGACTTTATCTTCAAGGTATGATACATTAACTCAATGCAGAGCTCAGGGAAATACCATGAAGATGTCCATGCATCTATGCGGATAGATTTCAATTAATTTTTTTTTTTTCTCCTCCAGCATTGTAAACACTAGCACTATTTTTCTGCTTCCTTTGGGTTTTCATACAACCTCACACCCTCAAAAGCGCAGCATGTTTATTACTAGAGACAAGATTGATCCAAGTGCTGCAGCTCAGTCTTGATGCCATTCCCATCGCAAAGTTCAATTACTGTTTCAATTACACTACAGGCCCTTGATGAACTTTCATTAGTGAGAAGTTCCCTGTAGTCATCTAGCTGAGCACAGTCAAACACTGCTGCTTTAGGCAGGAGGCAAAGATGCTGTAACAGATGCGAAGGCAAGGATGCTGCAGGGGAAGCTGCTGATCCTTTGGTCTCTTTTAAT
>VXAV01010984.1:483504-518051 GCA_013399715.1 Alectura lathami | reverse complement strand
AGTCACATTTGATGCATCTCTGTACCTTGCTCCAGACAGATGCTGGTTGAGCCTGAAGGCTGGTTCTGCCCCTCTGCCCCACTTAACACTTGTAAATGCCCCAAATTTCTCTTTAACAGGTTACCATCCGCAGTGCCTGTTGAGAAAATACCTCATGACCTCTGCCCGGTTCAACAGCCAGACACAACAGGTAAGGCTGCTTGGTGCCACCAGGATCCTTATCTCAAGGGTTCATTGCCTATATGGAGGGGGGACAACCCTAAAAAGGGAGCAAGTATGTCATGTGAGTGGAGAGACAGAGCTACATCCTCAGGGGATGTAAGACCCACAAACAGCGCAGGGAGTCTCTGACGTACAGCATGCAAGGCTCTGGCCCTCTGCTTGGAAATGCTGTGTTTTGCTGGGGTTATTGGGGTTCCCCTAAAACCTGCCCATTTCAGCTAATGATGTTGGGGGCAGACTAATGAAGTTGTGGTAGAGATGGATCTGACTTGTAAATTGACATCAGTTTACTTACACCAGGGTTTAATGCATCTCTGTGTTAGCATAATGACTGCGTCATGGCTACTACTTCCACTGAAGGTAAATTTTTGCTGCCTTTAGCAGTGATTGGAGCCTCTGAGAGTTCTGTATTCCTCCAGTTAATTGCATGGACACTGCAGGAGGGGCAGGATTTAACTCACCTTATTTCAGCAGTCTACAGGACATGCATTAGCATTTGAGGCGACCACCCAGGGCCCCATTACAATCAAATCGGGAGAAATGGGCTCGTTCTGGGAATAATCATCTGAGCTATTGTAGACAGCCACTTGGATGGTATCTGGAAGTATCTGCTTCTCTCCATGGGCTATAAGGGAGCCCAGAATGATTAGCCCAGATAGAGAAAACTGCTCTATAGACCCATGTCATTTCAAGGGGGTGGGGTACCCCAGTACTTACTAGGTTGGAGAGCAAATGAACAGCAGTTGTAGAGACCCGCATCTGAATTTTCTCCCTGAGCTGTTGCCATGCCTGATGAGAAGCAGCTAACATGTTCCCTTTCTGACAGTTGCAATGGAGTTGCTCATGTGCGTCTATGATGTGAGTTATGAAAGAGCCTCAAGTCATGTCATGACTTTCCTGATTCTCCATTTGGTAGAGCGTGCAGCCATATGGATTGCTATTAAAAGCTTTCCTCGTGTTGGACAGATTCAAGTAGCAGAGGCTTCTCTACCTTCCACCTTAGGGAGCACTTTTTATGCCCCCTTTACTCTTCTCCCATCCTCCCCCCATCTGGGAGAAAGAAGGGCCCTTGATGTATTGTACAAAAGTGCTACATGCACATCACTGCTACTTTCTCCTTGCAGGCACCATCAATGGGAGATACTGCTGCCCCCAGCTCTACATCAACCACCGCTGCTTCTCAGGTCCATATTTAAACAAAGGCAGAATAGCAGAGCTACCTCAGTCTGTCGGGCCTGGCAAATGCGTGCTGGTCCTTAAAGAGGTATGGCTATGCGGTCTTTTGGGGGGGCTTTAGGGGAAAGTGTGGGTAATGGGTTATCAGACCCAGAATTTAATAAGGATGACCTAAAATTGTCCTGTGGCAGCTTCCATGGGTCAAAAATGCATGCTGGAAAGAGAGAGTATGTGTATGCAGTGGGAGTTTTAATGGAAGAGGAGATATTTTTGAAGTATGGGGAGTTTTGTTGGTTGGGAGTAAGTTTCATCTATCTGTGACTGCTGTGCAAGAGAATTATTGTTCTGACCAGAGCTGCCCAGAAGCGGATCTCTGTGGTTGTGGTCATCAACCTGTTTCTCCTGGTAGAGAAGCAATGCAGCATCCATGCTACTGTTTGGCCAGCAGATTTGGCGTGGGTGACACCTTTGTATCTGTGACCATGGCTGATGGGGCCCAAACTGTTGGGATCCAAAGCGACCAGGACAGAAAGCCAAACATGGGTGTGTGTGATGTGCTCAGTGGACACTGTGGTGTGCCCAGCTCTTGCTGAATGCTGCAGAGTTAATCCCAGACAGCAGGAATGGCAGAGCACCAGCATCTGAGTACGTCAGCCCTACAAAATCTGTGCTTGCTTTGGGCCAAATCTAGAGTGTTGAGTGCTTGCTGTTGACCTCAGAGAAAAGCTATCTCAATTGAAAAAAATGCATAAATATTTTCTGCACAGGTCTGTATACAATCCATGTACAGATGAAAGCAAGGTGACTTCAGGTGGGAGAGAACAACATGGTACTGTTGGATAGGCAGGATGCCATTGGTGCCATGGGCGCTAGAATCATAGAATATCCCAAACTGGAAGGGACCCACAAGGATCATCGAGTCCTGCTCCTGACTCCGAACAGGACCATCACTATTTCAGCTTGACTTGAGTCTTCTAGAAATCCAGGTCTTCTAGCTTCCTGGTCTGTACCTGTAGGAACCCCACCTGCTGTGGCTGCCAGGCCATATCTGAGCTCCCGCTGCCTGTGGTGGAAAGCCAAGGGAACTTCTAGGCTCCATTTGATGTACTTGCAAGACCCTCAGTGCCCAGCTCAAAGAGGATGTTTGAAGTTCCCTGAAGTGAGATGAATTCTACCTCTTAGCAAAAACACTTGAAATGTGAGATTCCTCCCAAATCACTGACCACTTTTGAACGCAGGCTTGTACTGTATTGTAGAGTGACTCCTATGTCCCCACTCCTTAATAACCTATGCATACTGCTTTACACACAGCCACTCATCTCACATAGTTAAAAGCTAGGCCACAAAGAAAGCACAGTAACCCAGCTGCCTGCGCAGGTGGGACACTTGAATCTGAAAGAAGCAAATCAAAAAATAGCCCTCAGCAGAAATTAGGATGAAGTGGGTGCAGAGCAGAAGTTGACAGCTGCCAAATTTGAAAGCCAGTCTGCAGTGGTTTGCTGATGGGGAGCGTTAGCAATCTGGTGGTACTTCAAAAACAGGCGATGAAAAAGCAGCATGGGCAAAACATGAGGCATCCACAGCTACTGGTTAGGCTGATATTTCTTCCTCCTCTTCTCCTAGAATTTGGATTTTTAAACCATAAGTAGTGCAAAGCTGCTGCAAGGCCCTCCCCTTATGTCTTGTGCTTTGTTTGCCTATGCTTTGTTGCTAACACCAGCTTCCCCAAGTTCCTCAAGAAAGGGAATTAGTAATGACTGTGCAAACAAACCTAAGTTTCTTACAGAAATCCAGTTTTTCCTTGCTCTGACTCCTTGCAGAATTCTGTCGTGAAGGAGCAAATAGCAGTGTTAACAAGACATGGACATCTTACTTTTGGAGCCATGAATGACTTCCCAAGGAGAAGGAGCATGGGAATGGCCCAGTATTTCTTAGTGATATTTTGCAGATAAATCCAAGATCACTAGATACATGTAACAGGTCCAAGTTCTGGAAGGGGTGAAGGGAAGATATTTGGGATGTAGCTGTAGGAGAAATACACACGGTTCCTATCATCTGCTTCCAAGATGAGAGAGGTTTCAGCAGCTCAGAGAACCATGGGCAGCTGTGAGGATGGGTGTATCCAGCAGCTGGAGGAGGCAAGAGGCAGCAAGGACATGCCTGTGTTGGGCTGAAAATCTGTAGCAGCTGCCAAAGCTCCCGAAAGGGTTGCAGAACTGAGTGGTGAGAACAGTGCAGGAGATACCTCCTCTACGTAGCTTTCCAGAGCTGTAGAGCTCACAGGGGTCCCCATCTCTCCAAGCCTAGTCTCAGTACCAAGCTTGATGGCTTCGTCTCGCTTTATACCCATTGATGTGGCCCAGAGAATGCAAATGCATTATAATTTGCTCTCTGTCACTGTTTAGGAAAATTGCAAGTCATTGTAAATTATACATCAGCATAACTTGTCTGGAATAGATAAATTATACATGTGCTTTACTTTGGCAACACACAGGGGAGCGTGGGAAACACAACCCAAAACAACAGCTACAAAGGAAGAACAGATTCAGTAACAGTCTAGTAAGAGCCTTTTAAATCACCCTGGTCTCTAGCTATAGCTCTCTGTCTTGAGAGATGCTCTAGTTAAAATTTAAACTTGTGCCAGTTGTCAGCCAATTTGCAGTGGGCAGCAGTCTGTATGATGGAGATGCTGCTCAGTGTGGAAACTCCAGACTGAAAACAGCAGAACAGCCATCTCTTGCCCCATTCTCTGGCCTGGGTTACCTAAAAGAAGAGAGCAGATGTCCTCTCCCCATTTGCACCAGGTAATGGGAGATCTTACTCCTGTTTGGGTGCTGAGTGATACCCTTGTAGTGTGGAGTAAGGCTACCTCCTTCCAGTTGAGTAGTCTGGGCCATTCTCACCTGGGTTTTTGGAAGAGAAACAGCGTGGGTGTGTTTGCTGTTGTGCAGCACTTCTAATCCAGCAGAACAGGCATCCTACTGATTTCTGTCCAATTGCTTTGCTCCAGTGTTGGATGCAGGGGCTGTGAGCTCTGCAAAGACGAAACTGCTAAGGTACCTCCCAGAATGCCCCCCCTTGAGTAAGATTTCTCTGTAAAATTTTGAGAGCAACTACATCTTATTTGGTAGTATAATCAAAAATACTGGCTTCGGTTCTGTGTTTGCTTGTGTGTATGTATCCTTGCATCCATGCAAAGCCTTAGATGACCATCAAGTAATGCTGAACTTATTCTTAAAGCCTGGAGGTTCATTGTTCCTGGTGCCAGCACAAGACTTTGGTTTATTGTGGCTTCTTTCACCCCAAGGGGCAAATGAGGGTGGTAATGCCTGTTGTTTAACATCAACTTCAGAGTTTATCTCATTCCTGAGATGCTTGTTTGGACAAGAGGTTGAGATTTGGAGCCAAGAGGAAGTGGAGACATCAACTACTGCCATCCAACAGCTGCATCTGGGCTGGAAATTAGTGGCTGTATAGTGGCTAAGATACATAATAAATACTGAATTTAAGTTACATTAAAATAAACACATTGTCAGCTACAGATTTAGTTCTTGGGTCAGAACATGTGAAAAATACTGAACAGTTCTTCCATCTATGCCAACAACTTACAACAGTAACATTGTAAAACAAAACGAGATGTCTTTTTAAGACTTTAGATGATCTATAACCCACCATATCTTAAGGAAATATGCTGTAAAGATTAATTAGCTTCATTGCTTACTGCTATTACTATTTCTAAGACACTTTGTTCTTTTTCTGTTTAGAAGAAAATGGACTTAAAGATAACATGACTGTAACTGTTTGCAACTAATGCAAACAGGAGAAATCAGCCAGCATTTGTAAGGATAGCTGCTGCATTCTGCAAATTGAATTTTTTTTGCAGCACAGCATGACTTCTTAGGATAAATTTGAATAACTAAATCACAGTGCTCATAAAATTAAATAGCTTGTACTGAGCCTTAGCTGTATGATTGAGCCATGTTGATGGTGCTGTCACTAGTGATCATGTATTGTGTTGGGATGGCAGAAAGCTTTTATAGTGTGGAAAGATATAAACTGCATTCCTACAAGAGGGTTCATTAACATTGTCATCAGGACTGCTCCATGGATGTTGATTCATCAATGGCAGATCCTCCAAATTAGGATCTGACCATCTGTATTTTTGAAATACATGTCATGAGCATGTCACCACTCACATGCTACCACCTTGACCATGAGAAAAGTTCAGCTTTAGGTGTTTGATCATCTGATGTAAGAATCCCAAACAGCCCTACTTTCTCTGACATGCAGACATATTATTATTTGAAGTAAAATAAAACAACTTTAACTGTTTGGTCTGAGGCTAGTCTGGGAGTTACAGTCTCTCCTGTTAGATAGGAAATGTGAGCTGACATATTGGATAGAGGAGGGAAATTGAGTTTCTCCTCACAAGGATGCTGGTCGTTGGGCTCTTGAATAGGAGGAGAGGAATTGTCTTGTAATACAACCTCATAGTGATATTTCCTGAGAAATCTTCATCCAGGACTGAGATCATCAATGAAGAGGGGTTGAGTGATGGGGAGTGCACAAATCCCAACCAATTTATGATGGGAAGAAAGGTGCTGAAGCACTCAGTGCCAGCAGACACTTCTAGGCATGCTCAGGAAAGGGCCCTTATGCGCTTGAAAATCCTTAATGTGGAAAACTTCATAGCTAAGATTCAGATGCTTATAAGGTTGGGTAGAAGCTCATGATGTTGCTGTGTGATCATGCTCATCAATGTAGCTTCAACCTATTTGACTCTGAAAATCCAAAGAAAGTTCAGCAGTAGCAAAATAAAACTTGATAGATGCACAGCAGCGAAGGCTGGTGTTGTCTCATCCTCTTCAGCTCCGAGGCATTGCTGGCTCTATCCAAACAATTCCTGATGGAGTGGGCTGAAAATAAATACCAAAATCTCAAACTACTCACACATCAGCAAAAGGGAATTTGGTGAATCAGATTCAGATTTGACTCATCAGACCTGGGCAGGCTTGAGATATGGGCCCATGCCGACTTCATGAAGTTCAGCAAGGCCAAGTGTAAGGTCCTGCATGTGGGTTGGGGCAATCCCAAGCACAAATACAGGTTGGGTGGAGAATGGCTGGTGAGCACCTCTGAAGAGGAGGATGTGGGAGTGTCGGCTGATAAAAAAAACTCAACATGAGCCAACAATGTGCCCTTGTAGCCCAGAAGGTCAACCACATCCTGGCCTGCATCAAGAGAAGCGTGACCAGCGGGGAGGGAGGTGATTCTGCCCCTCTACTCTGTTCTCCTGAGACCCCACCTCGAGTACTGCATCCAGTTCTGGGGCCCCCAACACAAGGAGGATCCAGAGAAGGGCCACAGAGATGCTCAGAGGGCTGGAACACCTCCCTTATGGGGACAGGCTGAGAGAGCTGGGACTGTGCAGCATGGAAAAGAGAAGGCTCTGGGGGGGCCTTATAGCGGCCTTCCAGTACCTGAAGGGGGCCTGCAGGAGAGCTGGGGAGGGACTCTTTAGAAGGGCATGTAGCAACAGGACGAGGGGTAATGGCTTTTAGCTGGCCTCTGTTTGAGGGAAATGATTAAGGACATGGTTTAGTGGGCATAGTGGTGTTAGGCTGATGGTTGGACTGGATGATCTTAGAGGTCTTTTCCAACCTTTATGATTCTATGAATTCTATATAGATATTAGGAAGAAATTCTTTCCTGTGAGGGTGGCAAGACACTGGCACAGGTTGCCCAGAGAGGCTGTGGATGCCCCCTTCCTGGAAGAGTTCAGGGCTAGAGTAGATGGGGCTCTGAGCAACCCGATCTAGTGGGAGATGGCCCTGCCCATGGCAGGGGGGTTGGAACTAGATGGTCTTTAAGGTCCCTTCCAACCCAAACCATTCTGTGATTCTGTTATTCTGTGATTCTGTGACAAGGGTGAAGGGACTTTCCATCTCCAGAGAAAACTGGAAAATAGTATAGGTTTCTTCACTGTTTTTGCTTTAATTATGGTTATTTTTTTCTGCAATAAACGAAGTATTCTTTTTGTTGTTGTTGTTGTTTTCCCCTCTAGTGTTTAATACCATGTAATTTTAAGAGTTATCATTAAAAGGTAACATATTTAACATGATAATGGACTCCTGCTGCACTGTGAAATGTCAGACCCAGTGACTTATTTGAGATTCAAGAAGAGTAAAAGCTAAAGCTTTTTAAGGAAACATTTTTTCTTCCCTTAAAGGGAAATGATAACTCTTACAAAGCACTGTTTTAAAAACCGTGTTTAGAAGTTTTCTGAGAGTTCTGATGATGACAAGCCAACTTCAAGAGAAGTACTGGCATTGTGGGTGTCTTTGCAGGGCTATAATTGCTTAAGTGTCCAGGATAGTGCTCAGGCATTGCCAAACAGTTATTTGCAGGCTTGAGTTTTCTTGGATTTGCATACTGAGAGGGGAACATATCTGATGAGTTGTGAATGAGCATGTGGGCCACCCAGGGACTTTGTGGCTTTTGAAAACCCACCGTTGGCTTCCCTGCATTGGGTCTCAGCATCTCTGTCAGATGCCAGTGTTGTATCAGGTTGTATGGTGAGCAGGCAACAAAAGATGTGAGTGAGCATCTGGCTGGAGTCACTTTCTTTGGTTCCCTTGGGCATTGGATCTCTTGGGAGCCTTGGGCTGTTCAGCAAGATAGGAACTAGTTGGAGAGCTGTGGGTAAACCTGTGTTTTAGTTTCCCCTTCTGTGAGGTAGGGATTGTGCTCTTGCCCTTCCTCGTAGAGTGCTTTGGGATATACAGGTGATCAGAGCTGAATAAGGCACTGGGTGTTATTTTAGGCATTGCTCTACGTGTCTGTAGTTACACTTTTTGAAGACCAGTTCCAGTAGTGTTTCCAAGGGGCCAACAACATACCAGATTTTGTTTCTAGTAAATGAACTAGCCAGGCTACCCAAACCACTTCTGTTTCTCATGATACTGTACAACGTTAAGTGAAGCCCTTGCCTGAAAATGATCCACCTTACAAGATTTTCAAAATACTAGCAAATCATCAGGTTGGTGAATCATTAAAAAAAAAAAAAAAAAAGGAGAAAAGAAGAAAAAAGCATTAACATAAAGTTGTTGCACTTTGCAATATGACCTAGTTGCTTTTTCATTTCTGATGAAGCATGTTCATGGGTGCTGGGGAAACTTACCTCCCATTATACTGAAGTCATTTGCAGGCACTCAAAGAATTAAAAGCAGACGTTAGGCAAAGAGCTAAATTATATCAAAACAAATCCAAACTCACTGTGGGGTCACTCATGGACATACAATCAGAGTGTTCAAACACATGGTCTGGTGCTATTAAGAGATTTATTTTTCTTGTATTTATCTCCTTAGGCCAAGTATGGGCTATTAAAGCTTAGATTCTCTGAGAGAATAGTGGGAATTATTTTTATTCTCAAACACTTTGGATTAAATGGATTGGCACATGTGTTTCATTGTACAGAGTGGACACACACTGGGTTTTAGGCACACCTCCTGCAAACTCTTTTTGTGTAGACTTCATTAATATTCTGTTAATGCCATCAAGGCATGCAGCACTCAGATGCTTAAGGATATTGCCAACCTTAAGTATGTGTGTTTCCCCTTTAGTGTTCGGTGTGTAATGACACATGTGACTTTGTCCCTGGCTGAGCCATAAGAGGTATTTTAATTTTTTATTAAATTGAGCCACTGTGGATGTAGAGAATGGAATATGCCTTGAGTGAGAAGGTCTGTCTCAAGGAAAAACACTGGTGTTCCTTCAGTGGGAGAGCTTTGGGATTAGCCAGCAGCATTTAATGCAGTCATGGTGTCATACTGAGGCATTGTCCACAGTATGCTTGGCACACTAATTCAGTCTAGGACCTCTCCTCGCTGCATCTAGCACTTGCCTTGTGCATCCTTGAACCTAGTAGGCATCTGAAAGCTTCTCCTGCTTATACAGCACCAAGGGTCATGTTTGTTGTGGTGGAGGACAGCTTTTAAATCTGTTGATTTTATCTCTCAATAGGTGCTGAGCATGGTGATCAATGCAGCTTACAAGCCAGGGAGTGTTTTACGAGAACTGCAGCTAGTGGAAGATCCTCAGTGGAATTTCCAAGAGGAAACACTCAAAGCAAAGTAAGTCTTCACTGTGTGCTATTTTATATAGGAAGCTTCAGAAATTGATATCTTGGGGGGAAAAAAAAAAAAAAAAAAAGAAAAAAAAAGGATTTTTTGTATTGTGAGAGTCTTACAATTGTAATTATCATTTTGTGTCATTGAATTACTTGACTTATTCTACAGCAACTTAAGAAGTGATATTTTCACCTGAATGGTTCATTTCTATTGTCTTTCTCCAAGCAGCCATACAGATCTTGAAGAATAATGGTGTGTATTCAGCTGAGTCTTGAGTTTTATGATAAGGGGCTCCTATAAGCTTGGCTATTATTGATTTCACTCAGTTTCTGGCTTTTTAAATGTAGCAGTGTTACTGCTCTTAATATAGAGCCTGCCACTCTAATACAGAAAAACCTGGCAAGGATCAATGGCAAAAGTGCAAACAAAATAGCAGGAACATATTTTTAAGCAGGAGAGTGATTTGGGGCAAAATACTAGCAGATATGAGAATCAGATTATGATTTAGTGCCTTTCTAGAATGTATGCTTCAATTCTTGTCTAAACAGTATTTAAGAAATCTTCATATCTAGAAAATACTCTGTTTTCCCTTCCAACTTTGAAATGTACCCATTTATGTATTCTGTGTCTAATGTTTGTCAAGAATCATTATCCGTTTAAAAGAGGGGAAGCACCTAAGCTCTCTTCAGATACCTCCAAAAAGCAATTTTTTCCCATTTTAAGACAAAATCAACAAATAGTTCCTTGTAGATAGCTCTCTTTGACCAGCTTGATCACCTTAACTTTTTGACTACGGACGCTAAATGCAGTGAATTTCATCCCTTGTACTGAACTCTTACTCCTTTTCAAATAAAAGTAATTTTCTTTTGGCTATTTACAATGATTAGCTGTCAAATACGGAATTATTGATTGCTATTGTATTTGATCTTTGGCCATGCAGATAGTGGAGAAAGCTCATGTGCGCTATCATTGAGGGAGAGAATTGAGAACCTTTTATTCTGCATAATCAGAAACTGTTTTTCTAAAGGAGGATTGCAATTAGAAATGAAAAGCTACTAGAAAATCCTATTTTAATTTTCTTCTCTCACTCATGTGGAAATTCATGCTTTTGTGTTCATCAAATGAAATTTTGTGGATGAGAATTCAAAACTCATGCTTGTGCCTGCAGATTTTCATTAAAAATAAAACTAAGTCATGGGCAATGTCTTCGCTGATTTCAGGCTCATGCTGTCCTATCAAATGCTAGATAATGCACTGCAACAGGTACTAAGCAGTTGTGAAATCAAGCTGTAATGCCCCACCTTTATGTTCTGTCCTGCAAAGACTGAAGCTTACGTGCCGTTTTCCTATTAGCAGTGCTCAAAATAGAACCTTGTTGGGATTTCTTATGTAAGTGTGAGTACCTGTGTTGTTCAAAAGCAGTAGTATGTAGTTCTTAAGGCTGCTGCAATCCTTATTTCTAGTGGGAGACAGTCTGATAAATGTTTAACTTGCAGTCAAGCACAGAGATGTTTTATCCTCGGTGGTCTGCTGTGTCAGCAACCCAGTCCTGTGAGACCCCAGGGAGCCTGCTGACTCTGGGTGTGCTTGCACCAGGAAGACCAACCCAGTCATGAGCACGCGGTCTGCTAGAGCTTGTCACTCATCTACACCATATCAACCACTTATCCTCCCTCATGTTACCAGGTGTGCTAATCATTCTGTAATGAGCACCTCCATCTCTTCTACCTTCCCCTATGGCACTTCCACCCAGGGCACACATGCCTTGCCTGATTACCCTTGAACTTCTTATTTCCTTCCTGAGTTTGCTTGAGCTGCTTCATCAAGAAGCCTTCTGGGGCTTTAATTGCGTGTGGTTGTGTAGAAGCAGGGAAGAAAACATGCTCATGACATCAGATACCCTGGGATGCACAAACAGCACATGACATGCTACATCAGGTATGACAGTTGGTTGTGCTCCAGAATCTTAAACAGAGCCCTGTAACAAGCAAAC
Organism: Alectura lathami; assembly: GCA_013399715.1. Lineage (NCBI taxonomy): Eukaryota > Metazoa > Chordata > Aves > Galliformes > Megapodiidae > Alectura > Alectura lathami. The sequence continues at coordinate 506,531 of VXAV01010984.1, read as the reverse complement.
GCCCGTCTCCACCGACTTCCAGCAATGCCGGCTGCCAGTGGTGTCATGCTGCTAATGATGACAGCTCTACAGCCAGCTGCAGCGTCTGTGCTGTAATGTGACATGTCGTGTCACCACCTTCCTTCTGATGTAAACTGACAACTCCTTAGATCTTGACAATGTTGTTGTTTGTTTGTGGCGATGGTTGCAGTAGGGTAGGATCATGGTGAGGGAGGAGGGTGGTGAGAAGACGGTGGTTTTTCCCATTGGCCCAAATGCCAAATTATTCACTGCCAGGAATGCATTATTTCAGTCCTAAGGCAACCTGCATTTAGTTTACTCTGCTGTCATGAGTGACCAGCGCTGAATCAATTACGCCAGCCTTGCAAGGAAGATAAACAATTTAGGTTGTCCGAAGAGATGTGTCTGTAATGCGTGATGGCAGTCACTTCCCATCAGCACTGCTGGCTCTCTGTGAAAATAGTCAAACTTCATTTACTGGTGATGATGAGTTAGAAATGTCAGGCCCAATCCCCTGAGTTCCCATGAGGAACAAATGAAGCAGTGCGCATTCAGCCCGTATGGTTTTGACGCTTTAATTTTAGTGCCCCCATCTAGATTTGGTTTCCCAATCTTAGATACAAAGGCTTGAGGGCCTTTATGCTTTGTAAGGGCTTTCATTTCTAAGAGCTGTGAGTGGGCTTGATTGCGCTTAACCATTTTTGCAGGACTTTGTACATAAACAATGCCAGTGTGTGCAGAGCATTATCTGAGGACTTGTTTGAAGCCCAATTAATCAAAATAAGAAATATGGGTATTCCTGGACTCCTTGTTAAATGAAATTCTGAGACTTGCCCAAACTCAGTTGCTGAATTCTAGAAATAGTAACCCCAAATCACAATCACTTATTTATACATCTGTATTTCAAACGAAGTCTTTTCACTGTGAGTACTTTACAAGACTTACTTTCATTTGTATTGAGGTGTTTGATGTCTGTTCTGCTTTGCTTTTGACTTAATAGCTGTGAAGGGTTGCTCTCAGGCCTCACAGGTCCCTATCACTGTTTGAGGGAGTGAAGCATTCACCCTGGTAGAGATAAGCAATTGGATGTACACAAGTGCGTGCAACCAGATGGGATGCATCCAGATCTGCTTGAGGGGACTAGTTAATGTCATTGCAAGGCCACTCTGTCATGTTTGAAAGTTCGTGTGATCAAGGAAGTTTCCTCATTTCTGGAAAAAGTCAAATATCAGATCTCTCTTCAAGAAGGGCAAGAACGAGAATCCTAGTAACTACAGGCTGGTCAGCATAACCTCAGTCTCTGGAAAGGTTATTAGGCAAATCCTCCTAGAAGCCATTTCCAAGAACATGCAGGGCCAGAAAGTGACTGGGAAATGCCAGCATGGACTCATGAAGAGCAAGCTGTACCTGATGTGATGAGATGACTGCTTTGATGGCTGTGGGAGAAGCAGTGGAAATTATTTGTGTTGATTTTAGCAAGGCTTTTGATGCAATCTCCCGTAGTATCCTTACAGGCAAGCCGTGGAGATGTGAATTGGATGTGTGCCTGGTGGGTGGAAAAGTGACTGGACAACTGAGCCCAAAGGGTTGTGATCAGTGATGTGAAGTCCAAGTGGCAGACAGTTATTAATGGTTGTCCTCAAATGTCAGTACAAAGCTGCAACTCATGTGATGCAATCTGTGTTCTGCATCAGCTCTGCCGCCTACATTTTGAAATATTACAGGGGTGAATTAGTGTAATCATTTGGCCTTTTGTGCCAAATACTGGATAGAAGACACTACCCACAGTGGAATGACTTACGCCTTTTCTTTCCGTAATGAGGAAACTTACCAAAACATGTCTTTTCAATAAAAACTGTTCCAATGCTCTTTCCGAATCCTATTTTCAATAATACGGAATATCAGTGGGTGATCAAATAGCTTTGGAGGAAGAAAACTACCACAGTTTTGTCGATTTTACTCAGATTAGGAGTATTTGCAAAATCCGTGGTATTTAGGATGCACTGAGTAGGTTCAGGGGTGTCAGGGCTTTCATGAAAACTTTAGAGTTTTCTATCTTAGGCAGTTGCAGTGGTCCATAAAGGCAGAGTCTCATTCAAATGTAATGAAATGGATGTTAGGCATTTTCTGCTGCCATACTGGGAAGTTCCTTCAGGTAGATCCAATGCAGAGAGACTCTGGCTGTCTGCTGTGGGCAGCTGGTGTTTCTAGGGGATTTCTTACATTTGGTGTGGACTTTGAGCTAGTAGTAAATTTACTGCAAACTGGAAATAAACTGGAAATTTATTGCAAAAGGAAAGATAGGAGTTTTTGATTCCTGGAAAGGAAATGGAGGTTTCTAGCCACTGAGTTATTCAAATAGTCTAAAAGATTGTCAGAACTGTGGGCTGTATCCTTGTTATGAAACCTTTGAAACTGAGGCTAGTCTCAATGCTCTTGCTGTTTGGTGTCTTCAGCATGAGGCTTTTCACATCATCGCACAATGGACCTCAGCTGGAGCTCCTAGAAGATATTTCATTCTCATGAACCTCAAATTCCAAAAGAAGAATAAGTATGGCATAGTCAACAAATTGCTGTTAACTCAGTATTGTTGCTCGTGGATCAGCAAAGATCCTGAGTTTATTTTTCCTGGAAACAGTTTCAGCTGGAAGGCTTTCTGCAAATTTTGGGATCTGAAGGCAGAAAGTGGAAGAGAGGAAGGGAAGATTTCTTTGGCTGTAGCTGAAAGATCTTTTTTAAAAGAGTAGTGATTTCCAAGAAAACTAAAAATGTTATACTTGACACAGCTGTTTTCCATATCTCCAATGCTGCCATGCTGTGCAGGCAGGTTACTTACTGCTTAAAAGTGGGTAAGAAGATAGCAGTCCTTGTATAAGAGCATCAATAGGAATATCAGTGGTAGGTAATTTTTGAATGATGCTAATGGAAAAGGGTTTGCTGATATCCAAAGGAGCTCTTTCACATGGCTGTCCTAGATGAGCTCAAATTACATTTGATGGTGTTTTTGTTAGAATCTTTAGTGTGAGAAATATGGAAAATATTAGTAGAACCCAGTTTATAGTTGGAAGAGGTGCTGCCAAGGCCAAAATTATGTAAAAAATATTACTGCTGCCAGTACTAACACCTTGGTTTATTGAGACTGATTGGTGCAGTCGTGTTGATATGCATTTTGCCATCCGTTCTGTTAATTGCTATGTGCATTGCATTCAGACCAGACTGTGAAATCAGTCAGCTGTTCGTTTTCCTGGTTTCACCTTTTTCTTTCACCAGGCGCTTCAGTACAACGGGTCCTTTCTGGGTAGCCAAACACAATAGGAAGTACACAGTTAGAAGAGGTCAGCCATCCTTGAATAATACCCATCAGGCAGCTTTCTTAGCTTGCAGGAAAGAAGATCAAGAAGCAATCTGATTACAGTGCTTTTGCAGGGAAACAAAACCAGATGTATTCTTTTCATCCCAGTGGTGAAAGTCAGAACAAGGACAAATAAATGTAAGTTAAATTCACACACATCCATACATAAAATGAAACATAGGCTCATAGATACAGCTCCTCCTGCTGCTGGGATTCTTCCAGTATGAAGACTTTAAAGAGGAGGCTGGCGCTTTTCTGGAAGTGATGCATTAGTCCAACCAGAGTTGTTGTAGTTCAGGTGAAGGTAACAATGAAATTCTGCACCTGTCACAGGACTCAGATTTACTGACCTAATGATCTAGGCCGTCATTAAACTTAATGGCTCCTGGAGAAGTAATAAGGGCAGAAGTCTTGTCAAACACATTGAAAAGAAATATAAAACGTTTGTAAGTAGATACATTTAAATGCCTGTGGAATTTGTTCTTTTTATATTAGGTATTGCCAAACCCTCTTTATCAAGCCAGCCTGTGCAGCTGTTGCATAGGGAAGCAGAGATAACAGTGCTCTCTGTCTGGAAGAAGTACCTTTGCCATTTTGCATCATTTGTCTGCCAAGGTCTGTCAGGGTGCACAGAGGGTTGGCTAACAAATGATGAATTCATGCATTCATTCAGGAGGATGAATGGGTCCAGGATTGTCTCCATACCCTTGGGTTCTTCTTTGGGCACCAGATAGGGTTTCAGAGTCTGATGGCTTGCAGAGTTGCTCCTTTAGGTCTGGAAGGGTTGTGTTGAGGTGATAGTTTGGATCAAGTCTTTTGCAACATGAAGATGCCTAGGTTGGGCTGTTTTCAGATGCAAGTTTCATTTGGGTATGCTCTGTAACACTTTGCATACCATGGGGTTAAACCCTTTCCCCATATCCCAGTGTTTACAGAAAGAGCTTTGGGGACTTAGAGCAGGAAGGTTTTTCAGATGCTTTGGACAACTCAGTAAAACCTTCAGAGTGAGGGAATTGGGTCTGGGTACATGCTGTGTATTTTAATTCTCCAGCCATGTCTGCTTTGTTTTCGCTTCTGTTTATTTCTGGTTTTGACTGTCAGGAGCTGCTTCCCTGCTCATGAACTGTGGATCTTAAATGTACTCACAAATGCTTTGTCTCATTTTTCTTGATGACTGTATCTTTGTCTTTCATTGCTTCCAATCCAGTAATCTCTGTCTTTCACTCTCTCTCCCTTTTTCTTTTTTTTTTTTTTGTGTGTTACTTTTCTCTTCTCTAAAGCACATTTATAATGCGTAAGCACCAGGCGCTTGCATGATTGTCTCTTGTGTTGCACTCTTCAGGATGTGTAAGAGATGTTTTAAAAACCTTATCTCACTGTTTACAGTAGCTCGGCGCTGCTGTTTAATAAATTATGGGGATAATTGGTTTTTCAGAGTTCACGTCTACAATGTATTACAGCAGGGATGTAACTATATCTTTCTTAGCCATTTATCGCTCAGAAACACTTCATATGAAACACTGAAATAAATGTTTTCATAGCATATGGATAACAAATTCCAGACAAACCTTCCATTGCAGATTTCTGCTCTGAGCATTCCCTGTAGGAATCACTGTTCTTATGGCCTGTTCTTGCAGCCCCGTTAAACCACTCAAGAGGCTCCTGATTAGTTCCTCAGATTTTGTGCTACCCAGATCTCATAGCCCTGAAGTCATCTGGTCCCCATATGGCAGACAATCCAGTTTCACCCGGATACTTCTGCACTGTGTGTGTAGCCAAGTGACCACAGTTGGCATGATCAAACCGTGGGCATGTTGTGATATGGAACATGACATGAGAGCTGGTTTGAGAGATGGCAGTGGAGAAGACAAAAGGTATAGTGGGGACTTACAGTCTCCAGTACAGCCCAGAGACAGGGTGGTGACCAAGTTCTGCAAGGTGTATAAGCTTCTCATTGTGGGTCTACATATGAGAAGGGACTATACCTGTCTTCTCAATACTTTGCATCAGTTTGTAGGATTAGTGTGCTATCCTGTGCAAAATCCACACCAAGTCTATTATGAGCTTTTTCTGTCTTTTCTCATATCTCCAGATATGTCCAGTTTGCACATGCATTCCTCCCCAAACCATGTCCTTACCTCAGCTTCCAGGATCATTTTACCCTACTTTGCCTTCTTCAAGTCTATCTGAAATGGAGTCACTTAAACAAGTAGACTTATTCTGCCTGCCTGCCCAAGAGGCACACTCTCCTGAAAGCCATTAACGAAGGTATCTCCCTAAGAGAGCACATTGAAGGACATCCCTTGATGGGTAACATTGGTCTTTTTGTACTCATTTCTAGATACAGAGGGAAGACATACAGGGCGACGGTTAAGATTGTGCGAACGTCAGATCAGGTAGCAGATTTCTGCAGAAGAGTCTGTGCGAAGTTGGAGTGCTGTCCCAATTTGTTCAGTCCTGTGCTGGTAGCCGAAGTCTGCCCGGAGAACTGCTCCATTCATACTAAAACCAAGTACAGTGAGTATGGGCTGTAAAGCTTGTTGCTAACCAGGAATCAAGGCAGAGGGATACTGTGTGAGAGCTAGTTAAAAAGAAAATCAGTTGTAATACATTAATATGGAGTAGAATTCATCTCATGTATGTAGAGCAGTTACTTAATTCTGACCATGTCACTGTGCGCTCCTTTAGTATTCTGTGCAGAAAAATAGGCATCTGTAGAAAACAGTCCATCTCATTCCACCCTAATATATCTCTTTGGAACTCAGTGCTCTTTGGAAGTATTGACTTTTCTTTGTACGTAAAGTTAATATAAGAAGCATAAAAGGAACTGTAGTGGCCAGCTGAGGTTTGAACTGCTACATCTGAGACACTTTTATTACGTTACATGAATCCTGTTCTGCTCATTGAAGAGTTTCCAGCATACACACCAGCGCAGTATTGCAGTGCTGAGGTATCATCAAATCTCTGCTCAGGGTGTTCGATGTTTAAATTTGTTCGTACCTATTCAGGAAGGCTGAAGTTAAGTATGTATTCAACACCTTTTGTTGTCAGTGTTATTGTTATTATTGGTCAGTGTTACTGCTATTTCTGGATTTTTAACAGGAAAGTGGGCATTGTCCTTCTATCACAAAAGTTGCAAGAAACCGGTATGAGTGATTTAAATTTATTTGCTTCTGTTTGATGCCAGGATAGATTGAGAAATGGACTCAGAGAGATTCATATGACGGAATATGAGTTTCTGTAGAATTCTATACCTGAGCTGGACACCTAGCTCCCATTGGTAGCAAATAAAGAGCTGGTGGAATACATCTGGGGAATATACAGCTGTGATGATCTTTTCCCAGAGCTTATGCTTACATTTGGCCAGATGACAGGAGTCCTGAACTCCACTGATTTTATGAAAAACTCGTTTCAGTTACAAACTTTGACATGGATATCAAATAACATTTTGGATGTCTCAGGATACCCTACTTGTCAGTCCCAGAGGATGCTGTGGAGCATGTCAAAAAGCAGATGAAGCAAGCCCTCACTGTAGGGCCAGGGTACTTTCACGTCTTTGATTTCAGCTTGGGTGAAAATAATGAGAAAACAAAAACAAAGCACATTCATTTGTGCATTGAACAAACATAGGTAGTTCAGGATAGCTGGTCCTCTCCACTTTATGCTGAAACCATTAGCAACTGAAAGTTCTAAGACAGTTAACCTGTATAGAAGGGCATTGGATCAGATGTGGAGCATTTTGGCCTTTCATTGCAAGTTGCAGCTTTATCTCAGTATTTAGCGTGGGGGTAGATTCTCAACTCATCACCAATAAAAATGTATACATAAAACACTTTTTGTTAGGCTAAGATGAAATTTATATTTACATTAGACATGTTTTCCAAATCAAGATATTTAAAGTTCCTCATAAAAGTATACCTAGAGTGTAGAACTGAATCAGTAGCAAAAAGCAAGCTGAACTTCCCTTCTCTTGGTGGTTAAAGTGTTTAATGGCCATTTTGCTTTCATTTCTCCAGCTTATTATTATGGAAAGAGAAAAAAAATAATTAAGCCACCAATTGGGGAAAATAATAGCATGAAAAGTGGACATGTCAAGCCAGCCAGACGCAGAAAAAGGCGGAAATCCATCTTTGTGCAGAAGAAAAGGAGGTCATCAGCTGTTGATTTGAATGCTGCAGGCTCTGCAGAGGTAGGCATTGCACTGGGATTAATCAAAAGGGAGCAAATGCCCCTCAGTGCTTCTCCATTACCCCCTCAGTCTGCATCTCCTTTTTGAGGGACTTCTCAGCAAATCCCGATACTTCTGTGTCTCATTTTGAATCCCTCCTTACCCCACTGTCTGCTTCTAAGATTAGATTGGTTATATTGGGACACTTTAGGGGCTTTTACCCTTGTCCATTCTGGAATTAGCAGATACAGTTTTTTCTTCTGCCCTCATAATGCTTGCGAGGTAATGTGCTGTCTAATACTATACCTTTTTTTTCTTTTGCTTCCATGTAGCCCTGTGGGCAGACAGATGAGCCTGTTAGATGCTTTGTGCAGCATCTAGCAGAGTAGAGGAGGTCTGTGATCCAGAATATTCTAGTAAATAGTAAGAACTCTTGGGCCATTATGGTTTCAAGAGCTTTTAATTTTTCATTAACCATTTGTAATACTTTTGGTTCACCACTGCTAACAATGGAAGTGTTAGAAGCCTTAGAAATCAAGTAAATGGTTTGAGTCCCCAGTACATGGTGTCCGAGGCCTCAGTCTTTTCAGGATGCAGTGTGATATAACAGGATCCTAACTTTTGCAATGATTTGTGTCCAACTGAAACCTGGAGCCGCTTGGTAAAATCCATTCTGAGTGGACCCTTGCCTGGTGGCTTTCCTGTGGTAGGAATGACAAAACTCCTGTGTTGTTTCCTTTCCTCAGCTAAGCAGCATTTATTGTTGCTTCATGCAATGAGGAAGAAAACTGATTTGGTTAAATTCCCTCTAATTCATCTGGAGGGGGGCAACTTCTAAGCCACTGTCACTTGATTGCTTGCATCTTCATGACTCAGTCCTCATTTAGGTGTGGTTGAGCCTCATTTCCTTAAATTATACTGCCTCAAAGGAATTTAAACTGCAGTAAACATATTTTGAGCTGAAATCAACCGTTAGCTAAGTTTTTCAGCCTTTCAACCAATATAACTAATTGGGGCTAAAATTGTTCTTTAATGTAGGACCTGTGCATATGCCTTGGATGTATGCTCACACTTCAGTCAGAGCTAAGCTGTCAAAGTCCTTTTGGCAATTTACGTATATATGAAGTTCAAAATACACAGTTTCCATCAGTTAGTGTATATTTGCAAGTTCCATGTTTCAGAAATACCAAGAATTTAGTTAATCTACTTTACCTGGAAATTTGCATTGCTCTGTCAATAGTTAAGTGTTAGGCTGGCAGCAGAAAATCTGAGTGAAGTTTTCCATGCTGAATTTCACAGAAATGCCAGCTAAGCAATGCATTCTGTGCATTGGTACATCTAGATACTTTAAAATTGCACCAACGTTTCCTTCCTTTTATTACCGGTTACACACATGATAATAATTTAAAGTAGGGTGAAAGTTTAAATTCAAGCCTATTTCTAATTTTGCTTCATGTCAAGCAACTTGCATTTCATTTTATGCCTGAAGTATTTTCCATTTCCCCTTCTCATGCACATCTGCGGTGCCACAGGATGTGAGATACCAGCACAACAGAGGAGTGTTTCATGCTAGATGAGTTACTACCATTGGCCTTTTGTTAGAAACAAAAAAAGGACTTGTTCTCCAATTATTTTTTATTATTACATTTTGTTACAAATCTAAATTGAGGGTTAATCTACTTAGCACTGTAATGAAATACTCGGTTAAAATAAATGTTAGCCTGGACCACCATCGACATGGGCCTGCACTTTGGCCTGGTGCCTCTTGATTTGCTTCTGTATGAATCTCCAAGCCCAGATGCCATTTCCCTGCTGGTCTTTGTGCAGGAGAGCGAAGACGACGAGCCAGACGTGATGGAGGATGAGACGGGAAGTGAGGAGACGAGCTCAGAGCTCCGTGATGACCACACGGATACCTCCTCCGCCGAGGTCCCCTCCACTAGGCCCCGGCGAGCGGTCACCTTGCGGAGCAGCACCGAGTCGGACAGGCCTCCTCCCACGGAGAGGGCCCGGCGGAGCCGCAGGCCCCAGCCAGTCTCCTACAGTGAGGTGAAATCCACACAAGTCAAGGAAGTGAGTATGACCCCAAGCAGTATTTTCCCTAAACTGCCAGGCCTTTCTCATCTGAGAACGGCATCCCTGTTCAGCAGCTATATGGTTTTCCACACCATGTGGATTTCTTCAATAGAGCTTTTTTTTTTTTTGCTTTTTTTTTTTTTTTTTGTAGGAAATTAAGCAGGAAGAGGAAGAGAAGCTTGTCCTGGATAGTAATCCATTGGAGTGGACTGTGACTGATGTCGTGAGGTTTATTAAACTGACTGACTGTGCACCCCTTGCCAAAATATTTCAGGAGCAGGTAGAGATCTTCATGTAAATCTTCTCTTTATGTCCATGGTGCTTACTCACCAAAAAAAAAAAAATCACCTCACTAGTGCTGGGCCCAGGGCTTCCATGCTTCCGTGAAGGGTTTATGAGCAGGTTTCAGATCTCCTGAGGCCAAGCTGTAGAACAGACACCCTGGTGTACCAGCAGATAGTGGTTATTTGGAATGTTGCTACCTGTCTCTCCTGGCCTCATGGGTTCCACCTTATTTTAAAATATTGGCCTGGGAAGTAGAAAACTGCCAACTGAACCCAAAATTGGCTACATGAATTTTGGGGCTAGCACTTAGATGCTCCAAATATGCAGACACCTACCTCCCATCTACATCCCTTTGAAGATTTGGCAGTCAGGCATGCCCTTCAGTGACCTAATTATAGGAGATGCCAAACATCTCCCATTAAGTAGAGAAGTTTGCAGCAGTAGAAGCCAAAGCACTTCATCTCAAGTTAGTGTGAACGTGTAAAATTTATACAGAAACAGTCGTTCCTTGGCTAATGAGTAACAGCCACTGCTGGAGGTAAATAGCAGCTCTAGGAAATCATAGTTAGAAGCAAGTTGTGTTAATTAGTCTGTGCTTGGTGGTATGGCCACCTGCATGTTCTACTATCTCTGGTTCTTCACCATGAATAGTTCTCTTCCACAGTACAGCAGGTTTGGCGCAGAAAAATTGAAATGTGAGCGTAGGGCAAGGCGGAATCACTCCTGTAGCGAGATGCTGTAGTTGCTGCACCACAGTGTGCTCTGACCATTTGTTAATCAGCCTGGAATAACTCCAAGGCTTGAAAGCCAACCCTGTTCCTCATGTGCCAGAGAGTTTTATGTGAACTTTAATCAAACACAGATGACTGCAGCTTTTCCTTTCTATTTGCCATACCATTAAGCCATACCATCAAGGTTCAGTGTGGGAAGGACCTGAGCAACGGTCAGTCCTGATCAAAGCAGTGTTCAAGGTGTCCAAATCCTCCCTGTGTTTAACACTACCTAATCAGGGCTTTCCTGGGGAGTTTATGTTGACTGTGTGTTACTGTACTTTTTCTGCACTTCCACTCTGATCTTCCCTAAGGGGTAAAAAGCAGTTTTGTAGCCCACTCATCTGCTTCTCAGTCCATGAAAGAATAAAGAGGACTTGAGCACTTAATTAAAGAAGGATCATAAAGCCAACAGAAGTCCCTAATAAAATGTCTTTGTCTGGGGTGCTAGTTCAGAGAGTTTGGTGAATAAATATGCCTGAAGGAAGGACATGATCTCCGGAGGACCCTTCACTACTCTGTGGTTTTGTGACATTAGGGATTGTAAGAGCTCCTAGAGACCCAGATTCATTCTTTTTGGTTACCCAGCAGCTGAGTGTGAAACAGGGCAGATCCTGGGTGGTCCAGGGGAAACGGGGTGAGGCAGACATAAACCTGTACTGAGCAAACCATGTGCCAAAAGAGAGGAAGAAAGGGCCCTGGTACTGACTTCGCTTTTTCTATTCAGCCCTGCAGCCTCCCCCTCGCCTCAGTGCCTAAGCCATAGAACGGGACTGATCTGATCTCTGTGGTCCCCCGCAGAGTTTCTTTAGAAGGTCATCCAGCATTTCCACAGCTGGGCAGCTTTTCCCAAATGGTAGGTGAGAGCCTGTAAGGACACAATAGACGACTTCCAAAAAAGCATGAAGTATCCTAGAAAAAGGAGATGGGCTGCGTCAGAGTGTGAGAATAGAGCAGAGAACAAAACCATCTTTAATTTTTGGGGCAGAACTCCCTTCTTGCTTCTCCAAACCAGGTTCTTCTTTCTGCTCTCAAGAGTCCACAAATAAAACCATTATCACTGTGTTTTCCTTCCCCAGGACATTGATGGCCAAGCCCTTCTGTTGCTGACACTGCCGACAGTGCAAGAATGCATGGAGCTGAAACTTGGTCCAGCCATCAAACTGTGTCACCAGATCGAGCGAGTAAAAGTTGCTTTCTATGCACAATACGCCAACTGACTGCACTTCTCTACTTCTTTCTGTTCTTCTTCTTGTTCCCTCTTTTTTAACATTGCAACTTGTTCAAATTTTTTTCCCCTCCCTCTTTTCTTTTCCAAAAACACATGGAATTGGAAGCACTGGGAATTAATCTGTAGGGGTAAAAATAACACAACAGAAAACTAGAAACAAATTGAACTGATTTTTCAGTACTTGTAAAGCACACTGAAAGACTGCTGGCACCTCTGCTTGTGAGCCTCAACAACCCATTATGCTGTGGTGCAAGGCCAGCATGGATCAGATGGTTTGTTCTTTAAAGCAAAGCTGCTGACGGCAGACAGGTTGCCAAGGAGAATGGACATTTTCGATAACGAGGGTTTGTCTAGATCAATTTCTGGAGATGAACAATCCTTTTAGCCAACTCTGACACACTTCTTTCATATTGAAATAGAAGTGAGCATTTGTAGCATTACCTGGGATTTATTGCAGATTTAATCTTAGTGATCAGTGGGCTTTTTTGACCCCCTCTCCAGTGTTACAAAAGGAAGAAGTGTTATACCAGTCTTACACTATTTGTTATTCCTGAATGATTTATAAACTCAGCCCATGCTTTCTGAATGGTATGAGACAACGCCGCAGTGGATTGACAGGGCTGCACCAAGACCTAAAGCACAGTAATGCTTTCTGAGCCACTCTGGCTGTGTACAACAAGCCGAGTGTCTCATTGATGGGCTCTGTACAGTACCGCATTCATGTAAAGGACCGTGCATGAAATCCCTGTAGTCAAGCCCATCCAGTTAAATTTAAGTTACTTCAAAGGCCTGACTTCGAAGACCATGGGATGAAAAAACAAAACAAAACAATAAAAAATAGGAGGGTTCATATATAATGGTGAGGCTCTTGAGCAAATGTTGATTTTACTTGCACCTTCATGAATCTGATTGCTAGGTGGGAATAAAAATCATTGATATTTTCAGGCTATGTACACCATAGTGTTTAAGACCAGCTGAGGATTCAGTTCAGTGCACCCTCTGTCATCAGTGTGTATAAAGCCTCCAAACTGACTCAGTGGCACCCTGGCCAGTGAAACTGTGTGCTTACTTCGTGCCAAGTAGGGTAAGCACCAGAGAGGGTGAAGAAATGGACCAGACACCTCGAGTATGCCTCAGTTGTAGATATGGGATAAGTGTTTCCCATTTACTTTACAGGGATGTATGACCCTGTCATTCCTACATATTGAGCCTGAACTTGCTGTAACTCAGCAGTTGATGGCATGACAGTGGTGTGAAATTCTACCAAAAGCAAGAACTGAACTGGTTCTTCAAACCAAGTCTGAATTTTGCAATGACCTTAAGGTGCAAGTGAATTCCTCCACTAAAAAGTGCATTGAGTAGTTCGTGCTGAGTTTTAGCCTGATTTCATTGGAAACCACTGACTTCAGCAGCCTTTTTTTCACAAACTGTAAACAGACAGCGGTTTCCTGGCCTCAGGGAGTTCCTCAGCTTGGAAATTTAGTACAACAATGTTACAATGCTGTGATGCCAAAGCCCACTCAACTAAGACCTCTTCAGAAATAAATGTTATTTCTAACCCTAATTCTGAAGGCAGTGCTTGTGGCCAGATAAACCCACCTTGCTCTGTTACCATGTGTTGACAGCAAACTTGGATCAGATAAACGTGCAGGCCACAATGCTGAGAAGAACCTACTGACCAGCACCAGGGTATAGCTGCTGCTTTCTCCTGCATCAGTTTCCTCCTTAAATTCTTTGGATTAAAGGTGGAAAGCCTCAGAATCAACATTCTGGACTGTGTCCAGATTTGCTTTACAGCATGTGTTAGACAAGAAGTGTGGACTATTTGCCATGCATCACTTAAGTCTTTCTAGTCCGTCTTTCAGGGAATTTCCTGATTTGCCACTGAGGAATGTGATGGGTGCAACTGCTGCAGGCTGGGCCAAGTCCTGCCAACTCATGAAACTTCACTGAAAATTTTCTCGTACTGAAGATCTTGTTCAAGTTTTAACAGAGTGAAGGGAAAAGAAGTAGTCACCTCCGTGCCAAATGGTTTCTGTTTGCTAGTCAGAAATCTAGGAATACGGTTCTGTATTCCGTAGTGTTGCAGACATTAAAGAACTTGGCTTTAGACTGAATTTTGTTCTGACAGTAGCAATGAACTCTGTTCATGCAACTGGTTTGCTAAGTACTTTGGATTCCTCTAAAGATCCCCTAAAAACATCACGTCTTTTTTCATCTTTGAAGACAAAAGGATTCTACCCAGCAAAAATAGAGTAGAGCTGGAAAAAACAGAGAAGATGCTTCTCCCAGCTCCCCCCTTGCTTCAGCCCAGTGCCACAACATCTGCCAGCAGAGGATAACCCCCAAAAGTGCTGTCAGAAGAACCAGCGTAGGAGGACATTTCAAGGAAAGGACGGAGAATGACTGTTCACTAAACAGCATCCTAGCACTGATCTGTTACTTACCGTGTCCACCTTCTTCTGAGCATCCTTTGCTGCTCTGATGTTCCTTGGAGTTTCTGCTCACTGGGATTTGTCAGAGACATTTAATGCTCGCTGGTATACATTGAAAAAACTTTCAGTGCATTTTCCATCAACTTTGTAACTGTAGATATTCCTATGGCAGCTAACTACTTGTGGAGGCTGGGTCAGGGAGCAGCCAGCCACAGACTGTGAGAACAGCTAGCCCTGGTGTTGGCCAAGCTGGGGTTGGGTGGAGCATTGAGCCCAGCACATGAGAGTTTTTACTGATTGTTCAGGGAAGTTAAATCGTATTTTAAGCTCACCTATTAAACAACAAGAAAAAAAGAGTTTTATTTTAGCTCGCACTGGCTCTTTTATTTCCTCAGGTTTCTCTCTCCTCACCATTTATCTTTCAGTTTAATATTCTTCAGTATCCTCTCATGTATCTCTGTCTGTTGTGTTGGAGAAGATGATAACTTGAAATCTTTAGCCTAAAATTACCTTGGATGAGTGGTAAATGCTTTATTTATTTATTTTTGGTTTTAGTATGCAGGACATAGAGAAAAAGGGGATTGGGCTACTGTTGTCTGTTGCACTGATTGTCTTCTAGAGAAGCTGGAACCAAGCCTCTTAGGTTCTTAAACAAGTGGGAAATGGGCTCTGCATACTTTAATTTGACAGTATGCTAGGATTATCACTAGAGCAGAAGTCAGAGAGGACTGCTCTTGCCTGCACTTCATTTCAATTCCTGAAAATTACCAAGGCTTTGGAGTAATTTACTTCAAAAGAGATGTTGGAAGCCCAGTCTTGTTAGGGTGAAATAACACTTAACTTTGCTATGTAGAAGCTATGTAGAAGTATAAGCCACTGGAAGTGGTTTTGGTCCTGAGTAGATTCTAGGTCTAACTCAGAGCTGGTGCAACTTCATAGATATACCAGTGACATTGATGAAGCCACATCTTCTACCCCTCATTCTGAATTTGTTACCCAGGGCTGCAGTTTATTCTGTTACCAGCCACAAAAGGCCACCACTGTAAAGTGCTGAATTCATGGTTGTCTAAGGCCATTACCAAAAGCTGAGGAGCAACCCTGCAGTTTCTTTGGGCTGTTGGGTGCTGAACTTCAGCACATTCACCCAGACCACCTTACTCACACAAGAAAAGTGCACAGCCACCTGTTGTTGGCCTCTCTTCAGTCATAAGACCAAGGATGGACATTTCTGGAGATTTGTGCTCTGGAGCACAAGTAAGGGATTGAAGAGTGTGTGGTACCTGCCCATCTCCATATGGCTTCTTTAGAGCTTGAACTGAGTCAGTTTGAACCCTCGGAAGGTCCCTGTTCCCTTCCCAACCCCATCAGCACTTACCTTGGACAGAATCCAACTAGCAGCCAGTCTTCAGGCCCAAGCACTGGTCTCTGTAATAGGATTAAAGCAGTAACTTATGAGAAAGTCCATGATTCCCAGCTTGTTATCCTGCTTTCTTCCTGCTATGATAGATGCTTATCTCCCACCTCAAAGGAAAATGCTCTCTCTGGTTTCAGAGCTCTTCTTCCCTTTCCAGATTAAAATCACAGCACCATTCATACTCCTTGTTTTCCTCCTAGCTGTTTCTGCCTCTCAAAGGTGTGCTGGCCTCAACTCTGAGGATTTCAGAGTATGCAGCTCCATCGTGTTAGCCATATACAATAGCTCTTGAGAGTTTGGTGTTACAGGCTGCAGTAAAACCTAGAAATTCTAGGTGACCACTGAAATCAGGACAAATGCTTACACATTCTGTCCTTAGTGAAGCATCTAACAGATGCATGTCCTAGCTGAGGTGGCCTGATCCACATTGGCAGAAGTATTTAAATGTCTGATAGGATTTCTAAAGTTTCTCAGTAAGTTAGATTCATAAAGCCCATTAAAATTTCACTCTGGGTAGGCACCTAATTTGTGTTAAACTGAAATGTCACCATTCCTTGACTTTAACCTGTGACCTTTTGCAGTCCACAAATGTGGGCTGGAGTAGACACCATCTCAGCTCTTTGAAGGCTGACACGACACTGTTGGGCCACCATAATCAGTCAGTGGTCACCTGAAAAGCCTGCCCTGGTCTTGTCCGGGCACAAAGTTGATTTTGATGGAGCTGCAGTGTAACTGCAATGTTTTAAAAGCTCAGTACATCAATATATTTCAAATGCTTTTGGCTTTTCTGGTGCAGAGTGTCTGGAAAAATGATGCAGCTCAGACTGTTCCTCCCATTTCAAAATTCAAGTGCCAAAAGAGAGTAACATGCTGCAACTGAACATCATTAAAACCAGCTTTACTACATATGGATAAATGTATTCTCAAGGGCTCCATTTTGGTGCTAAGCTATGTCATGCTGTATTATCCATTGCTCATAATTAAAATCTGATTCCTTTCTTCAAGAAGTATTTTCTGTAATCAGTAAGTACTTAAACATTAGGATTTTATATTCTTTTATTTTCTTTTTTTTTTTTTTTTTCTTGTTGGTTGTACATTTCTTTAATTTTGATACGCTCAACAAATAAATCCCCAGTTATGAGTTTTGGAGAACTTTTGTACCATATATATATGTGTAAAAACTCTTTAAAAATGTGAGTGCATGGCTTTTTTTTTTTCCTTTGGTCATACTTTGTCATGTCAGCTGACCTACAGTTAAGGGAATATGTTACTCAGGATTTGATCCAGAAGTGACTGAGGTCAGTGGAAGGGCTGTGTGGGCTGTAGGACCAGGTCTTCACCAAATTCTTTCACACAGAAGTTAAAAAGAGTGAAGCTAATTAACACAAAATTTATAATCCTCCTTCTCCCAGCAGGCAGATACCCTGCTGAAATCTGCCAGACTTTATGAGAGAGGGCTCATGTCCTTAGGTACTCATGAACTCCAAAGAAAGGAGCAAAAGCATTTAATGTTCTCATTTATTATTTGGTACGATACTCCAGCAGCAAGTGCAAATGATCTTAATGGCTGCATTTGGAGTATGAGCCAGTCATCAAAGATGAGAGTTTTACAGCCCAATAGTCCTTTAAATGTCAGCTGTCCTGGAGGAGAAGAGTGGTTTTGCAATGATTGGGTGCCATGCGTTCTCTTGCAGAAGACATACGAGCAGCACAAAAACCACACCGGGTTATGGTTTTATGTACGCGTGCTCTTTTTATTGTTTTAGTCTTTCATGTGAATTCTTACCTTGAAAAAGGTTTCATATTGCTGATTTAAAACTCCCACCTCTGTAATGGCCCATGGCACAGCATACTAACAGAGTACGTTTATATCTGTCGTCACACATTATATATGAGCTTGGTGGTATTTGTGGACAAGCAGTTAGTTTGGATAAGACAAGGAGGTCTGGCTTCAATATCTTGCTGAAGGAGTGCTCTGTGCAGCCTGAAGGGCAAATGCTCCCCAAAACACACTGTGGAAGGACAGCAATGCTATTACTGGGTGGTCACATTGTCCAAGTAGCTTAATGCAGCTGGACAATTGCTGTGTGGCAACCCACAGATACTCCTGGCCTTGATATCTACCCGGAGGTAAATATAGGAGAGGGTGGGGTGGGTTTTCAGGGAAGAAGAGGGGATTGGTGTCTGGGCGTGGGATACCTTGGGTATGGAGAGGGACCTCTCATGGAACGGAAGGGCAGCTATGGTCCAGCAGCACTATTTCTGAAGTCGTTCCTGTCTTGTTCGTAGTAAACATGCTTTGAGCCCTTGCAGGGGCCAGGTGAGAGGGAGGAAAAAAGCTGGTAATACATGCACAGCTAGAAAGCTGGCAGTTTTCTGTTTTGTTTTGCTGGTGAAGGTGCAGGGTTTGGCCCAGATGCCTAGATAGGGTCAAGTAGTGAAGATCAGTCTTTCTTCCTTGTGCTCAGCTCCTGTGCATCTCCTAGTTTCGAGGTTAAATAATCTCCTTTTGCAACATTCAGACCTCTAAAGGAAATGTCATGGTCTGAAACTTGATCTCACTCCCATAGAAATAGTTGATACAGCCCTGAGGTTCAGGTTGTGGGTCTACAAAATACTCTGTTGTGTGTGTTATGATGTGACAGGACAAAAATTAACATTCCAGGTCACCCAGTGTGCTTGTTGCTGCTCCAGTTTCAGTGGAGATTATGGCCTTTATATCTGCTTACAAATGTATGCACCATATTGCCCAGTCCCCACTCAGCCAAACCTGGTCAGGGTGTGCCAACAAGTGCAGTTAGTCCATCAGCCTTCACCTTCAGGGATCTGCTTGCTAGAAAACCCTCACCTGGGGAATGGTGTTGTGACACATCCATGTACACGTACAGGGATATAAAGTACAGCCAGGCATGCACAGTTATATGGTTCAAAAGAGGTGAAAGATCTCATCTGCGGGCTTTGAAAGGAGCTGAGTCTTCTTGTGTGCCAGGGTGAGACAAGGCAAACACTCAAGCCCTCCTGACTCATGGAACAACAGAAATGAGCTCAACAACCAGCAGTTACAATCCATTCGTGATGATGCACATTGGAAACCTTTGAGTTGTTTTGCATTCCAGTTTGTATGGAAGGTTTGATTCATACAGTGTAGATAATCCCTCTGGTGTGTTACAAATACATATGTGTGTGTATATATATGTGTATATATGTGTGTGTGTGTATGTATAGATATGTGTATATATATACATATAAATCAGTCAATGCTGGTGTTTTTACTTTTTAAAGTTCGCAGGGCAAAGGGCATGGTGTTAGTTTGCTGTAAGATTCTATTCTGTATATATGTTTTCATGTAAATAAGTGAAAATCTATATTCAGAGTTATATTTTAATTTTTATTCAAAATGAAATAAATCCCCTTTTTACTTGAAGCGATTGTAAGCTACGTTGTTAATAAAGTAACAAGAAGTCATATTTCTCTGTAGGCTGGTGTTTTGTTTGGCTGGACAGTAAGATTTGCGTTTTGATGTGTATGGTTCTTCCCTGAGGAAGTGAGAAAGCTGTCTCTTGGCTTTGCTGCTAATAACAACGTATCTTCATTTTGAGTGATCCCATATACCTTCTAGAATGGGACAGCCTGGATTTGTGTCTTGCAGTGTTAAACACATCTGGAGGCTCCCTTTCTGGTCTCTAGAGAGAAGCACCAACAGCAAGACTTGGGTTGGGCGAGCAGAGTTGCCCTGAGGACGTCCCTTGTGTCAATGCCTTTGGAGGACATGTAGGAAAGGTGGACTCTTCATTTAGGTAAAAACTAAGAGGTGACGAACCTACGCCAGAAGTCAATCTGTGCAGATGGGCATAGACAGATGTTGGCTGTGGTTGCATCCCTCAGAGTGCCATGCCTGCACGATGGTGTGACTTCCAGCCAGCGCACTGCCCATCCAAGCAGAGGAGTGCCTCAGCATCCACGGGCTCTTCACTCCCCAGCCTTGGCAAATGTGCTTGAGCTACCTGGACTTCACTCTTGTCATCCATAAGCCCCTTTAGCCTCCTCCAGGGAGGCCCAGGGCAGGCTCCCGGTTCCTCCTTCCACAGCTGCCAGACTGATGCCTGTGCTTATAGAGTTTGGATTTAGGTATCTGCAAATTCTCCCCAGTAGCAGGAGAGCATGAAACAAGAAAAATGAGTTGGCAAGGGGACACAGGAGCAGCCTTTATCTAAGGATTTTTCAGGAAAGTGGTGGGGAAGAGCATGGAGGACAGGAATGAAGGTAATGCAATGAGCAACAGGCAAGGAAGGGTGCAGTAAGAGAGGTGCTGATTGATGGTGGTGTGACAAGAATAACAGCAGGGCCACAGCCCATGGAGCAGAGGTACAGTAAACACAGCTTCCTAAGCTGTACAGCAGTCATTGAACATAGGAGTAACCATCCTGCAGTGATGGAAAGAAGCTATTTGTTGGATCAAAAAGGTGGTCATGCTTTATAAAACATACTGGTTGTTATTTCTTAGACATTTCCATCTCACATTGCTTTGTGCATGGGAGGAAGCAAGAACAGAGTCTACAGCATTAGCTGACAAGGGTTCAGATGACCCTTGTTTTGCTCTTGCTCAGTCAATCCCATTCAAGTGCCTCTTGTGGATAGAGCAAAAAGGGAGAAACACAATTGCTCCCTGCATGGTCCACCAGGACCGACTATTTATTTCAGGCAAAAATACAACCATGGGCAAAAAAAGTGGTTTTAGGGTGATTTAGAAATGAGTAAAACCACAGGATATATATTTTTTACAATGTCACCAAATCTTAACATGAAAATCCTTCTGTGCAACTCGTTATGATGCTGCAGTCACAGCTCACACTTTGGGAAGTACAACACTGCAGATAGTCAGAAAAGTGACCTGTCCAAATAGCCTAAAAAATAAAGCATCAGGCCGGTGGATAGTGATGTGTTTTGACACATGGCTTGCTAGACCACAGGTGTCCTCACTGAGAGGTGACATAGAGAATGGGAAGGATTTACACAGGGAAATAATTCTGAGATAAATCAGAGGGTGACATAAAACTAAAAGAGCAA
Organism: Alectura lathami; assembly: GCA_013399715.1. Taxonomy (NCBI): domain Eukaryota; kingdom Metazoa; phylum Chordata; class Aves; order Galliformes; family Megapodiidae; genus Alectura; species Alectura lathami. The sequence continues at coordinate 485,733 of VXAV01010984.1, read as the reverse complement.
AAGCTGGGATGTTTTATGACATTCTTCAGAATCCAGGGATGAAAATAAATCCATGTATCTCCCTGCAGCTTATTGTACAGCCATTTAAAAGTAATGCAAAGGTCAGACATCGGTTTTTACATTTCTACCCCATCTTAGGGAAGACATGCTCAGAGCTCTGCAAAGAGCTAATTTTTGAAAAATGTAATGCAAACTGATTTTAGTAAAACACTGGCAATATATTCCAACTGAGTTCCTTGAAATTAATTTCCAACACATGAAATACAGTTGTCATATGTGGTTCTTCCAGGGAAAAAATATCTACCAGCCTTGCTTCTGACATCACAGGCCAAGATTTTGAAGGCTAGACTCCGTTTTTAGTGTTGCAGTTTATCATGCACAATTAATTTGGAAAAGATTTCTAGATACTTCCCCTGATTTGTGGACATGATCACACATTCATGTAAGCAGCAGTATGAACACCAACATGTAGTTACCTACCCCATAAAAAACACCAAGAGAAACAAGTTGGATTTTCAGGTCTCTGAGGAAAGGCTGTATTTCTTTTTGTATATATACAGAATACAGAAAGAACAAAAAAGTAGGTAATTCTATTTCTTTGCTAGGATTTTTAGACAGGCTTTCAAGTCAAATAATAATAACAATAACCATATTGTTGCTGTTACTGCTACTGTTGTTAGCACTGTTATTGCTTTTTTAATTTCAGGATTCATGCCTTTCAGTGAAATTTAATGATGATTCTCTGCTGCTACAATATTTACCTAAGAATGATGCACCTATTGCTATAGTCTGTACTAAATTACCATAAGTTAATTTTATAACTGCATCTCAGCCGAAGATGTAATTACACTGTCTTCACTAATAAGTCATAAAATCTTTAAACTAGAGAAAAGAGTGCTGCAAGACACCTTGAGGTGTCAGCTTGACTATTTCCCCTTCACAACGCAGGACCAATTAGAGAAGTCTTACTCCTATCTGGCATTTGTTTAACTTGACCTCTGGATGGGTGTCAAAATAAGACCTCCAGCAACATGAGATTCCCCAGCACTTCTACAGCATAAAAAAGAAGTGGTGACATTTGGATGATGAAGCATAATATTCCCAGGCGCAACTGCTGCGCCTGATATTGCCATTGAACAGCCATCTCATTTTGAAAAGCTTAATATGACTTGAGATTAGTGTAGCAATTAATAAATGTAAAAGCAGAAAATTCACAGTGAAGAGTGATTAAATTTCAAGTAAGCAACTATGATAATGATTTTCATCATATGTCCCCCTCAGCTGGGGACATAGAGCATATGATCTGGCGGTTACAAGAGACGATGTTCCTATGGGCAGCTTTCCTGTACTATCTAATGCTGCCATCATTGTGCTTGTCACTGGGTAAGTCAACTCTCGGACAAAAGCTTTGTAATGCAGAGCTCCCAGCTTGCAACCAGGCAACTCCATGGATCTCTTCTCATGGCCATGCTGGCTGAAGCCAGAAGGTCATACATATCTGAAGCCGTGAGGGCAGCTGCAAACAGTAGGATTTGCCCAGCCATGCCTAAAGGTAGATCAAGCAAGAGTTGTTGGCAATAAAAAACAGTAGATAGATTTGATCAGCTGTTAATCCCAAATGCTTCTGAATCTACTGGACACTGTGTCATGCCACTTTAGTGATTACAATATCTGTGATGGACATGGGATGGGAATGCTTGAGCATACATTCCTTCTAGGCATGATAGTACACTTTGATTCTGTGGTCGACTCACAATAGCTAAAGAGAGAGCTAGGAAAGCCCTTAGCTCTTGAAGGAGCTGTTAGCACTTCGTAATCCTGATCTGTGTGGAAGTGCCAAAGAAATGGCCCTTTATTCCCAGGAGAAAACTACATCCATGACTCCCTCCCCTTACTCAGCCAAGGATGAACAGCAGTCTTTCATTTTCTGATGGTACTGCCCCAAACAGAGCTTGTAAGTTAGAAGCCCCTTCTTGTTAGCATAGATAAACCTGAAAGATCTGCATAAGAATGAACGTTTTTCTTGTAAAAGTGGGATCATCACATAGCAACAGAAAAAGAAGTAGGAGAAGAAAGCAAGCAGATCCAAATTCAACAGCAGAGACTTTGATTCCACTCACCATAAAACACAAGGACACATGCAATTCTCCTAACTTTACACCTATGAGGAAGTGAAGCTTTCTCATGTGTACGAATGTGTAAGGACCATTTGAATTAATTTCACTACAT
>VXAV01010984.1:442872-454267 GCA_013399715.1 Alectura lathami | reverse complement strand
AAACTTGTTTTCCAACAGAGTTTTATTAAAGCTTAGAGAAGAACTTGGCATACTTAGCTGACCATAAACTAAGTAGTGATAATTTTGCATTGCTCCCAGGGAAGTGAAAATATAGAACATCAGCTGTATCCAGAGTTAATCTTTATAGCTCATTGAAGGGGAAGGGGTCTCAGATCCCACAGATTTAGCTTCAGGAGAAGTTTTGCTTATATCAAGATTTGAGATATTATTTGATGTTAGTGGAATAAAAAAGAGGAATATTTTCCTCAGGAAGGCATAAAAAAAATTCCAGTCTTCAGCCTGACTTTCTTTGTATTACTTCTCCAGCTACTGTCTCCAGGATGCATTACAATAAGCAAATACTCATACATCACTGGTTTAATATGACAACTATGATGCTTAATAAGTCTGGAAGTAACATCACTGTGACTCTATTTGAGCTTCCTAAACAATCGGTTATTGCTCAGAAGGTTACACCAATTTTTATAGCTTGGAAGTTGATTTGTAATTTGTATTCATCTTTCATTTTGACTAGGCCAATTGTGTGTTCTATCTGCTTTATCAGCTCCATAAAAATTCATTCCTAGCCATAAAAATATAAGATTTCTAATAATGCCTCTCCTAGTCTGTATTGGAGTATTTGTGTTTTTATTTAAAACAGAAAGGCAGTTAAACTGGTAACTGTATTGCCTTTCTGTCCAGTTTCACTCAGGACCTAATCCATCTACTTTAAACCTCCCCAGTCAAATTTTAACTGAATTGTTTCTATGATGAGATGGGAGAAATCTATCTTTGTACAATTTATGAATTCTGAATAACTGAAATTATTGCATATCAAATGCCTCACTGTACAGAGTCTCTCTGGGCAGACAGGGCTCCTGACAGATATGGCTCACACAGTCTGAAAGATGGTAAAGAACCAAACCATGTAATTAACATAATGTTTGCATCCTGGCTGAGCTATAGGCATGATGCAGAGATAAATCTGAGCTGATGATATCAGTTCATCTAAAATAACTGGAATTTAGGAAGTCTCAGTGAAAGGGCAAAAATGACAGTGTAGGAAGTTAATGTGATAAAGAAGTTGTGGGTAAAAGGAGAAACAAATGGATGTGTTTTTGTAGCAGAAAGATCCTGTTGTGTTGCACGGCTAGCTAGGGAATCTGGCTTCCAGGAAGCGAGAAGGAGGGAGACTCCATGACAGTGATGAGAAGTCAAGAGGCTGAACTTTGAAAGGATCTTGAACACCATAGAGAAGGCTAGCAAAAACCCAGAACTGAAAAGTGAGAAAGGGAAGTGTATGTTGGTATTGAAGTTTGTTCAGATAGGTCTACAGCAGGTATTACCTAAATTATGAACACTGTGATAGAAAATATCTCTTGCACACCTTAAAGTCAGGAGCACTTGGGAAGCATTAAGCAATGACAATACCTTGGGTGTCAAAACCAACCCCAGGAGCCTGGGGCACCTGTGGTGTCTGCATCTTCCAGGCGAGTCTGTGCCGGTAAGTTCACTGAAGTTCCTGTGACCTGGATTGCCCACCTGGACCAAGGCAGGGATAGGAAAATACAGATGTGATAAGGTGCAAATGTAGGAGCACACTGAATGCACGGCATAATGGGTATTACTGAGGACTAATCATTTTGCATCGTTGATGATTTGGGATATTTGACTGATATTCACGAAGCAAAGAGCCGTGGCACACTTTCAGCACAGGTCATGCTTCTGCAGCAGAGGCAGCTGGAGGGAACATATGCTTCTGCCTTGGCAGCACTTGTTCACTGTTCAGCATCTTGAGACAAGCTCACCTTCATGAGCAGTTTGAGGAAAAATGCATAAGACAGAGTAGCCAAGGTGAGGCGGGTTGTCATTCCTGTCACCTCATCTAGGGGCATTGACCAATACCAAAGGGTGGGACAAAGAAGTAGTATTGCCCAAAAGCAATGCAGGAAGACTGGCAAGAGCCCTAATATACAAATGGGCATCAAGCTGCTTAAGGACTAGCAGGATTTGGGTAATATTTCTGTCTCTCGCTCTCTCCTTTCTCTTCCTCCCTATCTCCTCTCCTCTTTCCTGTCCTCTTTTCTTTTCTCCTCCTCCGTTCTACACAATCCTAAAATACCCATACCATGGGTAAGATTTGTTTCATGATTCTTGCATGTAGAATACTGGTCAGATAACATGCAGATTGTTAAAACAAAGGAAATGTTTTTTTCTCACCATCAGTGCTATGTGCTGGTTAAAGTATAGTTGTGCTGCTGTTCTCAGCTACTAGACTTCAACAAACTGACTAAGGATTTAATGTTTTCTAAACCGGGTTGCTGGTGTTAACCATGGTGGTAGAACAGATGCGGTGTATGTCTGCCATGTCTTTGAGCAGGTACAGAATATTTTAATTAAAAAGTCAGAAAGGTGCAAAACCAGGCTGGTGTGTTGAAGAAGCAAAGAGACATCTGTCTGATCCCAACCAGGGAAAAAGAATTTGTCTTGAGGCAAGAGCACTTCCTGGAGAGTGCCATGGAGATCTGTCTGGACCTGTACCCTTCAGTGTTCCTGCAGACAATCTCTGTGAAACCTGCTGGACCATACCAACACTACATGCTACGTAAAAGCAACTTGCTTTCATATTGTGTCTACTTCTTCCTACTGACTGGACAGTGACCTAGAGCAGCCACCTCAACAGTTCACTCCTATTTTTCTGTGAGGTACCACATGGATTGTACAGGTATGGAAGTAAATGCCTGCAGTCCAAGGCTAAGAAAGGGGATGAGGAATCAGAAAAGGGATGGCTCATTCATGGAGACAAATTTGGATAACTCTGTGTCCAGGAAAGGTTTGGTGCTGCCCACCTAGCAATGCCATTAAAACAGTTGTCCCACCTCAGCTGAGGATGAGATATCTGGAAGAACTGTCTGTCCTCCTTCTGGTCTTGCAGCAGAGAACAGAAGAGTTTTCTGAGGTGGAGACAGATGGTGGACAAAGGTGGGACAACAGGCAGGAGGGTGGTGGCAGCTGTTGCTGGGCCTGGATCTGGCTCAAGATTCAGTCAAATGAGATGCATTGTAGTCTGATGTGGGAATCTGCATAAAGGAGCAAGGCTGTTGGCTGATGTTAGAAGAGAGAGAGCTTTGACACTCCCACCAGTGCCATCACCAATGATAGTGGAGGCTCCTTGCAGAGAAGCATGGGTGTTTGCACCAGGAGGCAATTCTTTTGGCATGCACATACACCCGAATAACTTTATTCCCACTTGGCCTCTCCTCATATAAAATCATTTTTGTCTCACCACTGTGACAAATGTGTGTCTTTGCTTATCCTTATAGTGGTGGATTCCTGCCTTAACTGAGCCTTTCTCCTTACTTTTCATCCCTATCTGTGTCAACATCCTCCTCTCAAGACATTCCCCAGTGCTTGTCTCAAAAACACATCCCTTCATCCCCATAAATACCCCACAGTGACAAGGCACCCCACCAATGAAGACAGTTCTCCAGATAGGGAGGCAAAGTGGGACATGCAGTAGGCTGGAAAAAAGTCAGAAGATATTCTTCTAAGAAGACCTTGGAGTCAATGGCCTCTCTTTAGTCCACTGGGTAGATGCAGAGGTAAGAGACAGAAAAGAAAACAATCAAGACAAAGCTTCAAAATGGCCTTTCCAGATTAAAAAAGGCAGCTTCAAAGATACTACCTTGAACAAAATTTGTGCCTTTCAAAAGTATTTCCCAAATTACCACTGCCTGTGTCTGAGACAGTGTGGTTTTATACACCTGGATCTTAATGCATCTTGCAAAATGACTCTGACTGCATCCTCTGTTAAGAGTCAAGGAATTCCTGAGGACCATCCCACACAGCTGCCGTATGGATGAAGTGGGACACTAAAACCAAGTTTCTTCTCGGTATTTATATCTCAAAATCCTGCCAAAGCCTCCAAGTTACAGAAGTTCTCCAGAAGGCACTACAGGAATTAGTGGGTTATAAACCTAGACTGGATCTGGATTTTTTTGGTCCTGCCTTTGTACAACCAAGAAATTGAGGTTTACTGCATCAATTTCCATAGAAATGAAGTTCATGATCCCACTTTGCAATGTACTAGGGGAATCCATCGATATAAGTCTATGAAAAGTCAAGCATTATTATTATTGTTATTGTTACTTTTATTAATAATGTAGAGACTGAGCAGTGCATTAAACTATGAACAACTCCGGGCAGTGGAGGAAAGATATTCCCCTGATGTTCTCACTACTATTTAATACAAACTATGACATCAGAGGTAGCAAATTTTTCTGCTATGAAGAAAAATGATTTCCATCCCTGTGAAGCAATATGCCAGAACAAAAATGCCAACTGCTGAAAAATGTCTTTGGCTAGGAGTAGCAGAGATGTAGTTTTGTCCAGCTCCCACTGCGAGGAGAGCATCCCTTTCCTGCACCTCCTAGAAGTCCTGCCCCATCATATTCTCAGTTCACCAAAAGAGCCTGACAAATAAACATGGGGAGGGGGTAGAGGTGTGTCATGGAGGTAAGAGGGGAACATTCTGCATTTTTTTTCTCAGCCTCAGCTGGGGAAATGATGCTAACATGTCTGGAATAGCAGAAAGAATGTTAACATTGCTAAGGGAGATTTGATCCTAAGAAATAGAAAGCAGCTTCAGACAAGATATATGAAGAAATAAGAGATGATTTACTTCCACAGCATTTATTGTTTGAAGATATACATACTCCCCATCTATTTCCATTTGCCCCAGCATGAGTTGCAATCCTCCCTGTCAGAGGATGACATTGTTGCATTTGTTGTCATCCCCTCCAATATATCATGAGGAATCACTGCTTGAAGCACAGTGCCTGGGCCCACATCAAGTGAAAGGTGAAATGCAATCTGACCCTAATGCTAGCCCTAACAGTGGGATCTCTCCATCACACTGCCATTTTCCAGTGTGTGTTACTAGGCTTGCATGGCTCGCAGGAGCTCTTTGGAAGCAGGCTTGAGATGATAAACACTACCCATGAGTGATAAACACTTCCCAAGCAACTCTTTCAACTTTATGTCCTTTCATATCATGGCTCTTCTAATGAGTGGTCTTGTTTATGAGCAAAAGAAGGAGAGAAAGTAAATGACGCAGCATCTGTTATCAGCACTGTTACTGTCAAGGCTTGAATATGAAATGGACTGCTCAGCATGGAAAATTGTGCAGTTTGTGCGCAGTCAGAGATGTGAGGCACATTTGCTGAGATTAATCTTATATTGGGAAATCTGCCTTGGTATTCAGTGAACCAAGTGTTAACTTCAGTGTGCTTCTACTGAGGTAGGTGCTGTGATGAGGACACAAATGTGGCTGATGCGTTTGATGGAGAGGGCCATGGGTCACTACCTTCCAAAGGAAAAAGGGTGCCTTGAAATCTGTAAATGAGTATATAGGGAGCCATGAACTCAACACACAGCGGTTTCCTCCAGCTCAGATTTACATTCCATGCATGACATAAATGCATGCACAGACCTCAGATCATATGTGAGATATCACAAGTGGTGTGTGTTATGGAGATGGTGTCTGATGGCTTTTCCAGGTATGGTGATCTCCAGTGTTCAGACAACAAGGGCAAGTGTAGGGTCCTGCACCTGGGGAGGAATAAGCACATGCATCAGTATAGATCAGGAGCTGGCCTAATGTAAGGGAGCTCTGTGGAGAACAACGTAGGTGTCCTGGTGGACAGTGAGTTTACCATGAGCCAGCAGTATGCCCATGTGGACGAGAAGGCCAGTGGTATCCTGGGGTGCATTAAAAAGGTGATCCTCCCCCTCTACTCTGCCCTAGTGAGACTCTTTTCAGTGGTGGCCAACAACAGAACAAGGGACAATGGGCACAAGCTGGAACACAGGAAGTTCCATATGAACATGAGGAAAACCTTCTTTATTTTGAAGGTGACAAAGTACTGGAACAAGCTGCCCAGGGATGTTGTGGAGTCTCCTTCCCCAGAGGTATTCAAAACTCACATGGGCTCTTTCCTGTGCAACCTCCTCTTGGGAACCTTCTTTATCAGAGGGATTGGACTAGATGATCTCCAGAGGTCCTTTTACTATCAGACTATGCAAAAAGTCTGTCTTCATCCTGTTTATAAGCACCCTTTATGTACTGGAAAGCTGCAGTGATTTCTCCCTGGAGCCTTCTCTTCTCCAGGCTGAACAAGCCCAGTTCCCTCAGCCTTTCTTCACAGTGGAATTTCTGCAACCCTCTGAGCATGCTTGCGGCCTTCTCGAGACCCACTCCAACAGTACCACATCCTTCTTGTGCTGGGAGCCCTATGCCTGGACACAATACTCCAGAAGGGTCCTCATGAGGGCAGACCAGAGGGGGACCGTCACCTCCCCCGCCCTGCTGGCCACACCTTTTAGAGGACTCCCGCCAAAGTACCAGTCTCTCAGATGACGAAAATATGAGGAAGCAACCCAAAGCTATAATCAAGAAACGAATCTGCAATCATTCCTGTCAAAAACCTGAAAGTGTCATCCTGACTATAAGCAGAGATTACCCTCTGGAGCATACCAAGAGAGATTTAACAAACTACCTACAAACTGCCTTTGTGAAATAATGAAGTCACAGAAAAAAAAAAAATGTCATATTCATGGCCATTCTTGCAGCCACATTTTTGCATTTAGGTGTCTGCAAAGCAAATGCCTCTGCATGACTATGGGCTGGAGTTAGCTGCCCACATATAAGCAGTGACTGCCGGCCGTAGTGTCCACAGTTATCTAAACCATCCATGTGGAGGCAGTAGATGTCACACAGGATCTAGGAGATATCACCATCATGGACCAGCACCTGGAGTCCAGACAGGTTTCTCAAGGACAGCTCAGACGACACCTGACAGCCCCATTTAGATGCATTTTAGGGTGTCTCAAGTCACTCTAGACGTGTGTAAATGGGGAAGGGAATCCTGCCTTGATTGCCCTGACTGTGAGAGAAGCTCAGGCACCCACTTCACATGGAGATATTTCTATTGTAGATGCTGCAGTCAAGGTGGCTGAATAGTAGCCGCTTCTGGCATGTTTATTCTGTCCACCAGCAAATTAAATTTCTCTGTATTGAGTCATGTTAGACTTGCACTAACCATTGTCAAGGTATGGATCTACCCTGAGCCTGGGATCAGTTAGATCATGTAGCCATTAATATCATGCTCACTCTAGCAACAGGGTCCAGGAATGTCTGCACTTGTGTCTATGTTGTTATCAACAAATACTATCACCTCCTAGGCAATACTACATAGCAGGGCTATTCCAGTAAAGAAAGTCTGTTCATTGCTTGTGAATTGAAAATGTTTAATTTGGTTCAGTATTCTTAGATTGACACAGGAAAAGGATGATTCATCAGCAATTCATTTTTCCACCCAATTTGTTCCTTGTTATTTTTAATGAGCTTTTGAAAGCAAGCAGAAACATCAAGCGAAGGTGAATTTCTGTATAAAAACAAAATAAAACAAAAAAAAAAATCAATCTCAAAAACTGAAAGTTAACAGCTTCTAGTAATGAACAGAATAAATAGAGTGAAGAAAGCCTGTATCATCCTAAAAGGCAGTGGAAGGAAATTGGTTTCCTGTTTTGAAAAAAAGAACAATCCACACAATCCACTTGAAACAGTTACAGTGAAGACTCAAAAATAATAAAACTACTTTACCTCGCCTCTGCTCAGGACTCTGCTGGCTAACACTCATAATAGCCCCTCTAGTCTGCCAACAGACGTCTTGTGCTGTTTCGCACAGGTTCATACTTGCAGCCCTTCCAAATGACAAGCTGACGTTTACAACAACTCCACAGAACTGCTTGGAAAGAGTTTATGGTGAAAACCAGCCTTTCTGGAGCTACGGGAAAAAAATCTGCCCCTGGCTATTGTGGTCCCTTGAAGTCACTTGAAAATCAGCAAGGATCCCAGACTCCAACAAAAGTCAGTATCACATTTTCCATGGATTTCCAATTTCTTGGAAGAAGTGTCAATGCTGGTAATACTGAATGGGCAATATTTTGAACAGGGACATCTACAGCTGGATCAGGTTGCTCAAAGCCCTGTCCAGCCTCACCTTGAAGGCCTCCAGGGATGAGGATGTCATTGATGAAGATATTGAATATTGAACAATATATTTGTCTAGACTTTGTCCATTAGCCTAAGCCTACACAGACATAGCCAAAAAGAAAGTTTCAGGGAAACATGAAATATTCTTCTGGTTCCAACATCATTCCTGGAATTTCTACCTTTCAGACATCTATGTTCTAATTCCATGTGATGTTATCAGTTTTTCAGTGCTCATGATGGAGTCAAGCCATCTCAAAGTCAAAGCACCCCAAATCAGTGATTAATAGCTGTCTGAGTGTCAAAGCAGAGACTTGAAAGTCGTGGTTATCTGGTAGGATCTGTCTGACAAATGTCAGATCCAGGCAGTTGCTGCTGTACTGGTAGTATTGTTCTTGTAAGTACAAACAAGTGTACTTGTTAGTGTACAAGTCCGTACAAGGAATGAACAGGAGAAACAGTGTTTTTTAGCTATTTTGAAGGTTGGCATTTGGTGTATAAGAGCAGTTAGTCCATATGGAAACAGAATGAATGTTAATAACATTAATACTACTGTGCTGAGTGAATACAGGAATCTGAAACCGTGCTGTAACAAGACCTTAAAAAATGCCACTCAACGTGGAGCATAGGCAACATGATGAGAGAGAATAAGTGTCTCTGATAAGCTCGTTCCATATTTAGCCCAATATTGTTATTGTAGTTTCAGTATAAAATTCCCTGATTTTACACCGTAGACCACATGGTTCAGAGAGGAATCCCTAGTAAGAGGTAATTGAGACATCCAGCAGGCTCTTTTCTCACAGTAGCAGGATCCAGACAACAAGATGTGTTTTTGAGGCTAGATGAGACTCATGAGACTCGACAACTGCCCTGCTCACTCGTGGGAGATACACCGTAATAGTAATGTAATTACAGACAATTTTGCAGATTCTTATTCCTCTACTTATTAAAGTGAAGTAAAAACTGCTTTAAACTGGCTATAAAAAGGGAATATATTTATATTTATCTCTTCAGCATGTGTCAACTCTTGTCTGTCTCACTCTAGTTTTTTTTCTTTCCAAGAAAAGAGTAATTTATAGGATCATAACAACACAGAAAATTACTGACTGAAAGAATTCTATTATAATTCAGTAGCTGAATCTTCGAAGTAATGCATGCTCGCATCACACACTCTTACACACAACTGTCCTCTTTTGTTAGTTAACGATTTATTCTACATATGCTGCTAGTGACTCTATGAATAAACTCCATATAAATACAATGCTTTGTCTTTCCTCTAGTTCTTGCATGTTTCTTTTCCTTTTCTGCGTATTTTATTGTGGTCAGTTGTTAAATATTCACCAGCCCTTTTGAGAACAGCAACACAGTCAAAATGATATCGGTTTTCTCTCTGTACAGCAGCACGATGATGGACATGGGCTTAATTTCCCTGTATGTCTCACATTAGCTCATGCAGCCTCTTGCTTTGATGGCTTCATAGAAGGATTGAAATTGTTTAAAATTTTGGGAAAAAGGGAGGAGAGAAAAGAAGAGCAGAGGTGATGAGGGTGTGAGCAGAAAAGAGGAACTCCCCAAAGCAAGATTCCCCTGTTGGCAGCAAGGTTAACTCAGCTGCCTGTGGGATTGCACCCTCTGTCAGGCAGTAGGCAGTCTAGACTGCCAACCAACCATTTGCCTTGCCTAAATTCCTTGAATGGAACATCTCTCTCACACTGGGTCTAGAAGCCTCAGTGTCCCTATAGGGTCAATATTTGGGACCTAAGATCTCGATTTTAACTTTGTTTTCCATTATCCTTTCACTGGAAATAAATACAAAATAGCACACGAATCAAGCTCAGAGACCAGAACACTTTCCTAAGAGAGGGCTTTTATCTCTAGAACGCTTCTGCCTTTTTCTCAGTCTCATTTTGACTTGCGAATCAAGTCCTTGCTGTGCAGGAGGAATGGCTACTGTCTTCCACATACAGGAACTTCATGCATCCCTGGGAGAGGAGGAAAATGGGACTGCATATCACTACACTTTTCAAGGAGAATCAGTCTCATTGCTTGGATAGGAACTCTGTCTCCAAGTTATAGCATAAAACAAAACCAAAAACAAACACACACAAAAAAAACAAACCCTCTACCATCAAAAAAAAACAAACCAACCAAATCAAAACAAACAACAGAAAGTAACTCCAGCATTTTATAAACATCTGAGTCCCACTAACAGGTAAAGGGTTTTTTAAGTGTTCTCTGAAGACACTGCTGCAGCACTTCTCATGGGAATACCTGGTCACTGCTGCTTGGACAGTGTGGAAATATAAAAAGACACAGCATTAAGTGCAGAAACATTAAAATCACAGAGGGAGGCACTGGTCCAGGAGTGCAGGTGTATTTGAGTTCATATTGCAGCTGAGCAGATGTTTCTAGGGTAGGTTTCCAAGGCTGCTCAGTGTCTAGCTGGTGGTCTAACCCATGTGCCTAGAGCCTAACAAAAGGGTTTTATCCCTGGATCATGCTTGAGAGATTCAGTAGTAATTGTACTTGCAAGGAAAATTCTCCCCTATTCTCTCAGCTGCAAAATCCATCCCGAAACATCCACTGAGCATTGTTGCTCATGCAGAATGGCTGTTACCTTCCACCCCAATAAATGCTGAATGATCTCTTTATTTTCAGTTTATGAAGCACCTGGGATTTTGTGAGGATGACTGACACGACACATATATATGCTATAATTATTGTCATTCAGGCTGGAATCAGTTCTGTACTGTATTAAGGTGGTGCATTTTTTTTTTTTTTTCCTCCCCACCACCCCCTGTGTAGGAGGATTGCTTAGTAAAATAATGTGCTTCATCATGTGACAATGTTAAGTGTTTCTATTTTTTCTTTTTCTTTTTGTTTTCTTTATTCTGTATGCCATTGTAAGGGCTGGGCCCATAGTTTCTAATTACACATGGACACAACATTTTCAGGCAAAAATACTCTTTTCTATAAGCAGAAATTTTTAAGGAAATATTTTGGAATTTTGCTAAATATTTACAATTTCCTTGTAGACTTATCAAAATGTGCTTTTGGAAACAGCTTAGCAAATATTAAACTCAATTTTTCTGCTGGCATATGGCCTGATGGGAATGATAGTTTTAGCTCTGTTTTCACCAATATAATNGAATTGTGTTTCCAGTAAGGAACTGTGCTTATTTCCCAGCCATGCAATGTGGTGTGTCATGTACAAATACATTAACTTTTAATTAGCATGTAATCATCATGAACAGGAAGCCTGCTTGAGGAGGATGGAGGAAATGTATTTCTCTTTGAACTACAGTTCCCAGAAGACCACATGATTCTGTGAGAAAACAAAGC
>VXAV01010984.1:415854-426604 GCA_013399715.1 Alectura lathami | reverse complement strand
TTCTTCTAAATCAGGTCGTCTATCTTCACAAGTTAGAAACACTTTGGCAGTGAAGTGCGGGAAGCCACAAGACTGTACCTTGGAAAACTGTTGAAGCAATTAAATCAAACGATGTTACATGGTATTAATTTAGAATTTCAATTAGTGCCTACGATTTGCTATCATCTTTGGGCAAGCTGTATTCTCAAACTAAAGCTGTCTCTTCCTTGACTGTTTCCTTGAACAATATGAAGATGGAAGCAGTTTAACATAATCTGATTTAATATGATGATTAATCATTCTCAGAAGAAAATATAGATTGATTTTGTCAGACTGATTATATCTGTAGCATTACTGAGAAGCAACTGACCACTTCAGCTATCACACGCAATGCAGATTTGCAAGACCTGAGCTGGTCCCTGGCTTTTCCAGGGTAAATTCTAAATAATTTCACTGTATCAGCTAAATGTAGAATGACTGTGTTTACTTGTCTAAGGCAAGTTCCCCCTCCCAGGCGTAAGTCCTGTTCGTACTTGTATGATGAAGTGACAACTGCATAGTTCCCTCTTTCAGCTGGAGTCTGCGTTCCACATCCTCTCACCTGTTTTGGTATTCATGCCCTGACTAAGGAAATCCTGCACATAATTTATTTTGTTTCACTTTCTTGGGAGAGTTGCTGGCTTTTCAAATTAGTTGAGCAAGAAACTGTCTCCTTTGTTGTTATTATTATTATTATTTTTGGTTCAGCTTTACTGCCTTCTCATTACATCACTGGTCTTATCTCAGTCATTGTTGAGAATTAACCCTACATACTGCAGTTCGAAAAGAATGTTGGTGCATGATCTCCACAAGGTCACTTTTCTGAACACCCTTCTCTGCTCTCCTCATTGGCCAGAAGTTTTACCAGGAGTCATGTAAATATTGACATTTGCCAGGGACTTTCCTTTGTGCTTTCATTCCCCACTGACAAGGCTTGATGTTTTCCTTCTGACTATGCCTGGACTTCTTCCTAGCTCTTTTCTTTTATCCAGCCTTTCTCTGAAGAGCCTATAAGAAAGAAAACCCCTTTTGTAAAGGCTTTTTGTTGTTGTTGTTGTTGTTGTTACTGGAAACATTAACTCCCTGTGCAGGTATTCTGGGAACTTTTCAATGTTCTTTTGCTGTGTGACACAAGAAACTACAAGAGGAACATTATCTCTGCAAGGCAGCAAGTCATTGTACTTGCTTCTAAAAGCTGATCTTGTTTTGTTTGACTCACTAGATGTTTTGTTCTGGTAATGATGCACTGGAATATCCTTGCACTGCCTCAGTAGCAATTGCTTCCCTTCTGTTTAGTGCCACTTTTCCTGCAGTCAGACTGTCCTCACCATAAGCAAATTTATCAGCATCTTGCCCATTAATAATGACTTGTTATGAAGTAAAAATTAAGCAAGCACTGAGATTATTGTGCAGCATTTCCCAGGACTTATTATCAAGAGTGATTGTGCAGGCATCTTGTTGCATGGGGGTAAATTGCAGTTTGGTTGGAATTAACTCACAACAGCTGCTTTATTACTGTAATGTATTATTATTTATGTAGGATGAAAGATGTGAATAGCACTTTAGCACAACAGATCTATGCACTGAGGATTTTACAGTCTAATGGAGAAACAAGGCTAGAGCAGATGACATACAAGGGCATGAGATGTGTGTTGCTGCAAGTCCATCTGTAAACTTTAGCAAAGACTTTATTTATCCTCTTGTTCTTCCTTACTTAAGGAACAGCTATAAGCACCATTAATCATGAAGGTGAAGAGTCAAGAGCTTTATCGTTAACAGCATTTCAGTTTTTCATGTTTAACTTTCTCCCTGTGGACCCGGTATTCAGATCTGGCCAAGTTTCATTCAGTTGGAGGAGCCAAAGAAAGCAGATAAAAGAGGTTAAGAGGGATTTATGTCAGAGGAACTGCAAGTATATTTTGATATTAGAGATGTAATGGTTTAATGCAAGACTGCATCTTAGGAGTCTTAAGATACAGTTTAGCTGCATGCTGATCTTTACTCTCAAGCCACGGAACTCAGCTACCCATACTCAGCTGTGCTACAAACTGTAAGATAACAGAAGGTGCTAAACATGCAACTGGTGAAAAAAAAAGACAAAGTACACATCTTTGAAAACATAAATAAGTGCAAACTGTTCTGGAAAGGGAAAATATAGCTGATAAATACAGACAGAGCCTTGTCAATTGTAACTGAAACGGAGTGTGTTGACCCTGCCCAGAATGATGCACATGGGGTTTGGCTTGTTGTTTTCCTAAAGCACACATGGGCCTTGGACTGAAAAGGATTGAAACCGTGTAATATTGTACTGAGACCCTCCACTTTCTGGAGGAGGAATATGTGTGTACCACTTGTTGTCGTTGCTGGACAAAACATTACGAGACAGAAAGAGAAGCATGGGGTGACCGATATTTGGCGACTGTCACAAAGTGTCTGAGTACCAGGGTCCTGAAAAATTGAGAGTAAGAGTTATAAACCCCTAATCTGTGAAATGCTGGGTGCCCAAATTGTTTGTGACCCAGGTGGATTTGTATGAAATCGATCCCCTGGGTCCTTTGAAAAACACTTTCAGATCACCCACTGTCTCCCACCCCAATGCATTCGCTGTAGCCCACTACCAGTTTCAGCCTATACCCTATGCCAATTAATTTTCTGAATGCGTTTCATGATGACTTTTGCCCAAGGAAATGCTGAGGAATCTGTTGTTGGGTGTATCTTGCCTTTCCTCTGCCGAGTGTTTAGCTTTTAAGAACACTTTAAACCTACCAGGAACAAAATGGGATATGAAGAACCAATTTCAATTACAGTGTGTGAGGTGGTTTCCCAGCAACAGGAGTATTTAAAAGCAACAAAAATTAACATACCTCAAAAAAAAAAAAAAAAGGCAGTAGCAGCAGCCACGATTTTCACAGTGTAATATTTTATATTCATTAAAAAGTACTTTTTGAGCACTGCTTCTGCCTGAAGGCACAACTTCAACTCATCTTAAAATTACATTTCTTCTTTCTTCATTGAAAAGTACTTAGAGCTTTAAAAAGACAGAGAGGGAAAGAAAGTAGGTGGAAAGACAGAGGCAGAATAGGCTGGAATCATAATTGGTTGGAGTTAAGATACTGACTTCTCTGTTACAGGAATAGCAAAATGCAGTTGCTCTCTCAAGGAATAATCCCTTTTCCCTTAGGATCCAGCTCCTATTCTGAATCATGCAAAGAAATATTCCAGCCTTTTCTCCCCCTCCTTCCCTTTTTGTCATCTCCACTGTGCATACATACTTCTCTACTCTCTCTGGACACCATAGCTTTTCTCAAAAAATCTCTGGCTTGACAGATAAATCCAGGTGCATTTGTGCTCTGTGAAATGGCTGTTATAAAACAGAGTTAATAAATCTCACATATTGTGACCCTGAGCAGGTAACACACATTTTAAATGCAAGAGAGGGAAGGACTGGTATGACCATATCATCTTGGTGAGCTCAAATACAAGAAGAAACTGGGAGAGGCTAGGGATTCTGGTATGCCCCTTTGACCTTGAAGGGTTATAGTATTTGAGACATTCATGTCCCCTAACACATTATACCTGACAACAAATGTGCATGGCAGTGATACTCTCTTTGTACAGGTCTGGGGGAGGGCAAAAGCTAGGGGAAAGTGAGATTTATCCTACCTAAGCATAGATATCTTCCATGTAGATGCTCTTACTAAGGGAAGTCGCATCCCAGAACTGAGGGCAAAAGGAGATAAAAGGGGCTGCATCAAGGCACAAGGAAAGGCCCAGCAAGCTAAGTCTCTGGTAGAGGGAAAAGCAGATGCCTGTCATGATACTTCCATGTATAGATAAACATGAAATTTAACTTTGAACTGGGTAAAGAAAAGAGCTTCTGGCCAGTTCATAAACGAAAAGAAAACTCTTCAACCTCAGAGATTTATTTTTCAGTCCTTTTTTTTCCTCCAAAAAAAATTCTCTTCCTTGGAAAAACGTTTCCATTTTCAGCCCAAGTTGGACCAGAGGAGAAGTCCTGTGCATTTGTACGCTTAATGTTATTCAAAAGGAGACATCAAAGACATCTGTTGCTTTGTGCAAAATCAGCAGGACACAGATCACTTGCACTGCAAGCATTGGCCTGACAACATCAATCTTTGGCATTTTTGGATGTGAGGAGAACATTTTGGTTAATCTTCTTTGTCTGGGCTGCTAGACATCCAGAAATCCTGGCCAAATGTTCATATTCTTCATTGCATGAGCAGCATTTCTAAGTGAATATGGGAAGATATAACAAGGAAAGCTGCTGGAGAACAAGTGCAGTCAGAGGAGTCAGACAATAAATATTTTGTTCTCTAAGGGTTGCTGATTGACTGATGAAAAGGTAGGGGGAAGCAGATTTATTTTCCTACATTAACTCTAGTGGTAGGACAAAAATCGCTCATCACATGGTCCATAAACTCACTAGTTGTACCTCTTCAAATACAGATTTTTTTAAAGCAGTCGCAGATTGCTCCAAGTACGAGGATCCAACAAGGACTTGAGTCTCTTGATGGCTTGTAGGAGCCCTGTAGCAGATGGGAAGCCGCTGAGACATCCTTGTAGGATTGGCCAAGTAGGACCCCCTAATCTCATTCTGTACTTGTGCTTGGACAACCAGACTGAATCCCGCTAGGTGAGAGTCTGAATCCTGTCCTGGGCTTCTCCTTTTGTTACAGAATTGACCTTGGAGAAGATGAAGTTGCTGCCAAAGGAGCTACAAAGCATAACGAAATTAGAGAGATAAAAGTGGATGTAGACAGCTGCCTTTCCCCTTCAATGCAAAGAGCAGAGAGGAGACCCCGGAGAGACCTCTGAGCTCAAATTCTCAACAGGCAAACTGTCAGCAGGAAGCCACTGGGAGTAAGGCATTTGCAATTTAAATTGATTGAATTCAAAAGCAAAGGGCATGAAGTACAGGTCAGCAATAAACTCATTTCTTAAGTTTCTTGGACTACTTGAACTGACTGCTGCCATCCCTTAGTTCAAGCTATTCTCTTTATGATGTCAATTCCCTGCAAAGCCACCCAAATACTAATGGTTCATTTACTATGAGTGGCAAAGATCCCCATAAAACTCTCAGCTTTCCTTGTGTCACCTTCTTTGCTTTGCATCCCGTCTGCTGTCTGTATCTCTCTGCAGCCTCAGCAGTAATGAAATAAAGCATTTTCTCTATTTCATTAAGAGAGAAAGAAATTTCTCTCTTAATTGTCATTTATTCTCCATTGTGTACCAGGCCATCTCTGAGTCTGACTTTCTCCACAGTTCCAACCTTCCAAGCCTGGAACTGGGTTTTCACCAAGATTTTCAATCCAGAAAGCATATAAATAATAGAATGCAGGGAGTCTGAATTTTCTTTAAACTGTGGCAGTTCTGTGAAGCTGGACTTGCTGGAGTGATGAGGGACTCACCCCGGCACTTGGTACATCGGGGCTGTGGTGAGGGGCTGTCTCAGGGATGATGCAGCAAGTCCATAAGCACTTGGATCCAAGATCACCAAGAAATGTACAACAAGCATTATGCCTCCTTGTCCCACGTACATTTTTCTGAAATAGGAATTTTAAACTAGCTGTATTAAAGGTGGTTGCCATCTCTCATTGCTTTCAATGCGACAGATGTTGTGCATAGAGATGCATAGTGAAGGAGGAAATGAGGGCAGTGAGGCTGCTATGGAAATTAGGAGAGTAGGGAGAGAAAAGCTGTTGGGAAGTGGAGGAAATAAATGGGAGGACTTTTCAGAAAGATCACGTTCACATTTGGTTGCGTTACATATACATATGCTATTTGAAATTTTACAAAGCTCTGAGTATTCAGTGTCTTCTGAGGTGTTTTATACGTATGATAGAGAATTATTTTGTTAAGGAACTCTTTAGATACCTTGAGATAACAGCAGTGTGAAGCAGTCACAATGTTTTCTTTGTAACCATTAATCTGGCAGTCAGTGTGACAAAGATACATACATACATATTAAAAAATTGAAGTTTTTGTGAAGTTTCACTGAAAAAAATACTGGATGAGGTTAAAAAGTAGCAAAATGGATACCAGTGTGCACAAGTGGCTGATTCCCAGGCTGAAATCATCTCATGCACATGTCCATGGAGGAAATCCAAGGCCTTGGCTAAGGAGAAGGAGATGGGTGGTGGGCTGTAAGATCAGACCCAGCCACTTGCTTTCAGCACCACAGGGATGCAAAGGTGCTTCTAGCCATGCCTGCTGGCTGGGCGAGGTGTACTGGGAGGGGACCACCTGGTAGGGATGGAGAGGGAGACCCGTGCCATGGGAACTGTGCAGAGGGAAAGGGCCAGCAGCTGCCTGATTGTGAATATTCCCAAGAGCAGGACAGTATAAGTTGTTTTTTCCTCGTTCTCCGAGAGATAAAGCTCCTTTGAACCTACAGTGCTGAGAAGGAGTTAAAAATATTGCAAAGCTATCTGAGAAAAAAAAAATTGCACACAACAACAATGGGTCTGATGTTGTTGCTCTTTGATCTTTCTGCTTGGGTGGGGGATCGGGAGAGTTTTGATCTCTTGAGGTAACTGTGACAAACGATTCTTAACTGTTAAGGTTGACAGTGCCAGGACCGAATTGCACATCAGCTGCCCCAGCTAGCTGATGAGAAGATGTGGAGTTGAATATAGTCACATTCACAGCCTCTGGCTTCATTAGTAAATCACGATACATAGTGACCATTCTATTTTCTTCCATGGCCAATGTTCTCTTAGTATCTTATCCATAGACTTACTTGAGTAGAAAATGTGATTTACACCACAGCCAACATGTTCCTATGAAAGGCAGCAGCCTGATCCCTCTTGGACTCAATGTGAGCCAGCCTGAACCCTAAAAGTGGAGCTGAAAATAAATGCAGTCCTGGAGAGAAGCATTCGATCATTTCATTAACCCTGGTAAGTTTAAAATGAAGACCTTAAATGGTACAATCAATAATTCAGTCTGTGATCAGTTTGTTAGTCAATCTCAAATGCTTTTCTATTAATAGGGAACTCCCAGAAGGATCATGAACTCTTACTCAGAAGCAGCAATTTGGGGTGTGTGCAAAGCATGACTTCTGGGTTTTACTTTACATCTTTCTGACAACACCAGACATTTAGACTGCTGCTGAGTGACTCACTCCAGGTGCCCCAAAGTCCTCTATCCTCCTCCAGTCTGGCATTTCTCAGCAAATTATTTGGATGTTCATTCCCATCCTTAATGCTTTGCAGGAAAATCAAGACTCTGAGCTTTTCCATGCTCAAGAGAGAGCTAGATGATCTTTGAAGTCTCTTCCAACCCAAGCCATTCTATGACTCTATGATTCTATGATTCTAATAGACTTCCGTATCCAAATCTGACATTTCTTTATAGGCTTCTCTAAAGTTTTTCTGCCTCTGCTTCAGCTTCTTATGATAGCACAAGTAGAAGTAATGTGGCAGAACAACCTGCAATCACTTCCACAGAGCTCATTAGCTCAGCTCAGCTGCATGTCCCTTCAGTGCAGGCTGTCATCTGCCTGGAAAACCCCATGCAGATGCCTCCAGGACAGGCTCTGCCCATTTGACAATACCAGGATCCCCTGTCCCCTTTTATTCTTCCTTTCTTGCTCCCCTTCAGCATTAGTTTCTAGCTAACTGACAAAGAGCTGCCAGAAACCATTGTGGGTGCTAAGGTGCACTTGAAACAGAAACAAAAATGAAAAGGGTCCAAATCTTGCAGGCACAGAGCATCCTTCCACTCTTTGAAGCCACTCAGCCCAAAGAAAGTTGGGAAGGGGAATCTACATGGCAGTATTTGATATGTGAGCAGGATGTAAAACAGCAGAGTGATTTCTTGGTACAGTTTCAGTTGTAAGAAATAGGAGCACTTCCTTTTTGCTGTGTAGAATTTTATCTTCTAGTTTTGACATTTATTAATTTTCTACTTATTAGGCTGCCTGTAAGATTTTCATTGTTTTCTTTTTCTTTTTTTTTTTCTCTTTTTCATTATTATTTAAAAGATCAGTGTGTGCAGAGTTTTCATTGTCAAATTAAACACACTGAGTAAATATAGTCTGTGAAACAGGAGATTTTATCTGGGAAACTCAGATGAGATTATGCAGCTGACAGTTGTTCAAACGAGTCCTCTCTGCTACAGTACAATAGCAAACGATATTCTTCATTGCCTTTACCTTCTCTTCATTATGTGTCGGAGGGAAACGAGTGAGAAAAAAGAGCAGCAGTCCTGGCATTGCATTTATGCTGCTGTGATGAATTCACTGCACACAGGTAACAAAGCGTTTGTGGTGAGCACAACACTTAGCAGTGAGATTACACCTTGGGTATAATGTGATCCATGACCTGCTCCATGTTGCAATGACTTACTAAGTCAGCTTGTTTCTTTTCCTTGTCCTTCCACAGCAGAAAATCATGTGAGAAGTGAACAAAGATTATACAGATTCCTACCCAGATAGCCTGGAGTTAATGTGTGTGAGCACTGGGGCTGCTCTCTAAAGGATGTGCTCTATTCTGCATGACAGATATTTTACTGTAAGGGCAAAAGCAGGTTCAACCTTGTCTGTATGCCGTATTTCTCATGTTGTTCATAATGAAAGCAACCACATTACTTTTAGAAAGTGTTGAATTACGGAGAACTGTGGGTGGCCGAGGAGGAAGGAGTAAAGCACCCAGTCCATCCTGAGGGCACAAAGAGGAGTCTGGCATCCCATGAAGACCATCAGGTTTTAGGCTAAGGGAATCAGCCAGTGAGAGTGAAACAGCTTAAATATGGCATGGGGTAGGTCTGGGTGTGGGAAAAGCTCAGGTTTAGGCTTATCAAGCAGAGTGGATATCAACCTGGAGTCCCTGTATCCAAACACAGCATCCCTCTAATTGGTGGACTCCATTCAAATAAGAAATTGGACCCAAGTGGCAATGACACTGACAGTCCCTGTGTGGGAAGTAGAGTTTTGATAGTCAATGCAGCTTCAGCCTTTCATGTCTATGGCCCTGATTCTTGTTTGCAGGAAGGTGTCTCAATTTTCAAAACATGCCAGGGTCTCAAAGCAAGGCATATGGCACTGACTCCTCTCCAACTGTGTTAAACAGCTTTCACATGAAAGAGAATAGGGTTTAGGCAGACTCCAAAGCCTTTGCTTTTGTAGTTTGCCAAAACCCACAACCACCCAACCAAGAGGGCTGGAACTGAACTGGTTCCATGACCCCTATTTGAGTGTAATAAAATGCGAAACTGTTTGGAAGAGAATCAAGATATCAGGAAATCTGTATGATCCTCACAAACAATGTCATCAGAGAGATGAGGTGGAGACAGGGAAGGGTATCAAACATTTTTCTTGTTCACTAGGAACGTGTTCACTAAACATGTTTTGATTGTTTTCTTAACGGGAACTGGCAGAGGAAGCTCAACATACTAATTAGGTTGTAATCCAAAGCTAAAGCACAGTAACAAAGAGTGATAGAAAAACTGGCTCTCAGTACCCAGTATGGTGGGCCCACAGGAGGAAAGTCTGTGATTAAGACAATCATATCTAAATTACAGAGCACACCCCATAAAACAATATGAAGAAAGGCCCATGGCCAAGAGAGCACTAAGCCAGCACTTCCAGATGAAGCCTCCACAGCTATTGTTTTAATCTGTGGCAGAAGGGTGCTTGTAGCATGGCAGAAGGGTGCTTGTAGCCTGACAGAAGATGCCAGCATGGGGTTCCCAATCCAACTCAGAGATGGCAAAATTGTGCAGTATCAGTTTGAGGTAAAAGTATTCTGTCTCCTTCTTCAGTGTTCCCACCTAAAGACCCTCACCTCCTGCCAAGCATTCTACCAAGGCACATATTCTTTACAATGATAGCAGTAACTTCCTTTTCAGTTTGCAGGAAACTGAGGTATCAAGGAAGCTTATCTTGCTCAAGGACTACCAACAGGCCTAGGACAGAGGAGTACAGCTGAGGTCTCTTGAGCAAAATCCACTGCTCTGTGGCTGGTCTGTGGATCTCAACACGCATTGTAAAATCTGGTGCAGAGCAGGCTGTGTGACTGGTGAGATATGTTCCTAACCAATGCATGTCCCTGGAAACTAGATTGTATAACTCATGATCAACCCACGTCAATGCTCATCTCTACTGTCCTTGCTCAGACTGCATTGGAAAAAAATCTCCTTGGGGCATGATCCTAATTCTTCAAAGTTAAGGCTGTACAAGGGGCGGTGCTGTACTGGGAGATGGAGGCAGAGGTAACATAGCACTCCCCATTGGGATTGAGGGCTGCCCGGGGTTTTCAGCCAGAGATGCCTTGAAGATACCTGGGTAGATAGTTTTAAATGAGGCACAGCTGCATGACCTTTCTTCCAAGCTGGCTGGATAATATTGTTTTTTTGGATGGTGGTATTAGT
The DNA here is from genome assembly GCA_013399715.1 of Alectura lathami. Classification (NCBI taxonomy): domain Eukaryota; kingdom Metazoa; phylum Chordata; class Aves; order Galliformes; family Megapodiidae; genus Alectura; species Alectura lathami. The sequence goes on along the minus strand of VXAV01010984.1, from coordinate 416,194 downwards.
GGTGAAGATTTTGATACCACTGAATGTTTGGCATCCTGATCAGAACCATAACACATCAATCTCCCTAATGAAATATGAACTGTCAAGAACTTCTGGATTTTTTTTGGCCATCCACATGATAATGTATGCTTAAAATCTCTAGCCTGGAGAAGAAGATCAGTAGAGGGTACTCATTAAATGCCCCGCTCTCCAAAATTCTCCATATTACCCTATGTACACACATGTACTCAGAAGAATGGGAAGCCAGCAGTAGCTTTCCAAATGACCTGAAGACCCTTCATCCTCCTGAACACACATGGATGGTGCCCTCTGACATTTGGAAAATGTCTCACCTCCCTTG
>VXAV01010984.1:392760-415847 GCA_013399715.1 Alectura lathami | reverse complement strand
TGTCTCACATCCCTTGACTTTTCCATCTTCTGGTTTTGACCATACAATTGGGGCATTTGCTATTGGATTATCATCCTTTTCCCAATCATATTACCTCTTGCTTTGCACCTCAACCTCCTCTCACCAAATTTTGTTTTTATTCTGTCCCTCAGTTCTCAGACAGGGTGGGAGAGAGTACTGAGGAAAAGGCACTTTGGAACAATACTATTATTATTTTCCTTGTGAACATTTTCCTCTTCTGCTAGATAGGATTTCACTCCAGCTATATTTCTTGGAGTCTGAAGGATTTTTTTTCTCCTTGTTTTTCTTTTAGTCCTATGCTCTGTTTAAAAGCAGAGTCATCAATAATTTTAGATGAAATGTATTTGCTGTAACTCTCCAGGATAACATGGTTTGAACGTTTTGATTGATTTGTGTCTATAAAAAACAAACTGCATCAGCCGTTTGTCTGCAGAAACCTTTGTTTTCTTTAAAGGTATGAGCCCTGAGCCTCATTAGTCTCCCACGCTTTCTTTTTGGTACCTGTTGTGTTTCACACATTTTTATAAGCTGTCTGCCTCTAATAAATGAAATTATACTTCGGCTGTAAAGTGTTCCCATAAGCAATCAAAGAAATGCTGCCTCATAGTCTCTGAGAACAAGCACCATCAGTACCATTGTCACATCATCAAGATGTAATACAGCCTGGTTATTAGTTTTATGCTACTGTGACATCTCGAGTGGGGCAACATCTCTAAAAATCCAGTGCTGGAGGAATCAAAGAATTGAAAACCAGCATATACTAACCTCAGGTGCTTGGCACTGCAATGTAACACCTGATTACTAGGCAGAAGGGTGGCTTGCTTCAGCATAATCCCCTGAATTATTTCACTCAAAAGTCAGAAGCAGAAATCGGATGAATTAAAAGTGAGAATCACAAGCAGGTTCATTATCGTGACTTGAAACATCAGTATGAATTACAGGAGCTTTGACAGCATCTTCAGGGAGCTCCAGAGAAGACCAGCTAAACCTTCTTTGGTATCCACAGGCAAGTAGAAACTTGCTTGCTTTTGCTGTGCTTTCTTGTTTCAAAGGGAGAGAATTGAAAGGATTGTGTTTTTCCTGGGGCATCTTCAGGTCAAATGAGAAGACGGATGTAGTAGTACATGTGTTCTGGTCTGTTCTTGTCTCACACCTACGATGTAATCCAGAGGGAACAGATGGGCCAGGTCATGACATGCAGCATTATTCAGTTTCAGAAGAAAACAGGCTGCCATCTCCTCATTTTTGTAGCTCTGTTCTGGTACCCATTGATGGCAAATTTGAATTTCTGAGCTTTTTATGCATCTCTCCCAGGTAAATGGCAACATTCAGTACCAATATTTGGGATATGACACCTTTTTCTTTCATCACCTCTCCCTGGAGTGGCACTGTCCAATGCTGTTTTTATAGATTCAGCGTTATTATCTGTCTTGCAGTCACTGCAGCCATGAGTGCAAGATACCTGTGAGTGACACTTGCCTGCTCAGAGAGCTTAGGGCACTATTGGATGTGAGTGGAAGCAGCCCCACAAGACAAGAAAAGTCATAAAGCAATGAATGACAAAGCATGAATGCTGCTCATGGTAAAGCTAGTCACTGCACAGAGTGAGTTTACTTTGACGTTTTAAAACCTTTCATCTTAGCTTTAAATTCACCCCAGTTTGATGATCCTTATTTACATACAAATTTTTTGCCTTTTTATTTTCAAACTTGGTTGAAGCAGGAGGGCAGGCAGAGAGGAAATCAACATTCGAAACTCCTCTCTACTTGCATATACACTGCGTTGCTAAAATTAACATCGCGTCTGGTTCAGTGGGATCAATGTTGTAGTCAGATTATTTAGTAATTAAAACACAGATATATCTAGGAGGCAAAACAGAATATTCCACAAACTCCAATTTGTCGTGTTGTAAGCCATCCTTGGTAAGAAGCAAAGCATCTGAAGTCTGTGTTTATTTACAGGCATATATGTATTTAGAGAGAGAAAGCAGAAAACAATTTGTTAATTTCCTCTCTACCCACCCCAGCTACTTACAAACACCCAACAATATTCTGTTCAGAAACTGGTGATTGTGTTAATTATTCCAAAACATGTAACATCACAAGGAAGCAGGAACCGCTTTAGTGAAACAGTAATAGTTTAAGTTGCCCAAATGAGCAGGGTGCAAGGGGAGCAGCAAATTATGTTCTCTAAAGGCTGCTGAGAACCATAAATCACTAATGCTTGCACTCTGTGAGTCTAGCACCCTTGCTCAGCTACAGTAACACTTCTGGTATGTCATCCGGACCTAAAGTTCAGCCACAATTCCTAATGCATGAGCTAGATCCTTCTGAATTCTGCTCCAAAAATTCACACTGATTTCACAGCGACTGAACTGGTTTTTCTGGGGGTCACAAGCCACTCAGACACACAGCTCCCAGCCTGCTTGTGTGAAGTGTCCCAGCCAGGGACATTTCCCAGATTCCTCTGTGACGGGGAAGGAGAATGGTTTGGGTAACCATCCTCTTGAAGCAGACATCTGTCTTGTCCCTCCTGCATGGACTGTGACAAACCAGAATGGGATATAGAGGCCACAAAGAATGGTCAAAGTAGCAGTTATTATAATGGCTTGGTGAGGAGCAGTTATAGGCACATGATAGGTGGTACTACTATCTAGGAGTCCCTGGTGTGGCAGATGGTTAAACATCCAGTGCTGCGCGCACACATGAAGATTTTGGTCCAGTTTCCTCAATATAACAGTCCAGGGCCTTTTATCATGGTGTCCAGCCTGGTTCCCAGAAAGACATATTCTCCTGAAATACACCAACATCATGAGGGTGTGTCAGATGCCTCCAGGTCACCTCAAGAGACAACAGGTGCCAGCCTTAAGGCAACCAATTTGAGCCCTTAATCATGTTCCCTGTTCTGCTCCCACCTAGTATTTCTATCTGCTCTCATTTTGTTTTCCATTTATCAATGGAGATAGCTCCAGTCTCAAGGAGCTGCTCTGGTTAAAGCCATTTCGATATTTTTGTTCCTTGGAGTTATTCAGAGTTTCCTGCACAAAGGGGAACCATTAGGACATGTAGCTTGTGCTGACCCATCCCCCCAGCAGCAGAGCAATTAAAACAAGAATCGTGAAAAAGCATTATTTTTAAAACATTGCACAAGCTCTGATATAAAATGGCACTAGCAATGGACTTGTCGAGAATTATTAGTGTTTCATTTCATTTTCAATAAAGACAGAGAAAGAAGGAGTGTTTACAAGCTGAGCAGTCTGTTATCTAGTCGAAATACTCTGTCTGATTATGCTCCAGGACCAAGCAATTAACAATGATCAAAGAGCATGTTTGTCATTAAAAAGTTAATGGGGATAAAAATATCACTATATTGATATTTTTTGCTGCTTTTTTTCGCCTCTAGAAATACACCAAAATTTGATAGTATTTGGTAGTATAATCCTCATTATGGCTTGGTTGCTTTTCTTTGGTGGCAGAAGATAATTTTTGCCTAAAAGAAAGAAAATAAAAGCAAGAAAGAAGTAAACTTCTTGAATCAATCCTATTTTTTCCAAAGGTCAGCTTTTGTTTTAAAAAAGTCTCAACGTATTTACAGATTGCATAAGGTGGTTAGTTCAATTACAGAAGGAAAAGAGTAATTCTGAGAGCTAATTATATATGCTGGGGTGCAGATGGTTAATTGGATTAATAATTACCTTGCATGTATAAAAAGAGATCTTATGTTTGCACAGGCAATTTTATCAGGGTTCTCCTGGGATTAAAAAAAATCATGCTAATAAATGATTGTTTCAAATACTAAGAGAATTCTGTCTTGGTTGTGGCTTAACTTTGGAAGAAGAATCTTTCATCTGAAGGAAATTTAAATAGAAAAATGATTTTTCTTTCTTTTTTACTGTTCACTCACCTAGAGTCACTCTAGGGAAGAAAGAAAAGCAAAGCTTGTTGTAATCTGTAGAAATCAGAAGACAATGGAAAATCTGTTTTTAAGCATTTTTGGGGGGTGGGAACAAATTGCCATGGCAACTCTCTAAACGGATATGTCTTCAAGGAAATCATGCTGTTCTCATGAAAAGTGAGATGCATAATACAACAAGCACTTGAAAGTTATCTTTGAAAGGCATGTGTACAGGAAAATCAGAAATATTTTATAAATTCAAACTTATGAAACATTCATGCTGGTTCACTAATGTTTCGCACAGCAATTATTCTACCCAAAGGCAGGAGCTGAATAACCTTGCCATGTATATGTGCATTTTCAAGCGTGCTTTGTGGTTGGACTTATCTGGTCTATCTCTTCATCTGCTTCTCAAGCACTCATAGTCCCTTGCTATCAATATATATGTTGCTACTAACTCAAATGGTCATTTACTCAGAGCCTGAAATATTTAGTCCATTTCGTGTAGCACTTCTTTTTCTGACAGGCAGCATCAGTAAAAATTTTCTTACCAACGATGTCAGTGCAGTGAAACTGCAGAAAGAGGGATGACAAAAGGGAGAGTGTGGGCTAAAAACTTTACTTGGAAAAACTGTTCCTCCAATTTAAACCAAGTGGATGGTTTGAGGCATCTGGTCACACTAAAGCTTATTTTTTGCTCACCAAATTGAAGGATTCTCCTCCTGGCAGAACAAGTAGGGGTCTAACCTCAGGATCCCTTGACCCTGTTAATGTCAAGAGGAGTTTTTTCTTTGCTACAGGATATTTAGTTCCTAAGCGTCTGATCTGAAACAGTAAATAAAATAAATTGGAGCTTGACCTGTACAAATACAAAAATATAATGAGCAGTCATTTCCATCCTTGAGATGGAGGTGCCTTGAAGCTATTTGTCTGCCTTGGTTGCTGTTTCCAGCTGCTCCTAGGCTCTTCTTGCACAAGATTGAACTTTTTTGAATTAATTGAATCAAAAAGGCACTATAGACATACTTGTTTTTATTTAAACGGGAACAGCTATCTAACCACAGCCAAAATGATCATCTTCCCCATAAAAATGTGCACCAGTTTAAAAACATCACTTTGGACTGACATGTTATATAGACAAGCCTTGATGGTTGCATGGAGGATGTTGGCCTTTTTTTTTTTTTTTCTAGGAGTAGCAAATGGAGGAACAACTCATCAACGTCTCCTTGAGGACTGTCTCCATGAGCCACTGTGGCACACCTCAGAGGGCTGATAGTGGCCACTGTGCCAAGTCAGGGCAACTAGTAACAGCTTCAACAGTAGAAGCAGCTTGTGAACAAGTCATTGATTTTCCCTTCCCAGTCTGTCTGCCTAGTACCTTTCTAAAAGCAAGGAATGGGTCTGTTTAATGGTTGTTCCAGGAAGGAGAATAATCATGACAGTCAAAAGAAGATACCACATTTGGCAGGTGGATTGCTTGGTGGGAAAGGTTGGTAATTGAGAGAGCTGGCTACAAAATATGGACATCTTTCATCTTGGCTAAGAAAGTGTTATCTCATCATATTTTTTAGAGGAACAAGGAAATATTTTGACAAAGTCTAGTACAAATGAGCCCCAAGGATATAGTGAAGTAGAAATAATTACTGCTGACGATAGGCACAAAGACTATAATAGCTGTTAGGGATAATAATTGCTGTATCTGAGGAAATTTTAAAGCCAGAGCCAGATTTCAGAGCTTGAAGAATGGCTCAGAAAGGAAAATGGAGATTTGAAAACCCATTAGCCTTGGGGGAAGGCTGGTCCTGGCTCAGAATTGATGTCTGAAGCTCAATGTACATCCCACTGTGTATGTGATTCTTTGGCCTCTTCTTCTAAAGGTCAGATGAAGAGACTGCAATAACCCCCTCTGTCCCTCAGATCTCTGAATTGGTCCATAGCAAAATCAAACACCTGAGATCCTTTTAATCACTATTATTGTGGAATCAAACAAACTCTGATTATGGGCAGCCCTTCATCCCCCTTCTTCCTTCGGATCAGCTGCACAGCAAAAAACAACATAAAAGTTCAGATATCCAAAGGAGTGAGCACAGCTCATCAGAAGTTGATGCCAGAAATTGCAGAAGAAAGCAAAACAGTTGCTCCAGTTTCAGGGCGTTGGGGGCCACTGTGAAGTCTGTGAAATTTGGTTTGGTACCATTGGGCGCAAAGAGCCAGGATGGATGCAATCATAGATGTTACCAATGATTGTTTGATGGTTCTGTGTTTGAGTCAAGGGTAGCACTTTATTCAAGGAGGTAACCAGTCCAGGGAGGGTAAGGTAGTTGCTTAAAGCTACAGAATACCAGAACCAAGTCTGGGTCAGTGCAATCCACCTGCTCCCCACCCTGCTGTATCTCAGGATATTGCCACATGGTAGTTCACAAGCAAACAGAGAATGATGCTTTCTAAGCAGATTTTAGTTGCTGTGGCCATGCTCTGAGCTGGCCAGAAGTGGTGCAGCTGATCTAGCACAGCCTCACAGCCTGCCTCACAGCAGAATATGTCACCTTACACCCCTGCTGGTCCCCTGAATGGGACCATCATAAAAGCTCTGTGTGTCCAAGGCTGGAATGACCCTATATGTGCCTCTGTGCAGTGATCCCTTGGCATCAGTAGGGTCCTGTGTCTCTGCAATAGAGTCATTATGTGCACGTGTGTGTGTGAACAGCNACGTTGAAAAAATGGAAGAAAAATTTAAAAAAAAAAAAAAAAAAAAAAGAAAGCAAAAAAAAACCTGGATGAGGTAAAGAGGTGCTTGGAATGCTCTGCCCTGTTCAGGTAGGCATTCATTTCCTTTTAGCTGGCCCCAGTTTATTCTGGCTAGCGGAGTGACAACTCCATCAAAGTTAAGGGTTTTGTATTCACTTCCAGCAAGAGAGTATCAGCTCCAAGGGGCAACTTTCAGGTACTGGAAATTAGTTTACATGAGCAAGGATCTCAACTCGCGTGTGTTTAACAACGAGAATATCAGCAAGGTGCAGGAGGGTTAATCCATGGGGANAAGGGTAAGGAGGGTAAATCCAGGGGAAATAAAAAAAAAAAAAAAAAAAAAAAAAACATAAATGAAAAGCTTTTTGGCACATATATATAGATCTACATGACCAAAACATAATTTTCACATACTTGCTAAAGTAGTGTTAAAAATATTCTCTAGAATGTCCTCTGATATATCCATTTTAGGATTTTTCTAGGAGAATAAGGACAAGGACGACTCCATGCCAGTAATCTGGGTACAGGCAAGACAGAGATAAAGGTGTTAAATGGCCAAAGAAGTTTTATAATTCAGTAGCGTTTCTTCTGATAAAGCACTGTTTAATCTGACAGCTACAGGAATTGGGGTGTGACATGAGCATGAGGCCAGAAAATCTAAAAAGAAGTAATCACTCTGAAGAAGGAAATGTTTTGAATAAAGCATGATGCAGGAAATGTTCATTGCTGCATCAAATCCTGTTGGTCAATGCGTGATCCCAGCCATAAGCCATACATTTAAGTATTGTTGAGAGAGTTTGGGCAAAGATGTTTCAGCAGTCTCTGCAGCAGCAGGAATATATGTTCTTGCTGGAGAATCCCGCCGGCAACCCACATAGTTAGGCGATCTGATGTGACAGACCAATGAGAAATGACATTTTTAGCACAGATGATTTCAGAATGGTGTTAGAGGAAAGTTGAAAGGAGGCAAAAGGATTTGCATAGGCCAATGTCAAGAATCAGATTAAAACAGACCAAAATTTTTTATAAAAGTGTCTTGGATTAAAATGAGGGTTATTGGAAGGAGGACACTGGCATGGTCAGAGGAAAGACAATACCTTGCATGGGGAAAGAGAAAACCAATGTGAGGATTTTTACCCTATAAATACTTGAAAAGCAATCATTTCTTAGTAAATAAAAAGAAGACAAGTTCATAGGCACTGAAATCAAATGTCAGGAGTTTTCAGTTAAATTCCTGAAAGTACATCAGAAATACCCCAAATCAACATACTCCTGTTGTCTTACTGATGGAAATGTCCCAGAAAGGCTTCTGAAGGCTGATGGCTGAGCTAGCAACTGGTAGCCAGGTAGAAATGCTGGCTGCCCTTTGCTCATGTTTTCTGTCTGTGAGGAAAGAGTGCAGGTCTGAACTGGAAATCTATGATGGAGCAGCACATGAGGGTCTGTGGCACCCTGCTGTTAATGGGATCTTTTCGTTGTCATCAGGGAGAAATGGAGCGTGGAGCTCTAGTGAACAGCAATGCAAGCAGACACGTGCAAGCTCTTCAGTGGGATTCTCCTTTCCAGGAGATAACTCAGTCGTTTTCAGGTTTTATCCTGATTTGAGATTTTCCTATCCCCATCATCCCCACTGAATCTTCCCCAAGATATTGCCATCTTTCCTTTGTAGGTTATACCATAAGCCTAACAAACAAAACAACTCTCCCTTCCCCCAGACAACCTTTTACTATGGATAAGAGAACATTTGAAACAATAGGACATCATGTTAGCATAAAAATGTTTCTATCCTTACTCCACAAGGAGCAAAGTGGGACAGAAAGAAGAATGTAATAAATTAAAATAAAAGGACATGCTGAGACTCCCTTTACAGCTGGATATCTTTTACCTAATGTCAACCATTTGAAAGTATCTGTCTTAGTGCAGACTTCCGGACTCTCTTAGTCCATAGAGAGAGGTAGTTTCAGAGGTGATTTAATCACAGCTCTTCACAGAGCATGAATTGCCTGAAGAAGCACCAAGACCTGCAGAAGGAACCCAAATAACAAGTTTAGCATGGACAGGAATCTGTCAGTAATCCCATCTTTGTTTTCTGTGACTAAAAACGGTCGCATGTAATATTGTTCAACTGCATGATCTGACCAAACTTGACGTAAGGTGGCTGTTGTTGATCACAGGCAAGGAAACATGCATAGTTATTACAAAATAAGTGAAAATTGGAAGGTGACTGCGAACATAAAGGCATAGACAGGTCAGCAAACAGGTGGTGATGACAGCAGCTGACCAAAGCTGAAGTCAGTGCAGCTGTATTGTTGCTGCGCTCAGCCACTGAAGTCAACAGCATATGGCCCAGTGAGATGCTCACAGGAAGGGATGTACCTGCACCAGGATGCTGGTACAGACCAAGACTTCAGTGTCTCTGTTTGTGAAGAGGTGTGGTGTGACCAGACAGCTCCAGAGAAGGTGTGCTAAAGGTGATCTGACCTTTCATTTCACAACAGCCTTCCCAATGGCCTAGAAAGTCCAAAACCCCATCAGGTGGCATCTAAATCCCAGCAGCTGGTGGTTTGGATTAACTTCCTTTCCTCATTGAAGAGGTAGCTCTGAAGCCAACAGTAAAACTCTGTGTCCCTACCATGAAGTTAGGGTGAAGAAGGCACGGCTGTGCATGTGCACATTACCCTGTTCCAGGACAATATATGTCTCTGTGGGTGTAATAGCTATAGACATCTTTCTTGTAGATGCAGGGAAGTTTCAAAGCCCGTTGGAGTGGAAATCCTTCCCGAAATCCATCAGACTTTGGACTGAGGTTGTTAGCCCCACAAAGATCTCCTCCCTGCATCTAAATGAACACCTTCATCTTTGTCTCCAAGTAAGACAGGTTACAATTCCTTTTTTTTTTTTTTTTTTCCATTTTCTCTTTCAACAGACAGCTGCAAAGATGTCCCTCCAGAAAAAAAAAAAAAAAAAATTGTGTTTCTTATTATGTCCTATTAAGACTTTGAACCTACCGAGTTCCTTAGAAGAAAGCAGAACAAAAATAAATGTGGAGAAAGACTTTACACTCCTGATCTCAGCTATTTTTCCTTGCAGAAGTCCATCTTTGAATATTACGTTATTGAACCTCCCTGTTTAATGACCCTTCTAATGCACTGGTTATCAGGTAGTGCCATCTGCATTTGGAAAAATGTGCTCACTCGTCTGTTTACTCAGCATAAATTATCTTTATTTAAAGTTTAATGGAAGTTACATCTATTTGGACATCTGTACTTGACTGATTACTGGCTGCATTGGGCCGCCTGGTGGTTCTGCATGAACTTGCCAGCTGCTATGAAATGATAAGAGCCTGACATATGTTAGGAGCAAGCAACAATCACAGGCAGGGAGTACAATTTATTTATTTATTTTTTTCAATATTTCTGAGCTGGCATCTAATAGCAGAATAAAGGAATCCACCCACTTCCCCCAAATGCCATCTCCATCCCCACGCATGTATCTGCTTGTCAATCCAAACCCTTTTAGAAGCACATTAAAAATATCCTCCTTAACAGAGAATGAACTTTTTTTTGTACGTGTCATTAAACCCACATACATTTTGCTACCTATTTCATGCAATGAAACACTTGTGTCCCTAAGAAGCCAGAGACCAGCCCGTTTAATCAGCATCTGCAACTGATTTGGAAAGTTGCTGCCATCTATAGATAGGTATGAGGATTTGCTGCAATAGTTCAGAAAAAGTTCGAGAGACAGCTAGAGATTGCTGAGGAAAGAAGGGAAAATTCAGAGAGTGAAGGACAGTTGCAGGTGTCTAAGAAATTTTCTCAGATCACTATACCTTCTGCTCCCATCTCTGCCAATGCCCAGCTGTAGAGGGATGCATGAAAAAACAGCAGGAGATAGATGGGAGCTTCTTCATGACTCCAGGTTGCCAGAAGCTGGCTTATGCCTTGAAAAGATGAATGAGGATTTTATAAGTTTTATAATCTTAAACAAAAATATTCTCAGCCATGGAACTAGGTGCTCTTCACACCTCTCCATTCCAACATCTTTACTTGATGTTCTTCAACCCTTTCATTCTGAAAGCCAAGGAGAGTCCTTTTGTGTAAGATGAGCAGAAAAGGCTATGGCATTGCCCACTCACCCTTTAGCTCTAAATCCTAGCCTGGTCTAAACTAACGCCCAGCTGTACAACACTTGCCATGAATACATTGGGACATAGGCCCAGCCCTATTTGTCATCTCTATAGGTGTGATGTCTACAGGCTTCTACTAACAACAGGGCGGAGTTAATTGCCAAAACAGCCTGGGCATTAGGGAGGATCAGCCTGGAGCCTGTTAGGGAAGACGTTTCTGCATCTGTCCTATGCCCATCCTAGAGTAAGGTCTTGAGTAGCAGGGAGAAACATACAGCTTGGGCTGCCACTATGTGTGATGGACTGTGATTTCTGGTGTATGTGATGAAGGGATAGTTTTCCTTGAAGTCTAATGGTCAGAGTGTGGCTTAGACACTGAAGCTGTCTGGATAGTAAGCAAATACGCCTGTGTTAATCAGATAGTGCTCTTGATCATCTTTCTGCCACCACAGCTGGGGAACAGGGCCTTCAGGAGCAGTGGATATCACCAAGTCACACTTGGAACATTCCTGATCCTTCACTGTAGAACACAAAATATTCTGTAATATTGTCACAAGGTTTAGCTAAGATTTAATAAAATTTACCTGTACACTAAAAATATTGTTTTTCATGACCTTTCTGTCTTTCAAAGAGGTGATCTCTTTGGCAGAAAAATACAGCCAATGCTCTCTGAATCCAGGGTTTTGTTCTGCACTTGTTCTCAAATGTCTAATATTTATTATACAGCACTTTGAAAAAATACAGCCAAAGCAAGAATATTATTCAGGTTACAAAGCCAATAATTTAAAATTTTGGAAGTGTATGGATGGAGAACGGCTACAGGCAAAGATCCTTCTCGCTTCAATATGAATGTGAAAAGACCTCAGCACTAAAGCCTTGGAGTAAAAGCCTCTTCCACAACCTGTATCACATGCACAATGCACAGTCTGATCTTTATGCCTGTCATAAGCCATGACGGTATGCCAAAATGTTTTGCAGCCTGTACCTTCACTGAGCCTCAGCAATGCATGCAGAGGCTGTTGCCATTGTATGCTAGGGCTGGTATCTCAATGCCTGGCAATGTTAAACTTAGACTGATTGCAACCTACTCCAACATCAGTCTTAAAAAGTCGCTTGTACAATGCAAAGCCATGTCTCTCCCTGGGCTGACGGAGGTCAGAATACAGGCCTTAACAGCTGACAGTGGTGGCACCCTTTGGGGTGGAACCTTTCCCTAACCCCCAACCTGACCCTCTCCTGACACAGCTCCATGCCATGCCCTTGGGCCCTGTCACTGTTCCCAGAGAGCAGAGATCAGCCCTGCCTCTCTGCTCCCCTGGGAGGGAGCTGTAGGCTGCCATGAGGCCTCCCCTCAGCCTCCTCTGCTCTGGGCTGAACAAACCAAGGGACCTCAGCTGCTCCTCACACCTCTTGCCCTCCAGACTCTTCCCCATTTTTGTAGTCCTAGCGTTTGCCAGACTGCCGGGGGAACTATATCATGGAAGATAACGTTTATCTGGAAAGAGCATGACATGAAAATACCACATTTTTACTAGTCCTAATTCAAAGCTTATTTGTGAATGCAGCTGTCAACCTGAAATCAACTGCCCTAGCTGTAGTGAAGCCTGCAGAGATACTCAGGTTTATACACTGCTTCATGTAGCCATGATTATTGTGTAAAAGTGATGAACTTAGCCCTTGTGATCTATGAAATTATGCTTTTAGTTAGACCCCTATGCTAGGAAAAAATGCTGTAGACCTCTCAGTCACCACACTCTACTATTCCACGGACTTTTTAATACAATAGTGCAGATTGCCCTAAATTTATCTCCCTGCACAGAGAAGTGAGATATTATTTCTGTTCCAGCACTGGTATTCCATTTCTGAAGAGGTAACATATTGGAGAAAGGAGCTTTTCCTCCTGCAGAGAAAAATCGGGTAAAAGGAATGACAATGCACACTCTGCAGCTTGATGACATTCTCGTGTCTTGCCTAGCACAGGGGAAGACGAAGTACCGAGTGAAAGCTCAGCACTGACCTGGCTAAAAGAGGGGAATTTCTATGAATCTTGCCCCAGTTTGCATTTGTTCCAGAGCATAGTGTAAGATTTGCCTTTCTTTACAGCAGAAATGCACTTGTGGCAGAATAGATAGCGACTTTAATGTGACTGGACAAATTTTCCTACTGAGGAAAACTCTACCGAGTATTAAAAAAGATGTTTTATGAAAAGCTTCTTTACTTTTACTTTCAGTTTTCAGAGTTACTTTAATCTTTTCATACTTGACTAATTTCTCTCAGGATGAGATGATTAGTTCCTTATGTTTCCTAAACTCTTTGGTACAAATTTAGCCCTGGAGAAAACAGCTGTCAGCTTGGATTTGTTGTGGGTATCTACTGGCCTTGATGATTGAATTTTATTTAGGCCCCAAAGCTGCTCCTGTTTAAATGATGACCCATGAAGCTCCCTGGAAGCAGAACCAGGCTCAGGCTGGGTTTCTGAAAATAAACTCCCAAAATCTCATAGTAAAGCTGACCCCTGTCAAAGTGGATTGAGTCTCAGTGAGAACTAACAGCAACCTCCAACTTTCAAAAATCAAAGCAGTCAAATATCTAGTTAGCATGGATTTAAAAAGTCTCATTGGATGGAAATCTTAGTGGAGTGTTAAAGACACCAAAACAACCTGTGTCTACCTGAAGCACAGAGGCCTATGGTCTTCCACATTAAAACAGCCTGATACATTTGTGCAGATGCAGAAACCTTTGTGTTCTGGGGGCCAAACCTCCCTCTTACTGCATTGGCATCCTTATAGGATATGGGGCATGAATCAGGACCAAGTGGGGTCTTTTGAGCTTCTGAAGAAGAGATGGACTGTTATGGACTGACGGAGGAGGCATTACTGTTTTCTCTCAGGGCTGAAGGGCCCTCCTGCACTTGCTGAATACTGTGGGGGTGTGGTAGGACTTAGAAGACCATTCCCACCTCTTTCTTGTCTCTCTGGGTAATTTGTCTCCCACTCAGCCACAGAAAGGCTCTGGTATGAGACAGAAAAGATCAAAAAGTCTGCCCACAATTCCTCTATTTTGTAAGTGGAAGAAGAAGTTTTCCCATTGGAGTCTCTTGGTTCATAATAGTCCATTGAAGCTTTATTTGTATCCTTTAGCCTTTATGGGAGGAACAAATACCGATTAAATGTGATGTCTCCTCTCTTTTTACCAACACAGAAAATTGCTTTTATTTACTGTTACAATTAAGTTGCCATATGCTGTTTTTTTATCATATGGCTGTATGTAGTGCTAGTTATGTTTGTATCCTGAGGACTGTGCGTCTGTAAATATACTTTCGAATTCTATGTTTGTATGTAGTAGTCTGATGTCAATATTCTTATTTTTCATCATCATAGTCAAACTGATGCAATGCAAGCACAGCCTGCATTGCAACATAGGAAAACTCTGAACAGAGCTAAAAATTAAATGTGTGTGTGAGAGAGAGACAAACAGACAGATAGGGAGAAAAAGATGCTCTGTATACACTCACATGAACAGACAGGGCCAGATTTCTTCTGTCAAGTACATTGGTATAAATCTGAGTTAACCCTGTTGAAATCGTGTCGGTGACACAAGAGTAAAATAAGCAAATTCACAACTGTGTTGTAACATAATTACGGTTTTGATTGCTTAATATACAGACACACACACTTTCCCCTTCCTCCCTTGCATACATATTCCTGCTTAATTTCTGAGCAAAGTGGAAATGAAAACTGCTGCTTGCTGATTATTATTCTTGGAACATATTCCAGAGTTATTGGTATTGGGCAATGAACAGGCTTATTTTTATGGAGTCTTTGATAGAGGTAAGACAATACATAATTTGTAGAAAGAATAGAAAATGGCACTGCATTTGTTCAGAGTACCTGAAGATATCAGCTTTTGTTGGAGACAGTTTCTGGTCCTGTATTTTGCTTGGGGAAGATTGGAATACTGTTGTCATCTCATTCATGAGTATTGGTCTTTTGGCAGATTCGTTTGTATTGCAGAAGGAAGAATTATATTTAAATCAAGCTTTATTTCTAAACAACGCATAGAAGGTTAGACTAGCTGTGTACCTCAAATCTGAACCATTTATATTTCTGCTTCCATTTTAATGCTTTAGTTGAAATGACAACTCATTCTTAAGGAGCTTTGAATGAAGATACTATTTTTGTCACTACAAATTAAGTATTTTATTTTAAAAAATAATTAAACTGTGATCTCTTCCCCTAGCACTAAACCACACAGAGCTTATAAACTTAAGCAGAAAAATACTGTGTTTTGGAGCTACTATGAAACCACTCTACAATTAAATCTGTGCTTCAAGTCAGAGACATTTGTCGGAGAAAATATTTTTGCTATCACAGTAAAGAACATATTAATATCAGTTTAACATATTCAGAAGGCATAAGATCCTACATTACAGTAATAGCTTTAAAGTATTATATTCTTCTTATTTAGTCTCTGCCATTTTGTTTTTGTTTTTGTTTTTGTTTTTGATTTTTGGTCTGTTGGTCGTTTTTTGCTTCTAATGCTTATGTTCTTTCACTTCTTTTCTCAAATGTGCAAGATATAAACTATTCTGTTACAAAAAGTAAACCAGGACTCTCACACGATCAGATGTCTCCAGAGGACCTGAGCAATAAGATCAAATTACCCTTATATCACCATCAGAGTCACCCTACTATCTCATGAGACTTGCAACAACAACTCAGGAAATGACAGCCAGGGCTTCTGGGCCATGGATAACAAATCATCCGCTCTCTGAAACATGCAGTGGAGCTCACCACGCTGACTTGCATTGACTTTCACTGCCCCATGTGAATGCAACGATCTGTCACTAGCAGGTAATTTAGGTAACAGACATGAAGACGTGCCTTTGATACACAGTGGCTTTCCCCAGCCCTGCTTCTGGTTGTACTCTCATCACACCATCTCTGCTGTTGTGTTTATGGCTTGTACCAGCCCCATATGATGGATAGGTGCCAGGACAGGAGAATGGCTGTGAATCCCATGCCAGGGATCGGATGCCAGATTCCCACCAGTGGCACTGGCCAAAGGATTTGGGGGAGGGAAATCCATGGCCAAGGCTGGGGACCATCTCTGATGCCAGAGCCACGGCTCTGTCCTCCAGGAATGCAAGTGGAAACCCTGCTGAAATCATCTGAGTACAGAGAGCATGGTCAGGGTCATACCTGGAGTAAAGCAGCCCAAACTAAATCACTCCCCATTTTTCTAGTGTTAAATCTACAGTCCACTCAGTGTTGCTCTGTACAAATCCTGACCATGAAAACCAAGAGCAAACTTCTCCTAAGCCACAGTGGCATTGCTGCTGCTGTCTGCTGAGGTTTCGTCAAGTTGCCTAGCAGAATGAGAGATGTCCTGGGCTGTACAAGATACATAAGTCATGTACACAAGACAGGATGCCAAGGGGACATGTAAAACTCCACCAGACTCCTCAGTTTTTCATCCCTCAACTGAGATACAGACCCACATTCTTACTTTATAAATCAAAATTCCCCACGTGAAACACCGAGATTTACCAATATATTTTAGATCAACTGCAAACATAGCATTTGTGCCTTCTCCCTTTCCCCCTGCATGGCATATTGGCACACAGGGAGGTATCCTTAGATGATAAGACCATAGACTCACAGGGGTTTTGTGGACAGAAAAGTGTCATGAAAGCATCAGAGCTGTTCCTATAAGGACCTACTGCAGTCCCCAGCAGAGAAAACATCACACGGAGCACTGCTTCATGCTTGTAGCCCAGAATGAACACAACACCTTTTTATGAGTTCAGAGATGAAATTTCAAACAGTTGCTGAACTCCAGTGAACAGCTGTCAACAGAGGTCAGTTCAGCACACTCCTCTGCTCTGTGATTTTGTGCAAGCCTCTTGCCTTGTGCTGTGAATTGGGTTTCTTCTGTGTTTAGTGATATGAAACTTTCTGAGATCCAATGAGTGAAGTTGACAGTAGAAACAGAAAATCAACACTTACCTCATCAGGCTTGAGCCAAGAAAACCTCTTGAAAAGGAGTTCAAAAATCTCAAACTGTAGATTTCTAAAGCTTTTATTCCCATGTGACAAACCTCATGTCTTTCACTTGAGTTCATCTCAGTTCCTCATTCAATAGCCCTTAGCTATTTGCTTACTGGCTGATAAAAACAACATTCATGCAACTGTAAGTAAAATTAAAATCCACAAAGGAGAATATGAAGAATGCTTAGGAATCCTTAGGAAAATGTGTATAGGTATCTCCCAGACCTTGAATACTTCACCCAGAAAATTTAGTATATTTCTTTAACTTAAGTCTGCTGCTTGTGGAGGTGAGTGCGGAGGCAGGTGCGTGTGTGTGTAGAATGCTGCTCTAGAATGACTGATGCTAATGGAAGAAGATGGCAGAAAAGCAAATAGTTATATGCTGACCCTATGCAAATTTCAGCCACTAGAATCATAGAATCATAGAATGGTTTGGATTGGAAGGGACCTCAGAGATCATCTAGTTCCAACCCCCCCGCCGTGGACAGGGCTGCCAGCCACTAGCTCACTAGATCCAACTGCCCAGGAACCCATCCAGCCTGGCCTTGAACACAGCCAGGGATGGGGCAGCCACAACTTCTCTGGGCAGCCTGTGCCAGCGCCTCACCACTCTCTCAGGGAAGAATTTCTTCCTGATGTCCAACCTAAACCTCCCCTCTTTCAGATTTAGCCCATTCCCCCTTGTCCTACCATTATCCACCTGTGTAAAAAGCCGGTCCCCCTCCCCCCTGTAAGCTCCTTTCAAGTATTGGAAGGCCGCAATGAGGTCTCCCTGGAGCCTTCTCTTTTCCAAGCTGAACAGTCCCAGCTCCCTCAACCTTTCCTCACAGGAGAGGTGCTCCAGCCCTCTGATCATTTTGGTGGCCCTCCTCTGGACCCGCTCCAACAGCTCCACATCCCCTCTGTACTGGGGGCCCCAGGCCTGGACACAGTGCTCCAGGTGAGGCCTTCCAAGGGCAGAGTAGAGGGGGACGATCCCCTCCCTCTCTCTGCTGGCCACCCCTCTCTTGATGCAGCCCAGGATGCCATTGGCCTTCCTGGCTGCAAGAGCGCACTGCCGGCTCATAGCCAGCTTTTTGTCAATCAGAAATAGTTAAGAGATTTCAAAGAATGGGAACAATGGAGGTCTGGAATAACTATCCAGAAAGGATTTAATGTCCTGAAATGAGTTTAGCAGTACTAGTGTCCTTTTATTTATATTTCTGTAATACCTGGCAATTTCAACCAGTTACCTTCTTATCATAGACAGTATACAAATAAGAAGAGACAGCCTTTATCCAACATATCATTCACTATAACTAAATTTGAAAGGCACTAAGTAACTCTGGACCTGGTCTCAAGATGGGGAACTGTGAGATGGAGGTGATTACATCTCTTCTACCTTCATTCAGTTTCTCTAAGGTTTCTGCTGGAGTCTTGTGCACATTTTGGGTTTCACACTTCAGGTCTAGACTTGCTTTAAAGGGGAAGAATGTGGAAAGATCTAGGAAGTACAGCTTTCATGGAAAGAAGGAAAATGGTGTCTTTTGGTCTGCAGAAGAGGCATCTGAAGGGGAAACATGAAGATCATATTTAAAGACTTAGAAGAGTAAAATAAATTTTTCGTTTGGCCTGTGGAAGTATAAGAAGCCATTGGCTTAAACTGACAAAGGCTTTTAAAAAATCTGAAACAGTGGAACATACTGTGTCTTGGAGACTATCCCCGCCGCTGGAGGATTTAAAACTTATCAGACCAATGTTTGCCAGGATTGGTTTTAATGCAATGGATCTTAGGTCAAATAGATTAAATGGTCTGTTAATATATATATTTTTTTCTTATCCTGTTTCGTGTGTTTAAAACCTGTTTAACAAGACCTTTCTCACACAAATGCCTCAGTTCAAAAATATTTCAGTATGGACGGATGATTTTATTTACTCAGACTCAGCAATCTCAGTGAGTGCAGATTTCTCACCAGCACTTAGGAAAAATGTCGTAAGGATCTAGTTTAATTTTACAGTATGAGTAATTAGGGGGTTAATTACAGTTTAGTAAATATTTACAAATCTTCAGATCCAGCAGAAAGATATTATTGCTGTGTCACACTAAGAACAACTGAGCACTCCAGCAAAGCACAGAATATACAGCAATAAAGAAAGCATCAGAACCTTGACAGTGTAACAAATACTGAATTTGTTGACTGTGGAAGAGAAGAAAAAAAAAAGATTATAAGCCTATAAAAATGTCTAAATCACTGCAAAGAACAGATTTATTGTCAGCAACCTTTTTGAGAAGGCTTGCCAGACAATCCAGTCATAGGGCAAATTATGCAGAGCACAACTCTTCGGGAAATGGCAGGTCGTTACCTAGATAATAGAAATACTGATTTAAAAAACAAACAGACAAACATACAAACAAAAAAACACCACTGTCTGACTATTCATTAGACTTTTTGATGATTAGAAGAAAAGTATCTGGCCTAGAATGTTAACTTGATAAGGAGTCATTAAGCAGTTTGTCTGTCATGTAAATAATGGATTGTTTCCCTTTACATGGCTTTTTCAGTTTAGTAGCTGCTTCCATTAGACAACAGCTATATCCTCATAGATCTATGGGGATTTACTTTTAATTACAGCAGAGCCCAGAATGTGTCCTATGGTATCAGATGTATCTCCCATGAGAAAGTCACCACCTAGCACTGAGCTGTCCCATGTTTTGACAACTCTTAGAGCGAATAAAGCTGCAGAGTTATTAGCCCCAAGTGGACTGCAAATGAACTAAATGGTCACCTGTACTGAATGGGCAGGAGGAGGTACTTCCATACCAGCAATAACTTTCGATTCACATTCCTTTTCCCAGTCCTTGCCCTCCAAAACATACCTCCAGAGAATATTCAACAGCTTTGGAGGAAATTCCTGATTTCCCTAATGAAGTTTTGGCTTCAGTAATACGTGAACATAGAGAAGCCTCAGCCATTGAGTTAGAATGAGTAGAATGGCAATTGCTTTTAGCCAACAGCAGAGTACAATAGCATGGTAAACCTGACAGAAGTGATCTGTCCAGCCACTAAGAATGCTATTTTAATGAATTAACCAATGCTGTTAAGAGATGCTTAGAAAATCAATGTGTGAAGCAGCTAAATTACGAAACAAAACATATGTTATCAGGGTGATTATCAGGCACTTTCCCCAGGGTGATATTTTTCACAACCATTTCATTGAGCTTCTGATAAATACCAGTGCAATTGGACAGTAAAAAACCCCTTAGAATATAACAGCAAAAAAAAAAAAATTAATTCTATTTTTTGAATGTGCTTAAGACTTCTGTGAGTTTCCATAAACATTTCAGTGTGCCTGCTTAGTGAGAAACTTGGTGAAGACTGTGTTATCTGGGCTATACCTCAACTTAGTCAAATTCAGGAGGCAGCAGTCCTTAGGACAGAATGACATAAACTCCGTCAAATTGAAATGACACTGCATTGGTTTATACCAAGTGAGTATCCACCCAGTGAACTCACCCCAGGCATTTTTTCCTTCTGCCCATCTCTAGTTAGAAGCCAATCCATATAGATTAAAGACCCCATCCAGGTAATAAACCTTCCCAGTAGTCATAAAGCACAGCAACACAGAAGGGAAGAGCCCTGTCCATCACCAGCAAGGGGGGACTATAATCAGAGTCATTAGACACAAACATGTTCCATTGCAGAGGAGCTGAAGTACCATCCTTGTGTTAAATTAATGGCTGCAGTTACAGTTAGGAGCCCATCGTTTATGTGGCACAGAGGAACGATTGTCTCCTGATGGGGAAAATGGAGCCCTTGGCTGAGTGTCAAGGATTTAAGTGAGAATCCAGTTTATCCCTTCAGTGTGCTTCATTGTGCCACCACCTCCCATCCTCAAGTCTCTGATCCCCAGCTGATGCTCAGCTGCTGGCAGGGAGGCAAATCATGCACATCCCAAGGACGATCATTTTCTCCCCATCTTCCTGCCTGGTTTGGGTGGCCCACTTGCATGGGGCAATTGCCCTCTGTCAGGTCACTCTGGTCTACTGTTTGTTACATGTGAGACAGATGTTGCAGCTGTGGGTGATAGTAGAAAGGAATCCTCCTTTTCCAGGTGAAGCAGACCAGAAGCGAGAGAAGAGTCGCATACAGAAAAGTCCACAGCCATCTCCTAGCAGGACTGGCTAAACAATCCAATCTCGTCATGACAAGGTGTTAAACGTGGAGCAAAGAGCTCACCCTGAAGATGCTGCCTACATTATTTTATTGGGTTGACTACCCTTGGTAGGGAGTGGTCAGAGCAAGTTGTCCATGTTGTACCACCCATCTGATCTACTGAGGTCTTATCGCAGCTGGACTGTCCCAGAAATTATTCTCCCCTCCTTCACAGAAGACACAAAGCCAAGGGTGTGTATTTCACAGAAGAAAACTGATGTTCAATATGGAGGCAGGGAAGGGTCTGACCCAAAGGCAAATGAACTCAGAGCACAGACTGCTGTGAGCTTTAGGTCAAACAGGATCTACAAGATCTCACTGCAGCTTCTGAGCCATAAATCCTAGCCTTTGAAGCAATGAAACACATCTTTGCTTCAGCTCCAAGTGCGTTAGGTTCTTCCCTGCTTCAGGAGTGTTTTCAGCCTTGCGTGTCCTGCCCAAACTTTGGAAATACAAAGGCTGCCACAACATCATCCTCAGACTGCCTTTCTAGCTGACAGAGCAAGAGCTACATGCCACTTGCAATCTGAAAGAATTGCATATGCCGAAAAACACAAACAATTCTGAGGCCTCTGGGGAGTCCTCAGTGTAGCTTTACTCACGAATACTAATGCATGGAATAAAGTACTGGAGCCTAATTTCTTCTTCCTAAGAACTTGTTTGGGATCTCTCTTCATACTATCTGAGTATATCACAACTGTTGATTAATCTTCCTTCACCACCATATTGTTCTAAGGAAAAATATCTTACAAACTGAGAAAAAAGAGCTGAATTCTTAGAGGCGTTTAAATACATCAGTCCTGCAGATTTCTACACATTTGCAGATCGGGGCTCAAATACTTCATTGAAGGTGAAACTAAGAGACTTATACATCAGAGCCGGGATGGGAACTTCCAAATCCAACAGCAGTTTCCTATCTCATCTGCCGTTCATCCTTGGTCACTAATAGCTTTAGCACCTGAGATGCAGGTTTCTATCCAAAAGGAGCAGATGTGGAGGAAGGACTGAGCCGTGTCCCAGGCTAAGTTCACATAATGAGAGTCCTATCCTCTTGCAGAGAACCCCACTTCCCTTCCAGCTCCTCATCAGCTGTGAAGCACATCTCCTGGAGTGATTGAAGAAAACATCTGTCTAAAAAATAAAGAAAAAAACTTGACTCGCTTGAGGAAACTAACTGTTCAGTGAAAACCAGCTATATTCAATGTTGTCATNTAAGCTTATTATAAGGCATTATAACAAATTATAACTAAGAATGTTGCTCAATAATAAGATTTTTGTAACAAGATATTATCCCCACATATATCACCATGCGTCTAGTTAGCTAGATGCTGTGTGAATAGGTAAGGATGATTGATCAGCTTGCTTTTTTCCACTTCTGATTATAAAGAGCAGCAGCTTGGATTCAGAATATTAAACTGCACTATAAAATATATTATTGATATGTACAGCAACCTGCTTTTTACAGCCTTATGCCGGTTTATTGCTACTGTATCCTTCTGAATGTGACATTAATAAAACTGATGCAATAACACAGCCTCTAAATTGGTAGTTATTGGTAATGAGGGAGCGATTTAGTAGTGGGGTTTGTTGGCAAAACTGAAGGCCCATTATTAGTCTGAT
This sequence comes from Alectura lathami, assembly GCA_013399715.1. Lineage (NCBI taxonomy): Eukaryota > Metazoa > Chordata > Aves > Galliformes > Megapodiidae > Alectura > Alectura lathami. The sequence goes on along the minus strand of VXAV01010984.1, from coordinate 393,192 downwards.
GGCTGATTAATTAGTAATTATTCACTATCTGGTTTGTGACCCAGCCCACTGTTTTTAGAGAGATTCTCACAAATATGCAATTTCAAAGCTACTAGCCAAAACAGAAATAAAATAACAAGCTGCTGTGCAGTCTGAGCATAAATTTTAGATTAAAAACAAGTAGTAAGAATCCTTGTCTCCAGTCTCAAGCCATAAAATTTCAGGAATGTCCATATACCTGAGTATGGAAAGACACAAGCTGGCATTTGTGAAAATGTCAGATGTGTCCCTCTGTTCGGGATCCTGTAAGGGCTGCCAGCAGCGTTCTGCTCCTGTGGAGATTTACAGCACCATGACATGACACAATGATGATGTTCTTCTGTCTAAGCCATTGGTAGATCAAGAGCTTCTTTAGCATAGAGAGATGCTCCATGGTAGTAGGAACTAGCAAAA
>VXAV01010984.1:331776-376707 GCA_013399715.1 Alectura lathami | reverse complement strand
CAGCTGAGGCCAAGGATGTGTGTGCGATGGCAATCAGTCAAAGAGGAGAGATTTCAATTTAATTTCATTGCAACCTCTCACCCAAGCTGTTAACATTTGGGAAAGGCTTTTAATAAAATGGGACAAACGGTGATCNATCGTTACAGATGCACAATCTGATTCCAGGCACAGAAAAACAGAGGATTATTGGATTAATTCTAATCTCATAATTGATTCATTCTGGGTTTAGCCTGCTTGTAAAGCAAGATAAGATCTTAATATTGTGCATTCAGCACAACAACCGCTTGCCTTTCAGAGCAGCCTCTAATTTCTGTGAGTGATTAGCTCATACCACATTCCCACTTTGGCACAGTCCCAAACTATGGGGAAATTTGGAGCAACATCCAGACTTCACAGCTGGCTCTTATCTGAAAGAGGGGCCTGGTTATTTTCATGGCTGTTTAGCATTCAAGCAACACCAAGCTCTAGGGCAGGTCACAAGTACAAGTCTGATCAAAGCGAAAAACACATGTCCCAATGGACCTTACAACAGCATAGCCAATTTGCCACAAGGAAAGGGGAAAAATATTTCTGTCAAAGATCTGATGGGAAGAAAGCATACCTCATATTCTGTACTAGACCTGGAGGTAGGCTGTGGGGACAAACCAAAGGCATATGTATTGCTGTCAAGGTTAGGACCTGGACACAGCTGTTAGTGATCTAGATATCAACGATGACATGCAAAATGTGAAGTGACTCCTACTTCACTCATGCTACACACACTGTCCATCTAAAAGCTTCTAATCCAAGCAATTTAACACACCTAAGGGGAAGAGTTAGCAAGATCAGGTGGCAAGATGCATCCCTGTGAGATATTTCAATGCTTGTCATTCACAGCATTCTTCTTCTCCTGTCATTCCTTGCCCTTCTGTATTTCCATTAATATTTTACGTATTTTGAGGAAAGAAGTACATGTGTCAGTCTGTATTTTTACAATACTTACCGCAATGGACATGGGTAATACTCAACCAAAGCCCTTCTCAGAACTGTATCATGCCAGCCACACACAAGCTTCATCCTCAATGAATGGAGATGGCTCTGAAGGCTAAATCCCAGGTAGGAGGTGTCCAGGGGAGCAGTGTATACATGCAGTGAGACACATTTGAGCTCTGATACCTGCAGATAGGAAAGGTTAAAATTGGCAATAGAAAAGTGCTCCATTATTTGCAATGCTGTGTACCTCTTCATGGAGTTACATGAATCCTCCAGTTAAAATTAAGACATAGGAAGCAACATGACTTTTTGCCTGGACCAGTGGTGACCTCCCAGCTGAGAAGGGATGTCAGGACCTCAGGAATGAAGTCCTGATGAGACTGAGTGAGTGTGTAAGATAAGCAGGCAGGGTCCTTCAACGAACTTCTGTAAGATTCTGTTCAGGCTGTCATTTACTCTCTCTCACCAAGATGTCCTCTAAAATTTGATGTTTTATTCTGTGAGTTGAATCTCACCCCAGGCTTCTGTAGCACAGCCTTATTGCTGTTGCTGTGGGAGGACTTTCACATTGTCCAGAGAAGGGCTCAGCAATTACAAGAACAAACGTCTGCCAGAGGGAATGTCAATTCCAACGGGAATCACAGAGAGACACTCAGAAAGGGTTTATAAGGCAAATGGCATGAGGAGAAAAAAAAAATAGGTCAGCGTGACAGCACCACTGTCGTGTCTGCTGTCTGCTCACAGACTCACAGCACCTCCATTGTCTCTTCTCTGCATCTCTTCAGAGCAAGGATGATGCTACCTGCAGAGAGGCAAGGCCAGTAAGGGGTTGTGTTTTCCTTCACAACACCCCATGTTTTCCTTCTGCTACCAGCACTTTGCAGATGAACATCTCCATGCATATGTGTGAGAGGATCTCTGGATCTTGCACGGGTCAGGAGCATGGAAGGAGGCTGTGCATGGTGTGGGATTCCTAAAATTGGAAAAGGGAGGAGAAGAATGCACCCAAACCACCAACCCATCCTGTGCTGCCTTTTCTGCCATAAGAATAACTTCAGGAGCCAGTCACAGCTCCTAAAGAGACTACAGCCATAAGGATCTGGGAGTCAGAAGAGGGTAGAGAGAAAGTAAGGGGCTTCCCTTTATCAAAATTTCTCTGACAATTCTCCCAGGTGTTCTTATTCTGGATCAAACAACATATTCTATAAAGCCCAGTTGGCCTACCTACAGCCAACATCACAGCTAAGATCATCCCAAAATGTCTGTTGGGAAATAAAGAACACTCTGCCAAATATCTGACCACTTCATAGCTATGTTTGCACCATTCATCTGTCTCTCCCTTGTCTTTGCCTGCATCCCTCTGAGCTGAATTACATTTGCTTGGCTCACTTCAGCACTGAGCTTACCACCGCATGTTTTAATAAAATCACTCTGCCCCCTTTTCCTTTCTTCAAACAGATTACTCGTGTTTCAATTATAATGCTGGTAATTAGAAACCTAAGTGAATGAATAGCAGCTTCATTTTAATAGAGGCCAGAGGAATATCTTCTCCCTCAGATGCATCCCTGACCATTTTAATTGCTCCTAAAATGCTGCTTGAGGCTGGCAAGGAGGCCATCAGCTGCTGTGAGATGGCTTTTGGAAAAATGCTGCATACCTAGCATGGGTACGGACCAGGTGACTGGGGATGTCGTTTTCTATCTTCTCTCCTGCCCAAAGGTAAAATCCTTATGTGATTACATAAGGATCAGGATTTTCCATGTGCAACATCTGCACCCCCCAAAATGAAACCCAAATTCAAGAAATTAGTCTTTTAAGGAATTCATAGTGTTTTCCCCTAATTTTCTGAGGGAGAATTTATAAAATGTAATCAGGAAGGAGTTGTGAGCTAGAGAGGAGTTTTAATACAGAAGAGAAGACAACAAAGGTTACAGGCCATGGCCTGTGATGGACATATGATCTGTATGTCTGACTGTCAGGAAGCCTGATTGCCAGCTGTTGCAGCCTTGTCAGACCCAAGCAGTTAAATGGACAGCTCCGGTTCCCTATGGGCCACGCAGTTCCCTGGTTGGGCACTTGACATAGCTTGTCTTGTTTTGTCAGAAAAAGCAGTTACATGAACCAGAGAAATTTGCCAATTTCCACAAAATTTCATTTCAGCAAGACTCAGAGCAAAGAGATAAAAGATGAAGGCTTTTAAAAAAATATTTTTTACTTGTTTTTTACTTGTTATTTTCATTAAAAAAACTGTTCGGATAACTATGTTACAAAAGCTAAAGCACTTGCAGTTTGAAGGAGATGTTTCACTGTTACTAAATTAATTATATTAATTTGACTCCAGTTGTGATTTACTGTGGGAATGCTTTTATACAGCACAGTTTTGTTTTAGTTCAAAAGAAAAGGAAGTTTCGGAGCTTTCTTGTAAAACTAAGACTTTCCCATTCCCTTGGAAATTCCCATTCCCTGGGAATCTCTGGCTCAAAATCAAGTTGTTCTTTTTCACTGCTGAGAGATCAATGCAAAGTTTAAGTGCTGCCTGCAGTACTAATGCCCTGGACCAGGAGAACCTGATTCTTCTTGGCCTTGTTTTCCTTTTCACCTTCACACAGTATGAAGATGCATCCGTACTGCTGGAAAGAGCAATGGGCTGCGGTGTGTTTCCTTTGTACCTGCTCTTGAGGAAGAACCTTGCCAGATGGGAAGAAAGAAGGAAAGTCAACCAGATTGTAACAGAAGCATGAATGCTGATCTCTAAGAACATCTGCCTGAAACTTCTGATCTTCATGAAGCTGCAGGAGCAGTGTCAGGAACGACAGGGCTTTTAACGAAGCCAAGTAGAGAACTTCAGCCTGACAAACTCTCTTCCATGTTTTGATGCAACCGTATAGACAGAATCCCATAATACTTCATTCAGAGGGAATGAATCATTTGAACTTTCAAAGTGATGTTCTTGGAAACAAATTCATCCCTGTGAACATCCACAAAAAAAAATGGATCCAATAAAGACAGTCTTCAAACAGCATGGCACTAACTGTTTGTCCATCCCCAGATATCTCATTAACACATCTGCAAAGATTTGTCACTATTGTCCTTTGATCAGGACAATTTTTATGAGTGTCTCTCCACAGAGTCTGAATATAAGCCAAGTAGCAAACACTAAGCATGTGTGACTGCAAAGAGTCTGGCCGTTTAGATGATGCTACTTCAGACAGAAAGGCGAGGACAAAGATAGGGAATGTATCCCAGATGACAAATATTGGCAGAAACCTTGCAATTTGGACAAAGAGTATTGTCTTTGTATTACTACCCATGCAGCAAATACAAAGGCCATGAGTACAATACTAAGCCTTGATCTTACAAAAACTTCTCTACTTGTGTAACTGAATGCATAGATATATTCTAATTGAGTACAGGTTATCCCATGATTATCTACAGCTCTCATCTCGCTTCAGTCTTTCATGTAGTTGTGTGTTTTCTCTTACATTAGCTCACCATTTATGCAGACAAGAAGCACAAGCAGATTAGGGAAGAGAGACGTGGCGATGCCTCAGATCATACCAAAAATCAGTGTTTGAGCTATGAGATTTCTCCCATGTGTAAACTTGCTGGGAAGAGTTATTTCCAGGAAGGCACATTTGCATTATGAAGAAGTAAGATCTCTGCCATACGAGCTCCATTTAGCATGCAGCATGCGATGCATGAGTGTTTGTGTCCAGCGGATCTAATGGCTGGAGACACTCCAAGACCTCAGCACCAAGGATTGTTATTTGGGCAGGCTGGGGACATATCTGTCTCCTTTGTCTTACTGACTTATGCGTACACAGCTCTGGGGTGGGAATTTGGTAGTTACAGAGTATGCAGCTCTCGGATCCACTGCAAAACCTCTCCAGCATCAAAAGCCTCAATTCAGATAGAAACCATCACTGTTCACAGAGAGAAGCCAGGTTTCTGGGTTCACTCTCAAACTGCAGGTGTGCAGGCATTAAGTAGACATGTGTGTGGGGAGGAGTGATTCAGAAGGTCCCCATTGAATGAGTCACCAGCTAGTCTTGGTTTCTGTGCTTATTTCAAGGTAGATTTGCATTAGCAGAGGCAAAGAGCAGGGTTTTAAAGGCAAATACCTAAATTTGAAGCTTGATCCAACCTCCCCCAGTGCAGAGGGGATGTTCTATTGCTAGTATAGAGGATACAGTTGAGTGGGAGGAAGGCAGATCCAAGGATTAGCATCATGGCTTCACATTGACATTGTTTGTGGTTTTTTTCCCTCCTTAATTACAGAGAAGTTACAGGTCTCAGGAAACTCACTTAGTCTCATCCTCAGAGGTGTTCATTGTCCAGATCCTGCAGAAAACAATAGAAACTGAGTGTGAGGATGTATCTGTCTTGTCTTTAAAGATCTGGACATCTTTTTTGACTGGAGTTTCATACTTTGGAAGACATGTTCTCAATTTTTTAATGAATGCCTAACATTTGTGTAAATTACAGAGCTGATGCTCATAAAAAGTGTTTTAGAGAACATGAACTGGCCAGGCAGCAAGATAATGGGGATAATTGCTGTAAGCGCTGCACAGGGTAGTAACAAAAACAGGTCAAAACTCATAATACCAAAAATATTTTCAAAATTTCTTGTCAAATGGCTTTACTATTCTGAGTTTAGAAGACATCCACTTTGTATTCAGGTGACATAATTTTTCTGTTGTGGTCAGAACTGCAATATACATATATACTAAATATAACTAAGTCTTAGCAGAAAGAAATGAAATTTCATTTCCTGAAATGAAAAGTTTTGATAATTTCTCATTGGTCATTTTGACTCATGTGTGAGATCTCAACAAAGCCTTTCCATTCATTACTTACCACAGCTGTCAACAAAATTCTGAATCATGACAACCCCACATGAGGGAAAGTCCATTTTTCTGCACTTTACGTGTCTTCATATGAGCAGTTCTTGGTATTTCTTCTGCGGCACATCGCTCAATAGAGGAGGAAATCTAAAGGTCGGTTTCATATGGAAACTCCAACAGCTTTTCCACTGCAATCAATCACTTCCTGTTAATGGTTTTATTTACTGAAGTTTGAAGACAGAATTTATATATAGGGTAAAAAGATTTTGAGAGAGTGTTTTTAGCTGTTTGGAGATGTGCTGTTGGGTTCAGTACTTCCCGCCTAGCTTGGTAGTCACTCAAGGTCTCTGATGTCTAGTAAAAAAGATTTAGGGTATTGATCCAGTTTTCAGTTGACAAATGTCATTATCTCTGAATTGTGGACATCACCGCTGGTCTATCTGCAAGCGGCCCAGTAATGAGAACTAGCATCAAGTGAATGTGGAAATGGATTTCTGACCGACACAGTTAGGGTAGAGGAATGCCATAGTGTGTCCATGTTCACTGAGGATCTGAATAAGGTGTGTGAAATGACTAGTAAGACCCATTCAGAGAACATATTCCAAGCACATTTATGGACTTAAATATGAATCTGGGTTACTCTGCAGACACGGAGAATAACGTTAGTCTGACTAGCACAATTCCTTTACTGCAGGAAACTTCAAATCCTCAACTCAAGCTCATTTCATAAGCATATTCAACAGAAATAATAAGATTTCTCACCTCTCAAATACCATCATCAGCTAATCTGCACACATGTAAATATTAGCTCTTTCCTTCCATTTGAATGTAAGGCTTATGGAGAAAACAAAAAGCAAATCCACGTTCTCATGGCATCCAGCAAGCATTGCTACATGAATTATTAAATGCCAGCATTCAAAACCTTCCCTTTCTGGGAGGAAAGAGTTGTTAAGATAGATGTTCCCCATAAAGTCCATTTTGAAGAGAAAAAGCAACTTATATCCATTTCATCATTTATCCATCAACCCATTTATAATCCATCTGTTTAGTACTCTTTCAGGTTTTTGAACTCAAGGTTAAATTGTAACTCCACTAGAGATAATAGGGTTGAGCCATTAGCTTCAGTAGGATTAAAATTACGTCCCTAGCGATTTTCCTGCTAGTTTACACAGCTTCCTAGAGATCTGCTCTTAGTAATAGTTCAGCAGATTCATAGATTCTTGGAATTAACATTCTAAATGATAAACAGTAGGATGGAAGACTTTCATTTGCCCTCACTTTTTGGTCAAATTCTGCCAGGGGCGGTGTAGGGTCTTTTTGACTTCACAGTCCAGTCATGCACAACATGCAGTTCCAGCCTAATCTGCATCAGAAATCCTCTTCTTTTGCCATGTCACTCAGACAATTTTGTAGTACGGAGAGAGAGGGAGGGGAATATTTTGGGTGGTTGCTGCAATATAGTTATATAAATCTGCAACTGGAAAACACCAGGGAATATTTATCTTCTTTGGTTGACATTTAACCCAAGAAAAAGTAACAGTAAGGATCTCATTGTAGGGCCTTTGAAGCCAGTAACACTTTTTAGACTTCAGATATGCTTCAGCTACACTTCAAGAACATTGTTCAACCTAAAGGAACATTAATAAGACATGTATAGCAGGCAACTGAGTACTTAGTAGGACTATAAATAATTGGTTTATTACAAGAACTTACATGGTAGAGATTGCAAAAATCATTAAAAGCATTTTTATGTAAAAATTGATTATTCTTAGGAAGTTTTCAAGAAGGGTAATCCCCAGTTAATTTTTTAAAAATTATTTTATCATTACATTAGAATTCACAAAACAAAAATAAATAAAAAAAAAATCAAACCCCCTCTGCAATACAACTGTTTCTCTGGTTATTCTGCAGAAATGACCTATGGGATAGTACAGTGTAGCTGTCTTTTTTTGTTTTCATTCCACTCTGTAGATAAAAAAGAGTTGGGGGCTTACAACTCCTGCAGCACATTATGGCCAGGATTCCTATGTTCTTTCTTTCTATAACAAAACCTTATGTAGCATGCTGAGGAATATAAGAAAACAAGGAAGCTTATTGAACGGGAGAAAATAATGTTCTTGTAGTTCACCCCCAAAGGCCATGCTACAGCAATTAGGAACTGACACTATTGTTTGTTTGAAATAAAAATGGTATTGAAATTTTCATAGAAATGTTTAACCATTTCCAGTCAAGAAGGCTATTTCAACACTTTGCACTCATTTCTAATATCTCTACCTTACTCATAATTTAATCGTTTCACAACTAAAATGCTACAGACTCTTAATCAGCCTTTTATAAAGGCGGCCTTTAAAACAAGTTTGATCAATAAGATATAAAAAGACGTGGGAAAGTTTTTGGTCAAAATTCTTCACGGTCAGGCAGTCACAAACCCATGGGAATTGCTTGGGAGGTTTTTGACCCTGATGCTTTTTGGGTTTCTGCATTTGTTTCCTTTCTGTGAAGGAATCTTCTGCCTCAAGAACAGTATCGTTTGGAGCCTGGCTTGGCCTTGGTTGTGAACTTGTGTTTTGGGGTTTGATGTATAAACCCTGCAAAATCAGGGCTTCTCTGTGGCAAGATACAAAGGAGGATATTATAATACTATAATCACTAATTAGGCTTTTTCTAAATTTCCGGTCATTCTCTGGAGTTGCACATGGACTGAGCTGATTCCTCACCTTAGCATAGTTACAAAGATGAGTTGGTTGGTGGGAGTGTGGGAGTGGGAGTCGAAGGGTAGGAGTTTAATCATCTTTTCCCAAATTTGTTTTCACTAGCCAGAGGATTTTGCAGATAGAGAAAGATAAATCCCTAGCAACACAAGCCCCTGACAGATGGTGTTAAATGGTTTTGAGAATATTTCAAAATCTGCCCTACTTTTTATTCCCCAAATGTTGTTCCCTTTCTGCTTTATTTTTTATACAGAATTTTCCTACACTGTCTCCCACATTCTCATTTGTGTTATAATTTATGCTTCCGTATGCTCCAAAACAGAATCCAAATCACCCATTTAAAAGGAGAAGCAACCTGCTGAATTTTAAAGCCAGTTCTTTTCCTCCCATTGGGCTGGGTATCCAATCTGAAAGGAAGGAGAGTATACCAGACTGATCTGAATTTACTTTCCATTCTCCAGAAAGTGTTGTCTGGGTACACCACCACATATAAATCAAGTAGGAGCTAGCAACCAGATCCGTTCCGCAGATAAATTAGACAACTCTTCTTTCTCATGGGTTTTAGCGAGTAAAGGCTGTAAAGCTTGATTCTGCCATAGGGTTTGGGGCAAAACAATATTACGCAAAGCAACAGAAATAGATGAAATTAAATACTTGTGGAGAATTAATCTTTAACAGCTTACCAAAAAAATTGGTTGTTCTTAGAGGTCTGGGAAATGTCCAAGTTAGCTCTCCAAGAGGAACTTAAACGAGTTCTAGCCTCTGTTCCAGTCCAAATGCTACCTCCTTGCAGACACAGCCCTGAGTCCTAAACTCCAAAATTGACTTTGCATTATCGAAAGAAACACCAAAACAAATGGGCAACTCTTGTTGTGTTGGTATGAAACATCAAGCCAGCACATGCCTTTTTCCCATAGGATTGTATTCATCATAGGCACATAAGTCCTAAGTGACCTCTTCCTAATGAAAAGGAAGATTTGAATCTAATTATTGTCCTGCTGGGCACTCTGTTACCTCCTCCATGAAGTCTTGTTCAATTACTTCTCTCATGGCAATTGCCTTTTCTTAATAGATCCTGTAGATGACAAAGGCAGATGTCACCTTTTGTTTAAGGCTCAAGTGTGTAACATTAAGAGAAGTCTCACTACCAAAACTACACTTTCCAGGGGATAAATCCACATCAGAAGATAAAGCTGCACAAGAAAAAAGATCTAATGTATCACCACTGTCAAAAAAGGAAGCTCTGATTTCACACAACCAGATTCTCCTATTTTTCCGTCTCTAGTCACATGTTGATTTTGCATGTGTTTTGCCAGCTCATCAAATGATGCTGAGATTCAGAGCAACTCCTTAACCTGGCAGAAAATGAACCTTCGCTTCCAACCCTCCTTCCAAAAAAAAAAATAAAAAGAACAGAGATTTATTTTTCACTAGTTTAGCAAGCTGAACAGGACTAGGGCAGTCCAATGAGCAACAGCATTGATACAAAGGAGGACAGGCAGAGCAAGAGGAGAGAAGGGGAGAAGAACTGGCAGCAGGAAAAAGAAGAAAGAGTGTGAAAGACCCTGTGTTCTGACAGCAGCTCAGATATCCATGTAATCACATCCAGAATAGGATCCTGAAACACATGAACATTTCTTTGTTCCTGCTTTTAATTTGTGGCTTACGCTGTCCAGTCTGGAAACGAGTTTGCTGGAACGAGGAACCTGCATTTTTAAGACCTGCATTCCTCAATGTGGCTTTGGAAGAAACTAAGTTTGCAGGAACTTTCAGTGGACTTTAGGTTTTAAGGATGTCAAGACATCCTTAAGTCTAAAATAATTGCCCTTTAGGAGGAAGATGCTGAATATTTATGGATCCCTGAAGAGAAAATGTTAAAGAGCTCAGAGCTGACAGGATTTTAATAGGATGCCAGGACTAGATCCCTGACTATTTTGTAGCAAATAACTGCAAATGCCTGCTAATAGACAGGAATAAAAACATAAACTTGCTTTCTATGTATATACTATTATTATTTAACAGCTAATTAAAAGCCAGACCTGGTGACCCTTTTCTAGATAGACCGTCTATGGGCCCAGACAGAGGTGTAGTTATATCCCACTGGAAATACCTGCCCACTGACTTTGTGGGTAGCCAGGGCTAGCAACCTTGAATGAGAGGCAATCAGAGCTACTGGCACTTCTCTTGAATTTAGCATGGGGGAAACCAGAATTCAGCTAAAGAGCTGTAAAAAAGTCTGAATGCATGCCATAACTCATAGGAGACTCCCAGATCATCTTGCCCAGATGTTGGGTGCTCTGTGGACATCGCTAACCAACTCATGTGTTGATGCATCTGTTTTCCTGGTTTCAGTACACAGGATATTGTTAGGGATGTGAAATAAAGAGAAACATCATGCTCAGAAATAGGAATATAAAAGAAACCAATGTGATGCAGTTTGTAACACAATGCTATAGCTAATGAAAGACTTTCCTATAGTTCTCAAACATTTGCCTGGAATATCATTTGCAGAAAGCAGGAGTTTTGAAGTTTCCAGTTGCTAAATGTATACCTTTTTTCCCTTTGTGAGGAATGATATTCCTTCTAGATTTGTATATTTGGGAAAATTTTCTTTGTAAAAGAGGGATAACAACAACAACATAGTTCGAGTAGCTAGATTTGCCAACTCTAGCATTTACCTGACAAATGGTAGGTCCCTCACTTTTGAAATCAAGACAGTGATCAAAGACCAAAAATCCATGGCAGAAAATGAAATAAAGGCAGATTCTTGAGGGAGAAAGAGACATTTTATGATTTCCTGGTTCTGGGGCCATTTCATTTCTACTCCAATCTCTCCAGTGTTTTCCAGAGACAAAGAACCTCATTGAGTTGCTCTTTATTTAAATGCCAGTCACAGACTTCTTGCAAATATATAATCAACAAAATTACCTTTTATAACGATTAAAAATAAATAAATATATCCCCCAGGCTCATGTTCATCTCCACGATAAAATTTAAAATAAATTCAAAGCAAGTCGTATTGAAGGTGATAGTAACAACAGCGCAAATATGTCCCTGTGTATCTTCAGAATTACTCTGGGCTCACAACCAACCTCCTAGAGTGAAACAGTGCTGCTATTGGCCTAACTCAGTTTATGCTAAAGAACATGGACTGCCAGTGACTTCTATTTACAGAATAATGGGGTTTAAAGCAAGTTTGAAAATATTTCACAAAATAGCCTAGTGTGAGTCATCCAGTTCTTTGAAAGGAATTGTGTTTCCCATTCCTGACAAAGATAACTCTTTTTTGATTATATTAAACCAAATTGGGAACTGCAATGCAATTACTGAAGAAATGGAGGCATGGGTATGTTTTGCCTGGTAATTAAAGGATGATTCCTGTCTGTTCAGCAGTGACATTTCATAGCAGTCTTTGGTTTAAAGAGGGAGGTGAATACTTTTATGGAAGGATTATAATTTTTGAGATATATTGTCCTGATATAAATATATATGTGATATATTTTCCATCCACTATTTCTAAGGCACAACATGTCCCAGACAACCCTCTGTCCTGGTGCAGGAATAGGTATGGCTGCAAAGAGCTTTCTCAGTCCTTCCCATTGCTGCATGGAGGTTAGTCTGCTCCTGTGCAGAGCTCACAGATGGCTTGGGGCTACGTAAGTCTTGATGATAATTTTGCATGTAAGTTATAATAAGTAATTACATTAGGAGGATATAGAAAGGATCTCTTAGGTGACCTTCTCACTACATGAAATCAAGGTCAGTGCAAAGATCTTTGGGACATCATGAGAAAGTAATTTCACCTCTGCCTTAGAGTTTCTGCAAAACTGCTCATTACAGCTACAGGGTTGTATCCATCCCACTTAACCCAGGTGCTCAGCTGAGTGAAACTCTCTTTTCTCACAGACCACTTGCCAGGTACACAATAGAGATGATTTTGAGGCAGTAGAAAAGGATAGATGAAGCACAAGAATGTTGTTGCCTTACCACATAGCTGTGTTTCTGAGAAAACAAACAGTGAGGATGTAGTGTTGAGGGGAGGCAGAGGGAAAAAAAAAAAAAAACTGTTTACAAGAGCTTTGTGAGTCACATCATTTCAGTGTGCACATCATAAGTGCTTGAAGATAGACATATCTGAGCACTTATGCAAATGCCAGACCTCATGTTTGAACAAAAGGTTACTCGGCAACATAACCTGAGATTTTTATTGCTAATGAAGCATTAACTTCTACCTCAATATGGGACCATGAGGATTTTAGGTTTTTTATAGCTCAACGCATGATTGAGTGATATAAACATTACAATATTCTGTCTCTCACCTCATCTGAGACAGAGGATTTAGTTTCTCTGTTTTGTTTGTTTGTTTGTTTGCATGTTTGTTTGTTTGCATGTTTGTTTGTTTGTTTACTTGATTCATTTTCACAGAATCACAGAAATGTAGGGGTTGGAAGGGACCTCAGGAGATCATCTAGTCCAAGCCCCCTGCAAAAGCAGTTTCCCTACAGCAGGTCGCACAGGAAGGCGTCCAGAGCAATCTTGAATACCTCCAGAGAAGGAGACTCCACCACCTCTCTGGCCTATTCCAGTGCTCCAATACCCTCACAGTAAAGAAGTTTTTCCTGAGATTTATATGGAACCTCCTGTATTCCAGTTTTTGCCCATTACCCCTTCCCCTGTGGCAAGGCACCACTGAAATGAGCCCGGCCTTGACCATTCTGCTGCCACATTTCAGATATTTATACACATTGATTAGATCCCCTCTTAGTCTCCTCTTCTCCAGGCTGAAGAGCCCAAATTCTCTCAGCCTTTCCTTGTACAGGCAGTGTTCCGGACCTGTAATCATCTTTGTGGCCCTGTGCTGGACTCTCTCCAGAAGATCCCTGTCTTTCTTGACCTGAGGAGCCCAGAAGTGAACACAGTATTCCAGATGCGGCCACACCAGGGCAGAGTAGAGGGGGAGACCTGCTGGCCACGCTCTTTTCAATGCACCCTAGGATCCCATTGGGCTACTTGGCCCCAAGGGCACACTGCTGGCTCATGTCCAATCTGTTGTCCACCAGAACACCCAGGTCCTCCTCCTCAGAGCTCCTTTCCAGCAGGTCAGCCCCTAGCCTGTACTAGTGCCTGCAGTTGTTCCTCCCCCGGTGCAGGGCTCTACACTTGCCCTTGTTGAACCTCACCAGGTTCCTCTGTACCCAGCTCTCCAGGCTGTCCAGGTCTCGCTGAACGGCAGCACAGCCTTCTGGGGTGTCAGCCACTCCTCCCAGCTTTGTATCATCAGCAAACTTGCTGAGGGTGGACTCTACACCTACATCAAGGCTATTGATGAAGATGTTGAACAAGACAGTTTTGTTTGTGTGTTTTTAACTTGGGATATCAAATTGACAGGAAAAACACTTAAAATATATCTTCATATTTGTTTCTTTCTATTGTGAGATGAGACTTTTGGAAAAGAGTTATAGTGTGAGATGTGGGTTGTACTGAGTGAAACTTCTACTTCACCCATGTTGCACAAGTGAAGAAGCTTGGACACTGGCATTGTAGGCCTGCTTTATTGCACAGACCTGAATATTGTTTTAAAAGTGGCACTGTGAAAAAAGTATACGTGTCAGAGACTGTTGGTTTCCAGAACTTCCACTGCACCCACTTCAGCCCAAACTGTGGTCCATGAGATTCTCTCTCCTTTGTGGTCTGAAACAAACTGCGATCACAATTTGCACACTCATCTGTTCTAACATGTGTGAAACATGAATTTTAGAGCTGGCAGAAGTCTGTGGTTGCTCGAAAGTTTGGGAGCCACTGGTAGAGGTAATATGTTCACTTCATCCAGGGCCTCATCCAGAGACACTGCTAATCATTGAGAAGGTACTGATTTGAAAGTTTGTTTGGTATTTTTCGTTTCTCTTTGTCAGAGGTGGAAATAAGAAGTAACAAAAGCTGTCACTATGCTGATGTGACTTTTAGGTGACTGAGCCCAAGCTGCAGGCTCTGACTGTTCTTATCCTTGCAAAGATACGTAGACAGTCCTTCCTGATGATCTCCTGACGAAAGAAGAAACTATACCCCCAACAAAACACCCCAGGGTGACACCACTTCTTGATAAGTGTTCATATTGCTGAGATACAGGGTTTTTGGGGAAAATGGATTTTCTTCAGCACATTGTCACTGAAGTTGAGTATTTTTTGCAGAAGATGATATGAAGCAGGAATTCTAGAGGGTAGATACTAACCACAAAATCTTGTGAGGTGATAACAATAGAAAGAGAAGGGAAAAGCAATGAATTAGAGCTGGCAGCCAGCTATCCATGTCAGAAGGGCTAATGACACGTGGAGTATCATAAAATCATAGAATGGTTTGTGTTGGAAGACACCTGTAGATATCATCTATTCCAACCTCCTTGTCATGGACAAGGACAACTTCCAGTACATCAGGTTGCTCAGGACCCCATCCAGCCTGGCCCTGAACACTTCCAGGGATGGGGCATCCACAGTTTCTCTGAGCAACCTGTTCCAGTTCCTCACCACTCCCAAAGTAAGGAAACTACCTTCCACTTGCACGTAATTGTTTCAGGGATTTGACTATCAATCTTCTCAAAAGGATGCCACCAGACCCACCAAAACATTGTGCTCTGAGATTGCGGGTTCACACCAGTCTAATCCTGTCTAAACACTGGTGCCTGCAGTCCTTCCCCCTCCCTTCCCTCCTCTAGCTGCCCATTCCCATCTGTTCCCTTTGTGTTTGCCCCAGAGATCACCACACCCCTCTGCTCCTCTGTGTAAGTAAATCTAATGTCACAAACAAGAGAAATGTTTTTGGAGTATGAGGTTGTCATATAGTCACCTTAGTCCATATAAATCTGTGCTGAAGCTATGAGGGAGGTAGGATGTCATAATTTTCCCCTTCCCATTCCAGTTCAATCCTGTCCTTTATCTGGACACTGCTTCTGTAAGCAGAAGACGTATCTATACTTTAAGCAAAAGGGGGCAGAGCACAGGGTTTGAGCCCTGTCTTGTGCTCACCTGTGTTTTTTTATTTGTTACCACAGCTGGCACGTTTTCAGCTTCCCATGTCCCCAGGGATATAGATAACTCCTGGGACATAATTTGGATGAGGCATGTTTGAGGAAAAAAGAGAGTTTAGACCAGTGAGCACAAACTGTTCTGTGGTGCTTCTGCCCATGTCCCAGCTCATTCTATTTATTATTGTAGATCCAGACAAAAAATTGAGGCATTTTGCAAATTCCTGCACAAAAGAAGGACCTAGACATTCATTTTGGGCAATACCTTCTCTAGTCGGTAAGAAATAATCCAAACAGCAAAGGATCATGTCATGAAACACCATGAAAGCAAGATATGCTACAGACTTGTCTAATTAAAGGTAGCTCTTAATATCATGGCAGTTTCTTATCAAAACTTCAGCTTTTGCAAGAATTTACTGAGCAAAGGAGTTCTGAACTTCTTTTGGAGAAGGGTACCAGTTTAGTTCTGTTGCTGAGGCAGAAATACTCGTTTAGATAGAGATGGATTAAAACAGAAATGTCTCTAATTTAAAGGTCATTCTCACATGCATAATGTAAGAAAACACACATAGACAAAAGGGAAAGTACCTTCTTTGCAGCAATGGTTTCCAGCTTCCTTTGAAACAGTACTGAAACTGTCAGAGTTTTGGCATGAGGTCAAGCAGGAAGGACAAAACCTGACCAAAACCCTACAAAAGTCAGAGGTTTTCTTTTAGGTGTTAGTGTGCAAAAGTCAGCTAATGTGAACAACTCCAGGATCTAGAATCAAATAAGTTAGTGCAGGGATGTTGTGGTGCCTGTGCCTTCTCATGAAACCCAGGTAGAGGTGAAATTGGTGAGGACTGTGGATTTGGGGACGAGCCGGGGTAAGCTGAAGGCACATTCTTCAGAGTGATGAAGAGCAAGAGATATTTCCACCTTTGTCCATGGCCAAATATCTCCAAATATTGAGTTTGTAGGGAAGAAAGAGTCAATGTCTCTGCATTAAGAGTGTTTAGCTTTTAGTTAAACAGCTGGTTTGTTGTCTAGGTATGAGGGTTTTCCTTTACCACAGAGCATCTACAAGACACTCATTTCTCTTCTCAGACAGTAAATTCTCTGGGCTTTGGAAGTAACGTGTTTATCTGTTAAGGTCAATTGGGTGAATACACACATGGAGGTATCCCAGTATGTTGCCGAAGTGAGACGGGCAACAGCTCTAGGAGATTGAATATAGCTAGCGAAAGCACTTCTGCTATCCCTTCCCGGGAAACAAGACAGAAATGTTGAAGTGATGACAGTACAGTGAACTTGGAGCCAGGACGTTTCTATGGTGCAGATGCAAAAATAGTAATTTGAACTGGAGATAAATGCTACAAAGCCTTCAAAAAGAGACATCTTCAGAGCCTGAATGAACATAAGAGCCTAAAAACTACCCTGGTGAATCAGTTCAGGTTTATCAGCTAAACGTTGTGTACCTAAGGAGGCAATGTATGAGGTTTTTCAGGGACAGTACATAAACCTGTCCACTTCCAGTGGTCTGTTCCCCTTGTATTTCCCAATATGCAGCTGAATGATGCTGTCAGTGATTTCATCTATCAGTGTTCATGGAGGATCTTCGGCCTGTGAAAGTCTCTAGCTCTCTTCTGAATCTGCTGAGATCTTCTGCCTTCAAAGCCCACCACTGTAGCAAGATACAGCACTTACTACAGCACTAAAGCACTTTTCTCTCCTAAAAATCTCAGCTATGTAGTCCCAGTTTTAGTACTGCAGAACTAACAAATGAAGCTCCAGCATTTTCCTCATCCCCTAGCTTCATGATCTTGTGACTAAATACTCACTCTCTAGGCTTTTGCAGATTTTTTGCTAGGTATTTAATTTAATTTTATGTGTATGTCAGCCTTTGCCTGGGGATGGTTTCCCACTAAGAACTGTTTTTTTCTGAGGGTAAATACTGTGATCCCTCTCAAAACCATGAGAAGTCAAGAAAATCTAAGATTTTCTTATATATCAATAAAATGTTTATATATATATCTATATATATGGAGAGTCTGTGCAGATCCTCCTTCACACCAATTCTGTATGAAGGTAATACCTCTAAATGCAAAGGAGTTACTCCTGATTACTGCTNTTTTTTTTTATCAGTGAGAGTCAGGCTGAGTAATGGCAACCTAGTTAAATTTTGTCTATGGTGCCCACTGAGAAGTCTTCCATGTTTCTTTCTCAAAGCTGCTGTAGTGGAAGAGAGAGAGATGGATGTTGACAGCGAGAAAGAAAATCAGGTGTATTATGCTATTAAAGCAGACACAGCTATTTCAAAGGTTTTACTCAAATCATGAGATCATTATTTTAGAATGTGATGGTTGGCCATCAAAAGCATGTGCTAAGTACCTGAGCACCTGGCACTGAGTAGCTGAAGTACCTGGAATGGCAGCCAGAAGGACAATAAACCTGGAAATAAGTAAGCCTTGAAATTCATCCTTGAGGCTGTTCAATCTCAAACACCACAAGACTCTTCCATACAAGAATGAAGAGCTTGTGTGTGAGGGGAGGCAAGGAGTTTGATCTGCTCTTCAGACAGATGTACAGGCTGAGGAGCATAAAAATAACTCTGAAAGTATCTCTCTTGGTAAGCAGTGCCACTTCTAGAGGGTAAACAGCTGTGCTGCTTCCTGAGAAAAGCGGAATCCCAGGTGTGAGCTCACACCTTATGAATTCTTAAAATTATCCTCAGCAAGGTTGTTCTTCTGACATATTTTTTCTTATGCCATGTTGTTGGAAAGAACTGTTAAAAAGTGGTCAGAAGTAAACAAAGTGGGCACTTAGGGCTGCTACCATGTCCAGTCTGGTGAATCTGATCAAGCCATGCCATGAGAAATTACCATCTTGAGCCATGGCTCAGTGAACTTCGCCAGCTGATTTCCATTGAGCTCACATAGGAACCAGCAGGTCTCCACCTCTCAAGCTTTAGCTTCAGCTGAGCCCCCAGAAAACCACATGACTAGTAAAGCTGTGTCACCAAGGTATTCTACAATGTTTTTCACCAGGGGATCTTTTTTTCTATTCAACCTTGACATGGACAGACTTCCTGATGGTACTAAACTACTCCTTCTTATCCTCCCTGTCCTGCAGGGACAAAGCTGATCACCAGGAGAACAGCTCAGCTCCAAAAAGCCCTGGAATATTTTTGATCACTTGGCAGTCTAATTCAAATTTGAGGCTAAGATCTGCCCTGTTTATATCAGAGATTTAGTAAAGTGTGGCTGGAAAGTAGTGAGATTTCCCCTGTGATGCACTCTCCAGAGTGCAGAGGGTAGGCCTATCCATCTACAGATGCTCTTATATTTGATGTTATTGGTCATGGATTTGGCCAAACTCTGTACAAAGCTATCCGTGTGAGTGTGAAACAGTTTCCAGTGATCAATGTTACAGGCAGATTATGCATAACATCACAAGAATTTCCATAACTGAAGGACAATTATCTATCAAAAAACTCAATAGTTCATAACTTTTGGCATCTCAACACAAACAAGGAGTCATGCAGAACAAGAAGACACTACAATCACCAGAGAACAAGTCGAAGGAAACTGCGAGGCTTTGTGCCTCACAGGATCAGGCTGTTTACACAGGCAGAGGTTGCATTTGAAGTAAGCATGGTTGGACTGACTGATCCATTCTGGCAAAGCCAATACCCTACAGGAAATTTTCTGCCACTTTATGTGGAACTTCAATATACCCTACCTGTTATCTCTTCTTGTGAGTGGTTGTCCGCAATGTGCATTATTGAAGGTCTCATTTGGACATATTTCACGTTGAGGATTTTACAAGGCAATACAGAGAGCTAATGCCTGCCCAGCATGAGACAACAGTCATGCTCAGAAGCCCAATCAAAAACCCTGTTAGCTCAGAAGAAATCATTGTCTAATGTTTCTCTGCCTTTAATTTACACGTAGCCACGCAGACACACAGCTTACCATTGTCTGTATGTACCGTGTCCATCTAAGTACTTGCACCATCAGCGTAAAACAGTTTCTTGTCAGGGATGCCAGTTTACTCCAGCTGAATGTTCAGTGGAAGAAAAATCTCCAATATTAAGCACTGAAATGGGAAAAATGGACTAACCATTTTGTCAATTCCAGGAATCCATCAATTCCTTCAAATTTCCTCCTCAGCTCCATTCAGACTGGAAGTTGTTAGCTGTGACATCTGTCATTATATTGACTGAGGTTGCCTGAGCTTTGTTGGCATTCAAATAATTAGTTATCTGCTGTTTCTAGCTATATACAGACAATGTAAATGGTGATTTTATTGGATATGTGTGTGCTTTAAATGATGCAACAGCAGCTGTTTCAGTTACTTACTATTTTATGTCTTTATAGCAAATTAAGATTACTTTCCCACAAGTTACACAAAGCCAGTGAGGGATAAGAGACTAGGGCAGACCAAGATTAATCCATGAAAAGATGGATTTTCCAGGGATAAGGATGGTGGTTTTGTGGTGTCACCTGATGGCAAACATGGTCAGGGGTGTGAGGAGGAATCCTAGCTTTAATTTGGGTTTTTCAGCAACATCTTACAAGCAAAAGGCACTGCCCCAAGAAAGGGGTTTTCAAGGACCTGTGCCAAGGCTTAGCAGTGCTTGAAGTCATGTTTTCCTGAAAATAGAAATTTATTGGAGATGTATGAAAGGATCTGCCAAGAGAAGACAACTCTGTCAGCTTTAATTTACACTGCCCGTGCTGGACTTGAACATTTCTTTGAAACTACGTCTTATCATTCTAGCAAATAAAATGGACCAGGGCACATTTCTGGCTCTCAAGACAAACGGCACGGCTCATGAGCTCTCTTTTCTTCCACTTTCAAGACAGGTTGGCCTCTTCTGTGCCACATCTGCCTGCTCCTGAGCAGTGATGGAAGCTTGCACAGGACCCAAGAAGAGCTGGAACTCTCAAATTATCACTTGGTTTGGCCTTAGCAAACTCCTGGCCCCTTTCGTTTCAATAGTAAAGACATAGCCTGAGAGATACAACACTAGGAAGGTGACGGATGCTGGGTTAACGCTTGCAATCATATTCTTCTCCAAAGAAGAACATACATCATGTGCTTGTTGCCTCCCTTTCCCCCTTGCATTTCCTATGCAGGCCCTAAGGTCCAGCTGAGGTCTTTCCTTTGCTATTTGCATATTCAAAAAGAACAGCTTATTCTCCCCAATGGTGAGAAAGTTTTTACATTATTCTCAGCAGTAGCAGGACTGCATATCCTGGACAAAACAAATAAGAGTTATTTGGCTTTTCTGAGCTCTATTTGAAACAATGAGCCTAGCCACAAAAGTTAAAGAGTGATTGTGCTGCAGCTTCCTTCATCCCAGACATTGTTGCTGTCTCTGGTACAGTTCCAACAGGGATGGCTGAGTGCCAGGAACATGGGAAAATGGATATTAGCATTGCTTTATAATGAGATTTTTATTTTGTAATGAAAATTAGAGGATATTCTACAACTCTTGTCCAAAATATTTGGGTGAGATCTGATTTCTGAGGGTTTGGCAGAAAACTGCAGTCAGTCCATTCTGCCCTGCCTTGTTCTGCTAATTAAACAAAGTTTGTTGCATACGACCAAACAATTTTCCACACTGTTTGAAAGGATGCAAACAACCTGAATTGGCACAAAACTAGAATTTATTTATTTATTGTCTCTGAGGTCAGGATTAGTATCAGACACTCATCAGTCCAACCTCGTCTATATGACCGGGAGAGAAGTGACGCTGGATTACCTTAACCGGAGCTATAAACCAGCAGTGGAAGTAGGCAGTCTGCCATTTTCTATAGAGAACTGACAGAAGTTGCATTTTAATATCGGATTTTACACCATTGCTCCTTGTTTAATCAGATCAACACGGATTGGACGGATTGTACTGGCAAGAAAAAAAAGCATCCCTGAACAAACAATGCTTGCTGAAGAGCAACTGAGTGTTTGGCGGATTATGTAATGTTGCAGTAAGTAACTGCATAGCTTAATGCTATGGTTTCCATGGAAACCATCCAAATGAAAGGTAAAGGAGTTCAGTGTTCTTGGCGCTGAGGAGCAAGTCTCTTCATTGAGACGTACGTTTGGGGGAGCAGGGATTTTCTCTGTCTCACCTGGCTTTGCAGTGAAGGCAACCTTTTGCAAGCTGCAGAGGAGAGCTGGCCTGTAAGGTGTGAGTGCTGTTCCCTGGCCAGGCTGCATGCGCACCTCACGGTCAGACTGAGCTGCATGGATTTCACACGTGGCACCACCAGCCAGCGAGACCAGGCGTGCTCACGTGGACTCACGGGTGACAGCGGGAATCGTATTTTCCATGGCAACATTTCGTAATATAAAAAACATCCACTCTTGCCTCATTCAAGAAAATAAATATATAAGTAAACAAAGCTTGCAAGAGTCACTGCAGAAGGAAAGTTTTTGGCGATTTCTGTTAGCTTTGGGAAAGACCAGAGACACATCTGCGCTGTTTTTGTTGCTACTTAGCCCTGGAAATCTCAAAGGTGTTAATGTAAAGGCTCACGCTGACCTTGGTGAGTTGTGGATCTGATGCCTTACATCACTGGATATAACAGTGCAGGCCTGTGATTATATGTAATGCCAGATGGAGGCAGGTTTTAAAATGGGTTTAGGCAGGCCAAACCCATTAGTCCTCCCAAGGCTTACTTTCAAACGCTGAGATGAGAAGACAGGCAGATGGATGGAGAGGCTGTAACACACTGACCCATCTTCTCTACACAAATAGGCAAGAAGGTGGCCATCTCAGGTCCACATTGTCTCTCTGCCTCCAGAGAGCCACGGGACATGGCCATGAACTGACCGCCTTGCAGCAAAAGAAAAGACTTTACAGCAGAAACAACGGGCAGGTGTGGTCTTCAGAGCAAGCTTGGACCTGTGTTTAACTTACAATATAAATACAGCTTCAACAAATCCGTCTCTTTGTATACTGAGAACAACAAAACACACTCTGTGAAGCATTCACTATTGTTCTAGCAACTGCTCTCAGGATTGTATCAGCACTAAGGCACGCCCTTGTTTCAAGAGGTGGATGCAAACAATTCAAAAGTAAATTGAGGGGAGGAACCCACAAGCCCTAGTGATGAGGTTTTGTTAATAGGGGAAACAGCTCCTTTCTTTCAAAAGCCAAATTCTGCTGCTTTTCTTCTAGCTTATTATATCATACAGTTGTGATTTGCCTTGACACGGCTGAACTTCACAATGGGATTGGGAGTCTAGTGGTCCACGATGATTTTCAAGTAGCCTGGAATTCAGGAGACTCTCAGATTTCAGGTGAAAATGTATATCTAGTTTCAGAGTTGCTATGAAAAGCTGTAAAACACAGCATGGGTAAAACTAGGAGGCAGATAAAGATTGTTTGAAACACATCACTCCTCTTTAACATCATCTATTTTATCAGCCTTCTGATTTTTCATAACTTGACTCAGTGTTTTCCTTTTTTCCAGTCAGCAGTCTTATGCCTATAAACATCAACATTTATAACAGAAGAGCTGAGTTCAAGTCTACATTCAACTTCTCTTTTTAGGGGTTTTTAAATGATAGAGGAAAGGAAGAAAACCTAGGATATTCCACATTAAATTAGCAAATCCACATGAAAAGATTTCAAATCTTGAAAACACTGAATTTCAGCAGCAGAGGTCTTCAAACTCAAAGATGCCTTCAGTACTAATGTTGGTCATTGTCTGTAAGCCTGGTCACAATGCCAGGGGTAAGGCAGCTGAGATTATTCTGTGACACTGTTCTGAGACAGAAAGCACCTATTCAAAAAAAAAAATACAAACTTTTGTGTGTTGCCCTGGGGATGTTTTCAAAAATACCACTGGTGTGCTTAAAACCTCAAACAGGAAAAAGTTTTGCTTTGTTAACTTAGCTTGGTTGCATCAGCTGGAAAGCTTTTCACTGTAGGATCCGTGCAAATCCTACGGCAGACTTGAGAGGATGTTTTGGAGCATTTTGGCTGGGCTGCAGCTCTGAACACAGAGACAAAGAACATTTAAAGGGAATCAGTGCTGGCTGTCATGTGTGGCAGTGTGCTGTGGCCTGGTCTGTAATGCTAGCAGCCTGCTCTCCTGTATGTGATTCCTCATTCTTCTCAGCAACAAAGCTCAGTCCCAAAAGCAAGTGCCTTTGTAGCACTCTTAAACTGATGCACACCAGGGATACAGGTGAGGCTGGGAAGGAATTCGGGGTTCCAGCCAGGTGGTGGTATGGATGGGAAGTGATAAATGGATAAAGTCAATCACAAGTGTTTTTACAGCTGAATTGTAAGGGGTTGATTCCTCACTTTCAATTACCACATCCCTCCTCTATGCACATTTAGATTATTTTCTTGCTCTACGATGCTGCCATTAGGGGCTTGAATCTGCAAGCTAGCTACCATTTTAATGAGTTGCTACAAAGCAGCTTAGCTATGGCAAATCCCTACAAACTCCTAAGGAACCAAACCCACGAGGCAATACCTCTTTCTTACTTAATGATAGCAGCATATGCTAGATCAAGTTACTGCACTTTTCTTGCAGACTCAGAGCAGGCAGGCAGGCTGTAACCACAAATTGGTCAGTGCATGGGAGTTCCCCACACCACGCTGTGTCCTTGGTGGAGCTAAACCCTTGATTTTGGGCTCCTTTCTAAACCAGAGATCAGTATCTGCATTTCATTTACATTCTTTCTTTAACTGTTACAAAGCATCGTACTTCTTTTTAGTTCCCCGCTGTGATGTATTTCTCCCAGTGAAAGAAGAAATGGGAATTTGGTGCCTGAAATCCTTTTGGTATCTGGGCTGTAGTTAATGCACTTACAGTTACTATTTTAAAAAAGCTGAGAAAACAAGACTGAAGCAGACGTGCAAGTATTTTGATCCTAATTTGCATAATGTATCCACCAAACTGCCCCCATTGCAACTGAGAAGTGCAAACGTAATTCTGACACAGGTTTTCCTGCTCCGAGAGCCTCAGAGATGTTCTTCCTTGCTCTGCAGACACATCTTCCTGCATCATTCAGTGTTACCACACTCTCGTCTTCTCTTCTGCTGCCAGCTCCATTCTTGGCGTTCTGCTAATGAATTAAAGGTGTAAAATGCAGGAGGGCCCAGGTGATACCATAACCTGAAATGCAGGACAGCTGAGTGCCCCTTGCTTGCAGCACTGAGCAAAGCAGCCACGCATGACCTCGACATGGAATGTGTTACCCTGTGACACAGAGCAGTAGTAGTGAGCAGAGACGAGTGAGTGCTACCAGGCACTAACTACTTCTCTCTCTAAAATCAGCTTTTAATACTATCTCCTTATGCATCAAGGCTAAATGCTGTCTGAACCTACAACTGGGAGAGAGATTAGGCTTTGCTTTTACACACTTCCTCAAAACCTCAACAAAATAACCAAAATTTAGTTTAAATCCACACAATTGCTGCCCTAGGAGGACCTTGAGCATGCTATAAAGAGGAGCTTCAACAGAATAGTGATCTGTAGCAAGTTGTTCTCAAGTGGATTGCTTTTCGTGGCAAGTTATGTCCAAAACAATTATAGAGATAATGATGGGATCCCAAAGGGACATCTCAGTTTGCTGTATGATAAATCCCATGAGAAGGTACTTTTAGATCTGTATTGCCTCTCACAGAGGACCACCTCCATGACAAACACTCTCTTTGTACTCCTTTGACTCCCCCTCACTTGTTGAGTTTATTTCAATTTTGTTTTAAAAGTAAATGTTTTTCAGAAGAAAAATGTCTTTTACATCAGAAGCTGTTCCTGCTTCTTCACATGCAAGATCAGCTGCAATACTTTGAATTGTTGAGTGCTGCTGTGCTTGAGTGTAAGTGGGTTGTGGGGTTATTTTTTTCACCTCATGCATGTGGTTAAGCAAACTTCCTCTTCCATTCCTGGTAAAATCAGCAAGTGTGATGTTGGATGTCAGCAGCAAAACCAGTTCTAGGGGTTGGGCACTGACAGCCACACATCTGTGCATCTAGAACCGAAACTGCTTTCCTATTTGCATGGAGGAAAACTAAATTAATGGGAAAGTACACCTGACAGAGAGCTAATGACTCTCTGCACCCATTGCAGTGCACTTGTTGCCAATGCAAAATGAACACCCAAACTGAACCTGCCTGGAGATCAGTGTCAGCTAGAGATTGCCACCCACCGGTACTGCTAAGCAATGCCAGTGCTGATGGATTGGAGCAAGCGAGGCTCCTGCAAACCTCACTGCAGGGCTGAAGCCTTCAGCAACTCAAACTAGCACATCCCAGGGAGACTTAAGAAAGCAGAAACATAATGTTCTTCTCACAGCTTGTAGCTAAGATGTGCAAGTCTTTGTTGCAGGTGGATGTGGATGGTATAAACTTCAATGGGTTCAGAAAGCAGTGGGACAAACTCACGGAAGGCATTGAGGGCAGTTGAAAACAAAGACGCTAACTCTGGCTTGCAATACTCTGAGCAGGAAAAGAGGGAAACAAAGTACTTGTGGAGGTTGTCTCCATGAAATACTACAAGAGATTTGTGTTTGACTGCTGGTGGAGATAAACTGCTGGAAGTACACCCTTTGGGCTGTTCTGGAAAAAATCAGCCTTTTTAACTACTGTTTCTCTTCTGGAATAGCTTTGAGGTCCTTTGAGTGCAAAAGGCTCTGGGGATAAAATACACCTGTTAGCTGAAAAGGCTAATGTTGTAACCTAGGTATGCTCCCCAGGACATGGGGCACACCTGGGCATCTCTCTTTACAAGTGCACTAGGACCTTGTCCCCAACACAGAGCTCCCATCTACCCAAAAATCTCCCTTTCAGCAGCAACAATGGGACTTCCCTCTGCCATCTGTCTGCTTCCTCAGTAAATGACCAGTGCTACACATTCCTCTGGAGGTGACTGTTTTTGCCTTTCTGTTGTGTTATGGATACTTCCCTTCACCTGAAGTGATTCAATATCTTCCTCCTGTCCAAGGTCTGGGGAATTTGGGCCATTCCTCTGGCTGCTGGCCCATCATGCCACTTCTGGTCCTCCTTATTTCATCAGTTAAGAATGGCATGTGGCTACTGGCACTTCAGCAGCCACCAGGCCCTTGGAGACTTTGGCAAGATGGGACACAAGAACCAAGATGTGCAATTTTATATGGTCTCTCCCATCTCCAAAAGATTTCCATTTAGGAAGTCCCAAACAGAGGCCACAGACATTAACTGGGAAGGTGAGGGTGTTTGTGTGCCTACCTTCACACACCAACATGGTTTTATTGATGGGAGGTGTCTTCCATGAAAAATTCAAAACTGTTGTGGATGCTTTGCCAGGGAAAATTAGTTCTTATGTTCACAGAACCCTCCATGGAAATCTTGCTTCTGTTGTGAAACATTCTCTGCCAGATATTAATGTCGGAGATCTCTTCTGCCAGTGGCATTATTAAACAGCATGGGGAGAATTCTGCATCCAGAATTCACCTTAATATTGATGTGTTCATATGAACAGATGTCTTCTTGCTTCCTGCACAATGTGTAATCAGATTAGAGATTTCACAGCAACAGCTTTAATTAGAAGCACAATGTTTGTCAGTACAAAAAGCCTCTTTCAGAAGTGTAAATCCCCACTAGGTTGGAAACATGACCTGCCCCACCACAGTGCCATCTACTGCAAGCAAGAGACTTCTGCCCACTTTGTCTTTCAGAAATGCATATACCTTTATTTTCAAGGCATTACTGTCTCTGGGTCCAATCACAACTTGCCAAAAGTCAGGCAAAAAATCGCCATATACCTGAGCAAGGAATTCAGTTCTGTGACCCCTAAGGGCTAGCAAGGCTCTGAAAGTCCTCTGTTTTGCATGGAGCCAACGCTAGACTGGCATCCCAACGTTGCAGTGCTGGGACAGAATCAGTGTATTCTCTCTGGGTGAAACTGCCCTGACTTTATTTTGTCCTAGCTGCGGGTATTAGAAAGTTTTTCCCTATTACCTGTCATTTCAGTCCTCACAAGATTCTCAGTGATGTTTCTTGTCTTACTTCCAAGGAACAGTCTCTGAAAGAAAATTTGGCAATGAAAATGATGGGGGAAAGGGTGGATAAGAGAGATATTTCGCACCAACTAATGCTGTAGGGTAAAGAGAATAGTGTATTTTAGCTTGAGTAAGAAGTCATTTTTTTTTCCCACTATTCTTGCCTGGATTTTCAGAAGAGCTCAGTTTGACGTAAGTACCTCAGCACAGCTCTTGTCCCCAGACCAAGGCTTCAGTGTGAAGTTCTCTTGCACATCACCACTATCCTGTCCATATTCAATTGCCTTCCCACTCCGTGCCCTCAGAGATGTTCAGATCTTTGTGGGGTTCCTTGAACAGTAGCAAGGCACAACTCTGTAATAACCCTTCTACAAACTCGTGTTCATCCCCACATTGTGTCATTTGAAGCTCCTTTTATGTCTTACACGCTTCTGGTTAGTGCTGGCCGGGTCATTTCTCATGCCTTAGTGGAAATTTCAGAAACCAAAACATTAAATCTTTTTGCTAACTTGCATCCCAGTTGCAACTATCTCAGGGCTGGGAAAGTCTTTTCCTTTGTCTTTGTACAGCTCCTGTCAGCCAGTAGCTCTAACAGCATTTAGCGTCTCCAGATGTGTCCAAAACACAATTTTAGATTCATTTGTATTTCTCTAAAAAAATATCCATTTGACACATGGAACCAAAGTCATGAGAAAGTTTAAAGAAAGCATTAAGCCACATAGCAAATTGCCTTTTTGTCCTCATATCTTTCTGTGGGAAGTTCTGTCTGTGCTTGTAGCACAGCTTTCTGTGATACGCTATTTTTAGGTAAAAATGGCTTTCAGATGGATATGGGTAAAGGAAGACAGGTCTACTTCTCAAAAGAGTGTTGAATTCTGACACATCCAGTGCTCACGTCCTCAAGTGTAAAACATTCCTTAAAATTTGAAGGATTTTTTTATTTATTTTAGAGAGAGAGGCTTTAATTTCTGCTATAATGCACAGCACAATTGAATATAAAAAAGTAATAGAAAGAAAAAAACTTATTTGAAAATGAAAATGAAAAATACCAAGAGAAGGAATCTGAAACAAATTTCTGGAAAAATTCAACAAACTGGATACCTAAAATATCTTGGGACCAGCAGAAATTATTTGAATATTTACCATTCTGAGTTTTCTTCAGGGAATGCCAGTCAAAGCACTGCATGTTGTGTCTGGATGAAAAGATGGTGATATTCCTTGTAAGGATAGCCTACAGAAAGATTTGTATCCTATAAGAGCAAACCTCAACTTGAGGTTAAAAGTTCTTATATATCTGAAAAGGGGAAGAGCCAGCTGTACACATCAGTCTGAAGGGAGGCATCCTCACACATGTTTATAACAAGGACCTTTTTGTGCCAGCCCTAAAGGACCAGGAGAAAGATCCAGAGAGGTGGTTGAGACTTCTAAACCCAATAAATGTTCTGAGACCCATCTGAGACATCCTGACAATGGTGGGCTGCCTATCAAGCACAGACCCATCTCCCAACTATCCTTAACATGTGACTGAAGTGGGAAGGGAAGCAATCCTCAGTTATTTATTAATCAGAGACCAAGACCTCAAAACTGCCTGTAGAAAGCCAATAAATACAGCAGTGGGCAAGGTTAATATGCTCACAGCAGCTGAAAACAGTCCTGTAGCTAGATGGAATTTTCTCAGTGCCAGTACCTCGATTTGGTCAGCCAGCATTAAGAACCGCAGCTCTCCATGAGTCTACACTAGACTCAGATATTTCAATAATGAAATATTCTGGTAGCCGTGGTGAGCATGGCATCCCCATTGAGAAGGGTTAGCCCTGCCGGAACACACGGAGATGCTTTGGACTGAAGTCCTTATGCTGAGCTCATGCATACCTGTGGAGGTCTGGATTTGGCGCAGTACTTCTGGTAGTTACAGCAAGACGGAGACACAAGAAAGGGCTCTGTGCAAAGTCAGCTGAGCCTGACAGGAACCTGTGAGGAGGTCTGAAGGCCTTGGGAGAGCACCTAGCCCAATCCTGGGCTGAGCAAGCACTGAGAGAACTTGCTGCATTTGTGTGGCTCTGCCTTGAGATAACAAATCTAATCGAACAAGGTGGCCTGAGCAGACCCAGCTCTATTCTTAAGGTATGGTTTATTTATATAACATACACCTTGCTGTGATTATCACTTCAGCCTATACATTTCCATACTGGAAAATTCCTCAAATCTGTTTTTTTGTTGTTGTTTTTATTGGAAGTGCTGGGATGTGGTTCTTGTTTGAGAAAGAAGATTTGTGCTTTTTTTTTCCATTTATTTTCTATTTTCTGTTCAATACAAGATTCTCACTCCACTGCATGCCTGTAGCAACCCTGGTAGCTCCCTTACAAATGCACTGACACATTATATGTAACACAGAAAGAAAGCTCAGTCCACTTAGACTATCAGAAACAGTTTGTTCTTTCAACTAATATTTGGAGCGCACTCACTTTTCCAAAGGCTCTGCGATTGTGGATGAGTTCACAGGAGTCAGAAGAGCACTGGCTGTTTCAACCCCTTTCTGTCTTCTGTTCTTCATGAGGAAGATAGGAGTGTGTGCAGTGACCAGCATCATTTCCCATTATCCTGAGACCAGAGGAAAACAGCGGTTGGTGTGTAATGGCTTCTCTCCTGGCCAGGTGCTGAGTGTCCTTTCAGAAGTGTTGGCTTCACCTCCCACCAAAGTCATGGCAAGGTGAAGATGCTCAGCCCCTTTGCTGGATCAGCTCCCTGGTTTCCAAGGCAACTGTTCTTCATTGGGATTTAATGAGAGCATGAGGAGATCCATGAGGCCCTTTGAACAAGCAGGGGAATGGATAGCTTACAGAAATGATGGTGCTTTTTAGGGGAAAAGGACAGGCGGCTGGAGCAAACAGACAATAAATTATTTGACATTTTAATGGGTTAACATGATAGTGCAGAAAACGACCTGAATAAAATGACTCAATTCCCATGGAGAAAAAATAAAATAAATATAATGGAAAGAGGAACTATAAAAGGTTGAAATGTAGGTTTTATTCAAACTGTCTGAATGGAAGTGAAAAGAGCAAGTTACATCCCTTGTTACAACCTCTTAACAGCAGTTGGTCTCAAAATGAACAGCAAAAAAAAAATGTGTCTGTGATAACCAGATATAGAAAAGCTGGTTGGGTAAGCTCCATAAAACACAGCCTTTATATCAATGCAACAAATAAAGAGCTATTTGCAGGAGATGCTACAACACAGGCAACAGGTACTTCTTGTTCTAACCTCTAGAACTGTCATCTGCTACAAGAAAAGTAGAATTGTTGCTTGTACCCAAAATAAGAGAAAAAAAAATCAGATCATGTTTACTCCATGCCACATGTTTTTGCACCCTAGAATTTTCCAGGTTTACCATAACATGAATAAATTTATCTTTTAATAGTAAAAAATATATTGTAAAGACCAATCTATCTTGTATAGGACAGATTTGCTTAAGAGTTAAGCAAATATGAATTTCTAAATCTACAAAAATATGGTTATTTTAAGGCTATTCTCTTTGTAATTTAGATTTAAAAACCTAAAACTAATTCACTTTCATTAGAATAAAATAAAGTCTGATAAAATAAAGTCTCAGAATAAAGTCTGAGTCTTTTGAATTTGGTATTAGCAAACCTCTTATTTAATGTAAGCCTTGAACTGAAAATGAATCTGTCCATTTTTTCTCAAAAGTTTTGAGCAAACTGATTTTGCAAGTTCTTTTTTGAAGGGAAAGATATTGGGGCATATTGGTCAAATTGGGTTGGAAAAAAATAAAGAACAAGAAGAAGATTAATTTTTTAACAATTGAAAGAGAAATATTCAACCCAAGGGATTCTATGATTCTATGATTTTAAGTCAAAACATTTTGTGTGGCTCCTAGAGTGTTTATAATGATTTTGCTAACACTTTTAAATATTGTAAATTTGTAAAATAAATTACTTTTTTTTTTTTTTTTACTTTTATTGTAAAATAAAAGTATTGGCAATTTCAGACTTGAAAATTATTTTTTTATTACTGAAAATAGAGAACATTTGCTTCTGAAAATGCTGAAATGAAATACCCCAACTGGTGTTTTGGTTGGTGAAAAAGAATAAATAAATTTTTGATAGAAATGTATTCATTGATTCCACCAAAAGTCACTAATAATTTCAATCCTATCATCACCCTCTGCTACCCTAGAGCTACATTTCAGTGAATGAAGTGTTCATTCAGCTCTAAAACAAAAGGACGAGCTCCAATCGTGTTTAAGACATGAGACCATCATAAAGGCGCTTACAGACCTGGCCTGCCTGGAGCGATGCAGCACCGCATGTCATCGAGACCACTGCAGGGAACAACAAATCTGTGCAGCGCTGAAGCCAACAGCACGCTTATCCACGTATGACTCCTGTCGAGGGGTTGCTGTACAGGTTAAGGCTCCACGTACAGTAAGGCGAAATAAGAGTCTTGAGAGCAAAAACAGAGATGAAGAAATACTTTTTCTGTTGTTCTAGGTGACTCTTGTACCACTTGGGCCAGGTGGGATGTCACCCTCTCTGTATCACAGTCAGAATACAGCGGTCACATGTACCTGGAAGCTGATGCAGGTTTCAGTGCTCTGTCTTTCAGTTGGAAGGTCAGGCTTATCAACTTGTTTTTAATCTGATTTTTCATCTATTTGTATTGAAGGGCCTTGTTTGGAGTTCTAAAGAGAATGTTGTGCTTTAATATCGTGGTTGTAGGGAGAGAAGTGACTTAACACTTCTGCCTTCTAATACAGTGCTGAAGGTCACAATTTGAGCATCTATGAATGTTTTGGCCCTGTCAGCACTTTTGCTCATGCACCTTTATGGGTGACTTTAAAATGGTGTCTCCAACCATAAAGTTCTCCCAGTCTTTAATCTTATTGACTGTTTTCTTGAATGTTATAGCCAAGATCACTTGACTAATTCAGCTTACAAAGTACTACTGGGAAAGACTATTTATGATAGTCCCAGCAAGGACAACTGAATTAGCTGTAGCAAGCAGCCAGCCTGAAGAAGAAATAAAACAAGAGAGCGAGATAATTTGGAACAAAATGTAAAAGAAGTGCAAATCATTTAATAAAGGTTTTCCCTAGAGGAAGCTTTCTGAGCCGCTGAACATCAGGACATCTGAAGGGAATGATGTCAATTGTGTTTAGACACAATGTGTACATTGTATTTTTTTCAGTGATAATCGTTTGTCTAACTTTATGGGCCAGATTCTTTCCTCGGTTTAACTAACATTAGAATTCAATTCATTAAAATAAATGTTTGTCTTTAACAGACAGAAAGGGGGAGAGAGATTTATTCCAAGCAAACTCTGAAAGATTTTCAAAAGTGGAATGATAATATCTAAGGACTGGGACATAAAATGGAGCGCATCCAAGAAGCAGAATAGACTATTCCACCTTTACCACAAAACAGGATGAACAAATAGCAAATATGTGTAATTCTTCAGTGGGCTGCTGGAGTAGGCTGCTCTCTTGCACATAGGTTCAGCAACATTTCATCAGAGAAAATTTTGCTGGCCATAAGTCACATGGCCATTCACGGGAAAGAGTGAACTCCCTAAGCAACAGTGGTTTCTCCTGCTTGCTCTTGAAGGTGCGTGACCAAAGTGGAACCAGAGGTGAGTTTCCAACTGTGCTAAGGAGTAAAAACTCTTGGTGGAAATCTGTGGAGAAAGGAAGGTCTCAGAGGGAAGAAGAGAAAGAAAACAGTGTCACTACACAAGAAAATCTTCCTGTTATCCTCTTGCCCGGTGCCTTCTTGAACATATTGTGTATGTGTTTTCTCTTTGAGGACAACTTTTATTTCATGTCACTAAAAAGTGTTTCTTGGAGAGAGCATGAATCCTTTGAACATTTAATTAGTGACGAAGAGGGTACTCTCTTCTTTTCCCTCTGCCCACAGACTCTTAATTCACATCTGGGTGTGCCAGTTTCTTTGTGCACTTTTGGGGGATAAGGATGCCCTAGAGACTGTGAAATGAAACCAAAGCAATCTAGGCAGCCTCAGATCTGAACCCACACTAAGATGCTGGGAAACAGCAGTTTAGCTATGCTGATTTTTTTTTTAATTGACAAAGCCCTCCATCCTTTGATCTTTGAAGGGCATGTTTATCCAACATTGTTCTTTGCAGCTATACTGCTTCTGGTTACAAATTGTGAGAGTCGTGTTCTGTTTCAATGAAACAATAGGATTTAATTATTAGCAGTCTTCAAAGACAAATGCAGGGCTCACAGTCTTCTCTGATTACAAGGTCAGAGCAGCAGATCAGTAGCTGAGAAGCAACAGAGTTGAACAATCTTATTTACATTGTTCTGGGGAAAAAACGTGCACTTCTTAATTTTAAAATTATTTTTCTTCAGTTCTTCTGTATTTGTGAAAAAAAAAAAAAAGCAATCAGCATATAAATCAGGATCTTGATTGGATTACAATTCTTCAACCTTATTCAAGGTTGGTTGTCCTTACGAAATGCATGCATTATGTTTGAAAGTTAAATTCGAGAATAGATAAATACAATTCTATGGGCAGCTATTGTTAAGAGATCAAACAAGCTGATCAAAATTGTTTCATTCTTGGCTTAAAAGATTAAAAGTCATTATCTATATCTGTTAAAAACACAACAAACTCTGCTAAAAGGAAAGGTACTAAGATAATCTTCTCAGAAGTGTAACTTGGTACAAAATTATGATAGGCATGGAATTGGCAGCTATATCTATTATACAAGCAGCCTAGAATAAAAGCCTAACTCAGACAACTGAAGAAAGCGAGATGAATCTGACACAACCTACAAACTGGTCAGCTATTTCAACTCATTCTTACTTCAAAGTTTTCATAGATAATCTGCTGGTGCTCTTTCTTAACTTTTCCTTTTCTCTTATCTGTTAAAGAAACTAGTTGAAGACACCAGGTGAGGAGCACAGAATACAAGATAAAGCCCAAATAAAAGAAAAACAACTGCAAGCTTTCAGCTTTCAGCTGGGAAATGGGGCTATTTAGGCTGATATTTCATTTGAATTGGAGCCACGTCTGTGTAGTTACAGGTTCTGATACTATGCTGACCATCCTGCTGCAGTAATAACACCAGGTGAGGAGACACTAGATGATGACAGAGTTTATTATCTTCATCACAAGGCTCAGCAACGGCTTTGGCCAGTGATTCAGAGACCTCATTCGAACATGGTTTTGACACTGTGTAGCACTCAGAGATGTTTAGGGAAGAATCATGCTAACACTGAAGGCTCGTGAAGTCAGGTAAAATGCTTGCTTATTTTCGCTAGAGGCAGGAGCAGGTTTTTTGGCACCAAATATTTCTCAGAGTGCAAGAACTAATGTGCATCCACATTTTCAGACTGGTAAGTGGTTAGCAATGGATTATTTCTAGATCATTGTACTAGGCATAGGTGTCTAATTTCCACTGAAGTTAGCACCTTTTCCCACTCCCTTTTACACCTTTGGAAATCCTTGGACCGATTTTTAGATCTCACAGAGCATACTGTCTTATTCTGGAATTGGTCCCACTGACCTAGTGAGCAAGAGGAAATCAGATTAAAGGAAATTAGGTAATTAAGACCCCAATCCACAGAGGATTCTTTACTCGTTAGCTGCCTAAAGCCTAATCCAGCATTTGACTTTATATTCCCAATGATATCTTGAGTAAATCATGCCAGGATTTTTGTTTTAACATACCAAGATTGTTCCTGTATTCTGGAACACCAAACTCTGCATTTCTGTTACAAGAGGTGAACTCTCCAAATTAGAATTAATGGCTTTGGGCTGTAATTCTGTGACAGAAGACAGGATAAAAGTTTCAGATAAGCAAAATCCCCAATCATATTAGTTGCCATGAAATCACAGCTGGTTGATGTCTGGGTTTTGCTTGGTCAGGATTTTTCTTTCTGTATGTTTTCTCCTAGTGAACTCCTGTGATACAAGACAGCCTCATTCCACACAGGGTCTCTCATAATCCCAGTCCCCAAAGACATTATCATATTAAAGATTACAGCAATAGGCAATGTGACCATTTCATGCAGTTTCAGTCATTTTCCCACAATGATTTCTGATGCATTTTCTTTTTGATGAGCCTGCTCTCTGTTTGTGAGGATGTCGAGTCTCATAGGGTGAACGATTCTTCTTTGTGGATTTGACCAGGACTCGGATCTGCGTCCAATCGTTGCCACAAGTTTACTGATTAGATCTTGGGCAAATCAATATATTCTATTTTTCCTTTAAGCACTCAATTTCCTAACTCCCATAAATTTCAGTGCCTCAAGGCCATTTACTATTTCACTTTTGCGAAAGAGATTGCCTTATCTAATTTTAAGCAGTTTTCTGAGTGTGTAGTTCCCTAAGATGCCTCTCCACTTCTGAAGAAAACATCTGTTTTCAGAGGGCAGTACAAACTACCCAAGAGCTCACTGTCTCCTTGGTCTGTAGAGGGGCTTTGTACCCCAAACTTGCACTCTCAGTCTGGTATACAACGTCAAATGTAAATAAAATGGGACTTTGTGCCTGAAATCATTTAGTCTAGCCTTAAATGCCAGAAATTGTGATGTATGAGATTGGCTGGTCATCCTTGGCTCCGCTTTTAGCCAGTGATGGGACTCTGGAGGATAGTTCATCTTGTCTTACACACCTATACCAGACTTCTTTTGGGCATCTGAAGATAATCCAACTACATGATGATAAGTGCTTTACTTACAATCAAAGTAGAATCTTTTATTTAGAATGAAAGTAAATTCATAGGCAAAATACACTGCTGTACCTGAAAGTCTTCAGACTGAGTCAGCATCAATATAAATGTTCAGAATTTCTTGTGCTGGATAATGGACAAAGTTATCAAGAAATCAAACTCAAAGCTGCAGGCCAGAGAGCAGGAACAGGGTGGTATGTGTATTTGCAGGCTAAAGACAAATGCTTTATTTGTACCCACTTAAAAATATATTGAGAAACATGGCACAGAAACACTTTCTTGCTGGCCTCGATTTCCAAACCTCAAATATGATTTTCATATTAATTGACAAGCTTCATTAGCTGGAACTAGAGCATATTTCTAACACATTTCCATCCTTCCCTATTCCTGATACATTCTCTGTCAGGAAACAAGGGGAGCAAGCACATTTGTAATGCCTGTGTCAGCACCTTGAGGGGAGGAATACAAGTGTAATTTCCCCGGAGAATGAAAATCACCACAAAATTTGCAAAAATAATAGCAAACACCCTATAAAACTGAAGTAGGCAGAATAAAGGAATACCCAGAAGAAATCCTGTGGGGAATGAACTTAGCCCAACAGCAGGCAAGAATCTGAGACTACCTTCCTCTTTGTCGTAACAGTAAAGTGTTTCTAATTACAGTCACATTCATGTTATTATTATTTTTATATTATTTTTAATGGGTCTATTTAGCAGGCATATGCTCATGATGCCGGACAGTTTATGCTATTCCAACACCATCTATCTATGGCAGGGGTTAAAGAGAGTGAGAGAAGATACCAACGCTGAGTAAATGTTTGCTGCCCTCCTGTGTACAACTTCAAAAAGACACTTTCAACAACGTAAGAGCCCTGGATTTGCTGCTGAAGGCTTCCAGCTCCAGAGCAGGAGAACCTGCTCTGCATTTATCCAGATTTGAGTTAGCGAATCACCCGCGAGCTGATCCAGATTTCTCCTAATGGATCTAGGCCCCTGTTCTCCCGGCACCTGCTCGTTGTTTCCGTCGTAGTTGTATATTTAGATACAGTTTGCTGCTCTGTGTGCGCAGCGGGAAAAAGGGCTGTGGGTGGGAGGCTGTTTCTTGAACACGTTCTGCCAGAGCAGCCACGAGGTTATGGGCTCAGACCAGCAGCCTCTGCATTGGCTGGAGCTGCGTTGTGGCTCGCCCTCTGCATTAGCACTGGGAGAATGGATCATAATTTCAAATGGGAGAGTGATACACCAGAGAAACCACTTGTCCAAGGGAATCTTGGGCTTTCCATCACTGGAGGTGCTTCTTAAAACACCTTAAGTACATATTTTCAGGAATGACTTAAGTGGAATTCATCCTCCCTGGGGATAGAAGATAGTCTAGAACACTCAACTCTTATCCCTGAGATTTTTCTGTGATTTATTTTTTGCAACACAGTTGAATGAAAACTCAAAGTTTCCAGTGTTCTTCTCTGACTGTGTGAATTATTACACAGAGTTACATGTTTACCTAAGCACAAACCAAACTGCAGGATTAGTATTTTTATGGTAATCGTTTGGCATATTTGTCTTAGCACTGCTTGGCAGTAAGAAAATAACAGATCCAAAAACACTACACCAGGCAAAATGCCAAACCTAACTTTACATATACCTTTTAGACCTTATTTAATTTACACTTCATATTCACTTTCAGTACTTCTTCATCACAATGATTATTAAATTTACATGACATTTGCAGTGGCTGTGCAAGTTACTTTTATGAAACATTTCCATTCATCCTGTGCAAAGTTAATATTAAAAACAAATTTATTACTACACATACACACAAAAGAATAAATCTAAGCAGAAGGATACTGGAGCACAGCAAAATAAAGTCACTATAAACTTTCCAGGTAACAAGTGAACATTTCTGCATTGACATACTTGTAACTGAATGCAAGCAAGTTTCCTAGGTCTAAATTTCCTGTGCTTACATTCTGCCAAAATGGGAACAGGAGTGTAAACACAAAAAATATGTTCCATTACAGTATGCAAAGCAAATCTCTTCAGTCCATGCTCTGTAGAGTATGAAACCTCTCCCTTTTGTTTATTGAACTTGTGGGGAATTTATTTTATTGAAGCCTGCTCCATTCTGTATGGTTTCAGCTTTGGAAAGTGAGCAAATTTTGAAGTACCGGTTCACAACGTCCAGTCTGGGGAGCAGGACACCAAACCCTGTTCTTAGCTGTGCCTTTCTGCTTGGCTCCAGCTGTCTGATTTCGATAGGAAATTCAGTCATACAGACGTAACCAGGGAAAAGAATAGACAAATCCAAAGATTCAAAAGTCTCAAAATTACCTTTTTAAGGATGATTGTTAAATAATTGTTGTATCCGAGGGCCTGGATTTTCCTGCTTGTTTTTGCATGGTTAAGCTTAATGTTAGTGCTTCATCACAAATATATCTAAAAAAAAAAAAAAAAAAAAAAAAAAAAAAAAAAAAAAAAATAAAAAAAAAGCNAAAATAAAATAAAATAAAATAAAAGCTAAATCTGTTTGTTTGTTTGTCTGTTTTCCCACTTTTCCCACCTGTCTCCAAAGCCCTGGGTTTGAGGGTTTTATTTTTCAAAATAATAACTTGTATGGCAGAGCCTTGTGAAACACCACAATCTGGCAGTTTGACCTGTGAATTTCCTTAACCAAAAAAACACTCAGTGGAATTAGCTAAGGACAGAGCAACATGATGTTACACAACTGTTGAGTGGAGTTAAATAAACAACCAGGGATCTGAATGCCTTTTCTCAGATAGGACCAAGCTATAATGGCCCTGGCTGTTTTTACGTCAGGGTTTTTACGAGTTGCTGTGTGAAGAATGCAGCTGACAAGGAGAAGTTTCCAGCTCCATCAAATTTCCTATTTTGCTGCTTTGGCTGGGGGTGTTTGCAGGGCTCTGCTGGTGACACTTTCTTGGCTGACTGTCGCTGCAGAGGGAAGTAAAATGAAAGCGGGACTTTTGTGCCAGGTTAATTTGCAATCATGTCATATCCTACCGGCACCTTTACAGAGGAGACACAGAGGGTGAACAGTGGGACCAAGTGACAGCATGGCACTGACCACCTCCTCCTCCAAGACCTGCATGTCCATGCATGGGTGTCCATGTGGAAAAGACTGAAGTGTGTCCCTTCCCCTGAGAAGAGAAAAAGAGAAGAGATAAAATGCAGGCCAACTTCTCAGCTTCTCATCCCTCAGGTCTTAATACATCCACACAACAGGTGTAGTGCCACCATGGTGGGTTTAGAAGAGTCCAGGGATTACCTCCATCTGAGGAGCCCTCTGCCTCGTGGAAAGGACTTTAGGGAGCCTGGGGGTTTGGCCAACAAGGGATCAAGCGGGCAAATCCCAAGTGCTGATTTAGAGCTTCCTGGGAATTCTGTGTTCAACACGTAGTTACAGGGATCCAGGGAAACTGAAATCTCAGCACAACTGACATCTTCCTGAGATGGTTGTAGCTCTGAAAGATCAAGCCCGAAGTCTTAGAAGACTCATCCAAG
This sequence comes from Alectura lathami, assembly GCA_013399715.1. Taxonomy (NCBI): domain Eukaryota; kingdom Metazoa; phylum Chordata; class Aves; order Galliformes; family Megapodiidae; genus Alectura; species Alectura lathami. Next base: position 336,938 of record VXAV01010984.1, on the reverse strand, counting down.
AGGCTGCCACCTCACCTACACTCCTTTGAGTCCCAGTGTCCTGCTGTCATCATTTTCTGTCCTTACCTTGTCACTCCAGCAGATGCATCACATAGCAGACCAAGGAGTTGGTGGGTGCAAGCCTCCATGTAAAAATCCCCTTCCTTCACCTCTCCAGAGAAGACTGAGCAAAACATTAAACCCTAAGGTGTAGCAGGACTCCTAACACCGTTGACTGCTGGCTGCAAACCAGGCCTGTGAGCAGTCTCTCTTGGAAAAAAAACAGTAGCAACTGCTGGCTGATGGACTGCCTTTGCTAGAAGATAAACACAGCTGGTAGTGTTGATCTAGTTGAGATTTTGTTTGTTGCATGGATTAAAAAAATGATCACACCACAGGCACATAAGTAATGTAAATTATCCTGTTTCTGTAAAAGCCAGAAGAAAAATACTCATGGAGAGGCCTTGTGTCCTCAGAGGGCTCATTAGATTTTGGACTTGGAGATGCCTGCAGGTTGAAAAAGAACTTTTTGGAGTCACTCAGTGGATAAGGAGGAGAAAGGGATGTGTCTAAGCTTCTGTCTGCTCTTTATGGTCACAGCCCTTCAGAAACTCTTATTTTGCAACCCTACATCTGAATTCCCAATTCCTTGGTCTCTTATGTATCACGGTTACAACTCTGTTCCCACTGTTGCTGCCCTTATTTAGGAATCCTCATGGTGCTATGTGCTTTGACAGCTGATGTAATTTGGCACATATGTAGGTTGCTGCTGAAAAGGTCCAGGTCACCCATTCCTGCCAATCTTCTGTTCCTTCCCTCATTCCTTCACCACACAAAGGCATGAAAAATGGGAAACCTGTAACTGAGAGAGGCAAGATTCCAATTATCTTCTGCTATAGTGTACATACAGAGAGATGGACCCTAGCTTGACCCTAGCATTTCTTTTCTGGGTGATCTCAGGCTACTTCACTCTGCCAGACTTTCGCCTTATATTCTGTGGTCTCTTCGTTGTAGGCTCACAGAGAAGAAGAGAAGTTTTCCCATGGATATGAATTGAGAGGAGAAGAACACCTTCAGCATCCATCCCTTTTAAAACAAATATGTGTCAGTCCGAGTAGGAAACATAAAAGAACACTTGGAGTGGTGGGAATAGCAAAAATTGAACTCGATCCCAACCATAGGGATAACTCAATTTACAACCATGTGAGGTGCAAGCCATCCAGATGGATTTTCTGCTCATGTCTACAAAAAAAAAAAAAAAAAGAAATGCATCAGCAAGATTTTATGGGATGGTTCTCTCTGTTTATCTGAACTGTATACATAACACTACTTACCATGCTTGCACCCTTCCTTATGAAGTGCTTTTCCATCAGCTTTCTCTCCAAGACACCAGTTTCCACTCCTCTGTTCAGAGGTGCTCAGAATCTTTGCACACAGCTGTAAATATCTTTCCAGCATAATTTGCCAGTATTGAACAATACAACCGAACGAAGCAGGCCTGAAATTTCCTATTTGTTTTGATGTGTAGTAGTGCTTAAATTACAATACTCCTCTGAAAGAACATGTCCTTCTGCAAGACAACCACTCTGTAGTTGATATGCAGAGTTGTACAAAGGAAGAATTAAAGCACTGCTTTTCCTATCTCAACTATAGCAAAATGTCCGTGGGAAGTCTTCCTTGGGAAATATCAGCAAATGAACTACAGGAAATAAAATATTGTCTTCAAAGTGCCAGCATATGCAGTGAAAACCAAAGTTTTCATGAAGATATTAGTACTAATGAGTTAAAATTTGTTCTCCATTTGTCATCAAATTTGGGATAACTGTGAATGGGATTGAGGGGAATTGCATGAGGAATTTGTTAAATGGCTCAGAACTGTTGACATAACAAGAGAAATAAGGAAGTTTAATCCCAGAGGGATTAAATTCTACCTCTTTCTCTCCTGCCTACCCAGGAACATTTGAGTTACGGCTCCCAGTCTTGCCTATTGATATTGCCTGTTCTTTGCTTCTCACTCTGTCTCTCTTCATTTTTGGTTTGGTTTGAATTGGGATGGGAGTAGCATAACATCCACCACATAATAAACTTTGGTCTTTTTCTTTAAAATTATTTTCAGTCAAGACAAAGGCACTTAAGTCTTACAGGCTGGTATGGTGTTTCTCAACACAGCAGGTAGAAGTTTACCACCTTGTGAGTGATTGCACTAGTGACGATCCATTCATGGAAGGAAGAAGAGGGGAAGACAATGATAAAGAGCCAGGATGAGCTTTGAAGAAATGGGTGGCTGCTGTCCCTGCCCTTGTGAGATGGGGACAACTGCTGCTGGAGGTGGCCACACTTCAGCAATGGACACCAGCCCAAAGGTCCTGGCCCTGCATTCATCAGTGGCTATTTTTCTGTTTTCTTTGCCCTATACCCCAAACCAGTCCTCTTAATATTTGTTACTTCTGGCTCCATTTAGTTTTGTAAACAGCTGGCTGACGGTGTATGGGACTCTATCACATCCACTGGGAACATGCTTTGGGTGTAGGCTGTAGCTGGAGGCAATTCAGACAAGGTCAGATTCTGTAGATGGCCCAGCCTCATGAAAACAAGTCTACACATGTATTTTCCCAGGCTGTCTCTTGCCTTTTTTTTATCTCTACTCTGGGATCAATGAGAAAAAAAAACAGCTGAACAGGAGCCATAGGAGGGTGATATATGCCACAACTGATGGAAAGCAATTCCAACAACTTCTCAACAAATGCTTTTCCCTACACGTACAGCCCTTTCTTCTCTCAACCAGTTGCAAATAGGGTTTATTGCCCAATGGCCAGATCAAATAGACATTTAACAGGCTTTAATTCTTCATCAAGCTTCAGATTTTCCACACAGGATATCTTCCTCCTTTTCACTCCCTCTCTTTCCTTTTCCTTTGTTAAAAGCAGGACATGACAGCCTGCAGGGTGATGTCTATTGTTATAAGTTGAAAGATCTAGCACACTCTGGAGTCTGAGAGCATGCATGAATTATTAACATCCTTCCCTACTGTTCTTGGTAATGTATGCAACACTTGAAAAGGCTTTTCTTCAGCTTAAAGAAGCACAGATATTAGTGGCTATTCAAAACAGCCTGGCAGACTTTGTACTAATATTGCTTAGCCAGGACTTGACGGTAGTGAACTTTGGATCTTTCTTGCTGAACAGGAGAAAGGCTACAGTCCGGGAACAGAAGCAGCACTTTAAACCAGCAGCTAAACAGCTAAACTGCTCTTTTACTTGTTTTGGATAACCAAGGCAGTTAACTTTTAAACAGTCACCTGCAGATCTCTCTGTGGCCAAAGGGGTAAGAAATCACAGAATCGGAGGATCATAGAATTGTTTGAGTTGGAAGGGACCTTTAAAGGCCATCCAGTCCCACTCCCCTGCAGTGAACAGGGACATCTACAGCTGGGTCAGGGTGCTCAGAGCCCTGTCCAGCCTGACCTTGAAGGTCTCCAGATATGGGGCATCCACCACCTCTCTGGGCAGCCTGTGCCAGTGCTTCACCACTTTTATTTTAAAAACCTTTTTGTTTAAATTGAGTTTAAATTTCCCCTTTCTCAATGTGAAACCATTTCCCCCAGACCTATCACAACAGACCCTGCTGAAGAGTCTGTCCCCTTCTTTCTTTAAGTCCCCCTTTAGATATTGAAAGGCTGCTATCAGGTCTCCCAGAGCATTCCAGGCTGAACAGCCCCAGCTCTCTCAGCTTGTCCTCACAGGGGAGGTGTTCCATCGTTTGGATCATTTTTGTAGCCCTCCTTTGGACATGCTCCAACAGGCCCATGTCTCCCCCAAAGTGCTTTAAATGACTCTTCTGTAGTACCTGCCCTGTTCTCTGAGTATACAGACTCATTGTCACAGTAACCTTCTTTGTGGCATCTGCCTGCATCACATCCCCAGATACCTGCTAATGCTCTGCCCAAACTGTGGAGTTGTTCCCGGTGGTGTTCCTCTGCCTACCGTTCCTACTAGTCTCTTAGAGCCAGTGGTACCACCTGACACTATGTGTGAACTATATCCAACACACCATAAAGTCTTCTAGCACATATTTTTAGATCACCACATGACAATTGTCTCATACATCAAAAAAAGAAGAAGTTGAGAAGGCTATTTTGCCAGGGATTAACACCAGTGCTAAACTGTCTCTAGATAATAAAGTGTCATGAGAAAAAATATCCCATGGGTTCTTATTTGTTCCTGAATTACAATCTAAATTTAAGAAATAACAGAGTAGCCATCGGGATCCATTCTAGAATGATTATTCTGCTTAATGAAGTCTGATTTCTAATGATTTTGTGCCATCAGCCTCCCACACTCCACAACCACTTCAGCTTTCTGCCCAATCTTCTGTAAAATCTTACAGGACTCCTACTTTCATTTCTTTTGTAAGTCACAGCGTTCTTGCTCTGAAATATCTCAGCTACCTGTTTAGTCCCACCAGTTACTTAGCTACAGTAGCTAAGCTACCAAGCTAATAGCTGGGGATTCCACCTTGATTTCGCCTCGAGTGTGAAATCATCAAGGTCCTATGAGGACAATGCATCAAATTAAGTTCTTGTGGTAGTGGAAGGAGCAAGATGCCAGACAACAGCTGAGCAAGAGATTTCTAGAAGGTTTCTCGCGCCCACAGCTCTACGCACCACAGTGCTGCTTGCAGTGCAGTGCCCTGATCTCTTGCACAACGTAACAGAAAACATCCAGTACTTCTGGTTGGAGACAGGTCAGGATGAGCCTCGGTGCCAGGCATAAGAGTTCACAGAGGAGGAGAGCAGTGGGGTTTCCACAAGAGCCATGAAGCTGCCTCTGAGTCATGCTTCATGCCTATGAAGCGCTTCACAGGCCTGCAGTTAGAGCTTCCCTCAGCAAAACAAAAGGGGCTCAGTCATGGCCAAGCAGGGGACCCTAATCCAGCTATGCTTAAGCAGAGTTAGACTGACTGCTGTCCCCTTCAACGCCTATGAAAACGCAGCTCGTTTGTGCTGATGCAGAACAACGCTAGGTGGCACTGACTCCATAATGTGGAAGAGTCCAAAGGCACAAACTGGGCAGAGTTGAAAGTAGGAAGCTGGTAAACCCCACTTTGAGGACTCATCAGCCAGAGGGGAACTTCACCTTGGTTTTGGATTCTCATCCTCAGAGTAATGCTTTGTAGACATCAGC
>VXAV01010984.1:294919-323601 GCA_013399715.1 Alectura lathami | reverse complement strand
AACAGTTTGGAGAGATTAAGGAGTCAGTGACTTTTCAGATCTCCCATGCGATAATTACACTGTTAGTATTGATGTTGCTAAATAGATGTATTGTACTAGGGTAAAGTGTGTAATTCTCTTTGTGGGATGCAGTGAATACAGAGTAGGTTACCTGTACCCAAAAAAGTAACCAGATGAATTAGTGGAAGAAAAATCCATGAAAAGATATTGAATATAAAGCCACAGGTGCAGGAAGTTTCTGAACAGCAAGTGTTGCTCTGACCTACTACTGATTTGACTTGAACTCTTGTTCTCATGCATCTTCTTGGAAGTGTTTATGGACATCTTAGCTGCATTGCTTCTTGACAGGCAATACTAGGCCTCTGTGATGACTCTTTCTGATTTCTGAAAAGTTTTGCGAAGGCTTGCCTGCCGTCCTTGTTAGATATCTCTACAGAGTTACAGTCCAGTTGGTTATTCCAGTTGTCAGATTGTGTTCATGGAGAGATATTTAGGAAATGACCTCAGGTATTAGGTGATGCACAGATGTTCACCTCATCTAAAAATCCTGTTCCACAGGATTTATGTATATGTGCTGTACTCCAGAGATCAAATATCCTTGTGCACAAACCCTGTGGTATTCTTGCACATCTTGCTTCTAGGTAGCACCTGCCTCTGTAAACTGCCTGAAACTACAGGCAGGGATGGAAACATGAGTTGTCACCAGTACTAGAAACCCCTCAGTACATCCTCAGCTGCACATGGGGCTTAATGATGTTATGTTCAGGTGCAAATTCAGCCCTAGCTGTGCTCTGAAAGAACCTCTTCCCACTTTCATCTTAATGCATCCTAACTACATTGTCAAGGGTTAATTCTTGATCTACCAACACTTTCTCTTTCTGACCTTTTAGTTCCTGATTATCATCATACTCTTATCTCCTGTCAAGGTATCTAGCTTCCCACAAAGGAGGAATTTATGTTCTATCTTAGATAAGTCATAAAGTCTTCTATGTTTTCAGATTCTTTTGAAAATAACTGCTTTAAAACATCACTCTTATATGCCTCGTTTTGATGTGGAGTGCAGTACTCCTTCCATTCCAGCTGCACACTTTCACAGTTAACTTCCTCTGCCTGGTTTAGCTGGAAACCTTAAAAGCATGAGGTGTTTTACAGCCAGCTGCAGTCAGAAATAGAGTGACCTTCTGACAGTTTTCCTTTTTTTTTTTTTTGTGTGGCATATGGTGATATGATACAAAATGAAGCAGTGGCTCTCCTCTCTCCCTGAAGGTACAGTTCTGTTAGGGTTTATAACCAGGTTCATTCTCCAAGCAGTATATAACTACTTTTTATTAGTTCAATGTACTCCTTACCCCATGAAATGTTCATTAATCACTCCCAAGGAATGCAGCAAAGCCTTGCTTCTTCCAGTGTCTGAGGTTCAATTACTTTGCATTGCGTAACCAAGGTGATTTCACACATGAGATGTACTGTACAGTAGTGCGTTATCACACATTAGCTGCTCCTGAGTTTCTGTGTTTTTATGTGTTTTACTTCACAGCAGCTGGCAATAAGTGCTAGGATCTTTGTTCCTTTTATGTAGGGATAAGGTAACTGAAGCTACCTGATGTGTCATGCTCATGCCCGATGACTTCCAGTAAATGTGATATTACTATATCTCTGTGTTCTGAGGATACAAAGAATATTTTTTTCCAAAATAAGGGCTCCCTTTTTTGGTGAAAATATATATTAAAGTCAGTTGACGTATTGATTGGCTTGTTACGATTTTGTGAAATGAGATACACGACCTGATTTCTGTGCTTATGTACAATATACACGTATATAAAATTGCTACTAGAATAATGTTTATGCTGCCTGTCAGCCTTGTCAGTCAATAAACCAAAGCCTGAAAGGTTCTAGAAAATTTGCAAAGCTAAGGAGACAGTTTCATTTCTTAAGGCACTTTCCAGTTACCCTGAAAAAATAATATTTACAAGGATTCACCTCCTGCATATTGCTCCAGTGTTTTGTGAAGGTTCGCATTTGAGTAGTCAGCAATCTTAACAGACCCTCATTTTTAGGAGATGACATGCAGCTTTTTATGAAGTTTGTCACTCTAATGAATTTTCCGAGACAGCATAGAAAGTTCATCGGGAGTTTTAAAGGGTTTCTGGAAAAGTAGTCCTAAGAGAACTACTCAGATTTCATTCTTCTTGGCTTGATTTTCTAGGATTTGAATTCTAGTTCTCCAGATGTGTTCAGCATGAATTAGTTTGACTTCAGGAGAACATATGTCTGACATTTCATGGCCTATTTCAATGACGTTTTAAATTTGACCTCAGTGTTGGTGATTGTGTTTATTAAATGTTGCTACTTCCTCTTTAGTGCCCACTTTTCTGAAACAGAAAAACACCATGATATTAAGATAAAAAAGGAGAAACTCTTTCCTATATAAAGAACCTTTATAAAGTTCAGTATGTAAATGAGATGTTTGCACACTGAAAAGGATTTTTCATGCACTGTCACTTTTCTGCCATCCCACTGTTGCAGACGAGTATTTTAACACATCTTAGGGTTTTGAACTCGGGAATAACTGCTCACAGGTTATCAGCAAACTTTTGCTAAACTAGCCATTATTAAAACTGTTTTTTTTTTTTTTTTTCCTACAACATCCAAATGTACAAACAGTCCCCTAACACATTTTGTTTTATATGGTGTTCTTTGGTCTGTGACTCAGATGCGTAATTTCCATTAAATACAATGTGGGCTGAAACCCTGCATAGCCCACTGCACTGTGCTTCTCATCTGTGGTAATTGTTATTTTTTGTGCCGTACAAAAATATTTACATAAAAATATTAGGCTAGACTCAAAGGTGGTGTAAGTCTATATTCCGAGAAATCACAGAGTCACAGTAGAATCAGACGTTAAGAGGTTATCTCCTCCATGATCTGTCCCAGGATCAGCTCTACGTATTTCAATTCTCTGTATTAGTTTGCTTAATTCCATATCAAAAATGTACACAACTTTTTGCAAATGTATTCATTTGCCAGATGTTCTTAAAACCTTAAGTGATGCAACATACTTGCAGTGAATTATTCAGAGTTTCTGTCCTCTAATTCCCCCAGTTGTGATTTAATCCCATCATTGTCATTCCTTTTCCTATCATTGAAGCCACTGAACATGCATCACTGCAAACGTCCTTTGGAGTTTTAGCGTTATACTCGCTTACTGTGTAAATCCTTTTTTCTACAAAGGAAGTATATGTAACATAATAAGGCACTACTTTTTCCCCATTAGTGCTTACTCTTAAAAACAGAAAGGAAGGAGAAAGAGGCACAAAAAAAATGCCAGAACACTGAAAGAGAACAAGGCAGTACACTATACATTAGTCCATACTACTTCTTACTTTGTTAATAGCTCCATCCTGCAAACACTTGAAGAATTTTATTCCAGTAAGCTTGTGGACACATAAATATTGGCAACATTCATTCACAGAAACACCTTTCTTCTTATTTAAAAATCATCAGCTGTTTATGTACTCCAGACTTAGTTTATAAGCCCAAACATCTGGAGTCTGAACTGATCTTCACACTTTTGTGGAAAATCGTTGTAAAATAACCTTTCCTTGAATAATTGAATAAAAATAGAACAATCCTAACATTCATTCAAAACCCTATATGAGTAAAAATTACCAGAATGTGCCGCTGTCTAGTGAATTTTAGAGATTGCATTATCAGGTGTTTTTTTTTTTCTGCATATAATGTTGTCAAGCAATCTTCAGAAATTTCACATTTGAGATTTGTCTTAAACATCATTTCTCTTTAAGCAGTGCATTTCTGGGTCCTGTCCAAAAAAAAACAACATCCAATATGTTCTAGAGAAGTGTAAAAGAGTACACATATACTTAGATGTGTGTACACACATACACACATAAATATATTATTCTATCTGCTCAAAAGCAAGACTCCACCATTAAAATTCTGTTCTATTTTTTTTATATCTCTCTCTGTAATGGAAAAGATAAGTCGATCATTAAGCCAGCGCTTGGGCCTGAATCTCCCTTCCCCAAATCTGGCACAATATTGATGTAACCTCAGTAAATCATTTAGTTACACCAGCATGAAAGTAGAGCAATTGAGAGAAGAATAAGGCTCCTCTGTGCATGCAACTAAAGAGGTTTATTTTAGTTCCATTTATTCCCAGGCTTTTTAGCTGACAACACTATTTTTTTTTAACATCCTAGGGTGCAATGTGAGTCTGCTTTAAAAACTCTCCTATTCTTTTGAAAGTCAGGCTTCCTTCTGCTCTGTAGGATCCATAACCCTTTATTGTGTCACAGAAAATGTGTTCCTCAAAGACTTCTTAAAAGAATTATTGATCTGTGGTTGGTTTTCAACTTCAGTGTACCTTGTGTGATGGAAAATATAAACAACATTGACTTAATCTTATCACTCGAGGCACAAAACATCAAATAAATTAAAGTGAATGATTTACATTTGCTGCAGGCATCCAAGATTGATTTTAAGGACTCTTTGGACCCATATCCTGCAGGATATGGGAGTTATATCTATATGGCTTTTGCATAAACCCAGCTTTGACTTATTCAACCTGTTAGGATCCAACACAGCTCTTGCAGCTCAACCTGCTAGCAGATACTCAGAGCTCAGCTCAAACTGAGCATTGTGTTGGTACATTGTGTACCAGTCCCAAGAAATGCCACTTTCACCTTCCTCCAATTACATCCTTACATCACTTAAGACTTTTCTAGTGCGGCTGAGGTGTACCTACTGTGTGGATCATAAGCAGCACTCCATAGGGGTGACTCAGGGAGTACAAGTAGCACACAAACCTTTGCTGTGTAGCTGTAAAGACCCCTCTAGAAATCATATTTTGTAAGATTTGTTGGTGTCATGATGGCTTTATCATGTTTCCCTCTACAGCCTATTACCCATCAGTGTTCACTAATGGTTTACATCAATCTCTTCATCTCAAAATACGTGGACCAGCTGATACTGCAAACCAGAGTAGAAAGAGGCGCTGGAAGTAGGCCACATTCAGAACTGCAAGTCAGGCTTAATTGGTGGACAAAATTCAAACCTTTTGAGTCATATATCTGGCAGTTGTGAAGCTAAAGCTTGGTGCTCCTTGGCAGCTCACTCCTGGGACAAGCACCTAGCCTATGCCAAGGAGATGAGGAAGCTGGGGCTGTCCAGCTGCAGCCCTTCCACCTCATTTCAGTTCAGACGTGTACGGAAGGCACAGGAAATTGCTACTCAAGAACACAACCCAAAATATAAACTGATCTTTAGTTTCATTTTAGCAGCCCCCAAAAGTGGATGATTCTCATTAAAATGTGATTTCTGAAAGTCTGAACAGAAGAAGGCACCATTGCAGAGGACTCAGCTGGCAGCAGCAATACAGATTATTCTCTATATCCTTCTTTCACATGGCAAGATTATCCCTACTCAAGTCCTTCTCTGTAAATGTTTTATCTGAGTTATCTTGTAAAGAAAAAGAATTAAGGAGTTCCCATCCCTTTTCCATGAAAACTACTCCAACATACCGGTAGTCTTAGCATTAAAAACTTTTTCAATGTCTAAACTAACAATACAAGATGAAAAGTTCATTTCTCAGTCACAAACTCTACAGATGTTTCTCTGTAAACGTTATCACTAAAATACCATTTTTACCACTACTATTGTTATATTATTAGGATTATTTCTCTTGCAGTGCAGACCAAATGTCTTAGGGTGAGGACAAAACTGAACCAAGACATCGAAGGAAACCATTGGTCAAAATTGTCGGTCTAACTACAGCCATCAGACAAACCGATCACTCTGGGTTTCCTGGAAACTGTACACAACCAAAAGAAAGACCAGACAGGGAGGCTACTGGCCCGATTTCCAAGCTGAGGACCTCTTTCTTAAAGGTCAGTGATTCAAAGGGAGATTTGAAAGAGCAACCAAATTTCTAACCCTTCCTGCAACTTCAGGACAAGGTGTCTTGCTCTCAGCAGACACAGAGAAGAGATACACCTTTTCTTTGCCACTGCTGTTGGCATATTTGAAAGCTGTTGGTGTATCCTGCTTTGTGCTCACTTCTCTGGATCTGGACATCCCTAATGGCTTTCATCCTTTGCCATGGTCATGTTCTCTACATACTAGTCCTTTTTACCATCTTCTGACCTCCTTGTCAAGAAACCTCAGAGCTCATCTGGCACCAGTGCAGTCAAAGAGAAGATGACCTCAGGATGGTCCAGCCTCTAAATACAGGCTTCCCAAGCTGCACACAAACAGCAGACTTTCTATGTGAATGCAGTCTGTGCTCAATGGGACTTGTCCATTGCATTCAGTCTGGCTGTATTTTAATTTTTAAGTAACAAATGAAACTTCAGTTAAAGGTAAAAAAGTATTTCCCTAATAATTTGGTTTCTTCTTCAGTTTGTGTTACTCTACTTTTGTCTCTATTTTGTTGTTGTTGTTGTTCTTTGTTTATTTGTTTTATTTTGTTTTATTCTAATGTAATATCTCAGGATAATTCAAAAACTCACACGAATCCGAGGGGGTTGCAGCCACCAGGATTTGTTTCCTGCAGCACCCCTGTAACTAGCACAAAGAAAGAAGCTGTACACTGCACTACGTTTTGGATTTTGCTGTCTTTTCCTGCCTGTTGCTCTGTTTCAACACGATACTCACATCCCTGGAGCAGAGTTGTCAAAAATAATGGTCAGTCTCAGTCTTGTTCTTGTGAAATCAGTTGTCAGCCTGCTTCCAACTATTCTAGAAAACTCCGTAGTGAGAGTCATTGGTCAGCTGTGGAAAGGGTGGTAAAACCAGAAGTATGAACTTGTAAACTGTTTACAGTTCTGACACACAGGCCTAAACATGAGCATGAGGAAGGCTCTATGGTATTTTTGAAGGTGTGAAGCGAAATTAGTAGAGCTAAGCTAGGATAAATCTTCAACAGGACAGTCATATTTTGATGCAGGTAATCAATCTTCTCTTGTAGAGTAAGTCAAGGAAAATAGATTAAAAGCAAACCAAATATATCATCTTGTGAACACAAGAAGTGCATCTTCTTAGCAATTTGTATTGACAAGAATATATTGGGATTATTAGTTTGGTAGTCAACAGCATTGCACATCTTTAACCTTTCCATTGGGCTTCTCAGTTATGTTTTTTTTCTCTCTCTTAAACAATACGAAAAGCAAAGTTAGGCGAAGATGTTAAATCTTGTATGACTCCAGAGAGCAGCTGGAAAATAGACAAATTACTACTCACAAAAAAAAACCTTTCTCCAAAAAAACTTTTAAGTTGGGCTTCCATGCCCATAACTTGGTCATTTTTCTCCTCCCAAAACACAACCATTGCTCAAATAAAAACATTACATCTCTCTATAAACCATGCATTTCTTATATCCTCAGGATATCATGGCTACAGCAACACTCCTATTAAATGTCAGTTGAATAATACATTAAGGCGAACTTCTCTGTAAACATGTCTTTCATGTCTTGTGTTTACTTGCAAAAATAAAATGAGAGAGTTTTGCTTTACAGCTCAAGAGAAAAACGCAGAGAAGTATGACAGAGACAATCAAAAAGTGTGGAACAGCGGCCCAAGGAGTAACAATTAAATAACCTCAGATTTATCTCCAGCATGAAGAGGTGGCTGAGAGAGCATGAGAAAGGTCTATCACACTTCTCTCTCTTCTAAATGGTTTTCAGTAATTTGACATCAAACTGACAGACAGAAAGGAGCATTCCCATAGCAGTTCTCCTGTCTCTGCATGCATTGTAAAATGAAAGAGGGACCATGAATAAGCTCAAAGTGTGGGCTGCTGCCTGCAGGCTTCATGCCCACCAGTATTTCCTCATGCCACATCCCAGGGCATAAAATACTAGCCTTCAGGTTCTTGCTGTGAAACATCACTCCAGCAGGTAGGGGGTGGTAAGGGGTACCCATCACCTTCCTGCAAAGGCTGCAGTGAAACACAACCCTTGTTAGACCTTGGAGAATCCGCACAGGAGAAGTCCCTGTGCTGTTGCTTAGGTCCTGCAAGTGGGTGAAAGAAGTCAGTCCCCTATAGCAAATCCACAGGGAATTCATGAAATTACTTCTTTCTTCTTTAAACTGTTGGCCTTCAAATAACCAGCCACAACACTGCAATCTCCTGTGAGAAACAAGGAAATCGAGGCAGGAAATTTGTTCTGTGCTGTTGAAAGGAAGAAGAATCCAGGTTTCCTCAGCTACGCGCTGTATCACCCACGCTGTGCTGCTGGGCAACAATTTAAAGCTGTGCAAGTGCCAGCTGTGCTTTCATGGAACAGGTAGATGCAGAGGGTGGTTACAGAGAAGGAGCCCAAAAACCCCTTCAGCAACTCTTATGCTGTCTGCCAGCATCTGGACTGCCTACAGTTTCCCCAGTCTAAAACAATTTCCCCACCAACATCAAATACTTCATTTCCTTGAGAGGGAGGGAGGCCAGTCAGTGTTTTGGGGGGAGGAGGAAACCAGTGTACTTGACTGAAACGTGGGTGGTTCCTGATCATGAAAGATCACTGGTAGAAATCATCAGTGAAAGCATAAAGGAGATAAAGATAGGATGTTATCAGAATGAGACATGATTAAGATCATTAGGAGTATTGTTCAGATGACAGGGAATGGGTCAATGAATTTTTTGCCTTGCAGGAAAATTGTGCTGCAGGATTTCAGTTTATATTTGAGAAAAATATCTTATTTCCTTGCAAGTTCAACATTTGAAAGTGAGAGAGACATACTATTAACCCATGTCTTATCATGTATTTTCAACGAGCATCAGGCAGTCTTCTTGGGGGAATATGCTACAGAATGTTAATTATGAAAACTAGTGATGACATGGTATGGCAGGCTAAAGACCAAAAATGTAGTGAAACACTTGGAAAGGAACATTTCAACAAAGAACATGGAACATGTTTGAATTGCCTTATTTATTTCCATGTTTGTAGAATCATAGAATTATAGAATGGTTTGGGTTGGAAGGGACCTTAAAGACCATCTAGTTCCAACCCCTCTGCCATGGGCAGGGACACCTCCCACCAGACCAGGTTGCTCAGAGCCCCATCCAGCCTGGCCTTGAACTCTTCCAGGGAGGGGGCATCCACAGGCTCTCTGGGCAACCTGTTACAGTGCCTCACCACTCTCACAGTAAAGAATTTCTTCCTAAGATCCAGCCTAAATCTCCCCTCTTCCAGTTTTTGGCCATTATCCCTTGTCCTATTGCTACATACCGTTCTAAAGAGCCCCTCCCCAGCTCTCCTGTAGGCCCCCTTTAGCTACTGGAAGGCTGCTATCAGGTCCCCCCGGAGCTTTCTCTTCTCCAGGCCGAAAAATCCCAACTCTCTCAGCCTGCCTTCGTAGATGAGGTACTCCAGCCCTCTGACCATCTTCATGGCCCTCCTCTGTACCCCCTCCAACAGCTCGATGTCCTCCTTGTGTTGGGAGCCCCAGAACTGGACTCAGCACTTCAGGTGGGGTCTCATGAGAGCAGAGTAGAGGGGCAGAATCACCTCCCTCGCCCTGCTGGTCACAATTCTCCTGATGCAGCCCAGGATGTGGTTGGCCTTCTGGGCTGCAAGGGCACACTGTTGGCCCATGTTGAGTTTTTCACCAACTGACACCCCCAAATCCTTCTCTTCAGAGCTGCTCTCCAGCCATTCTCCACCCAACCTGTATTTGTGCTTTGAGTGGGATGCTCCAAAATTAATCATTATAATCATAATCCAATCATTAATCAATTGAATTCCCATGGGAAAAGTTTAGGACTTGTTTCATTTACTTAAACATAGATGCCTGGTGCCAACTGAGATATCCAGAATGTCTGAAACATTCAGATAATGCTGGCTATATAAGACCCCTGCTTTTCTGGGCTGTGGCTAGAGGCCAAATGTGGTCATGTGATCCTCAAGCACATCTGAAATGCCACTAGACACCTACAGCAGAGCAACTGTACGGCGTCTTCCAAGTCCAGGCTTTCTGCTACAAAATCACTTCCATTTTCTACAGAGAATGTGACATTTCAGTGCAATCCAGCAAGTGATAAGCCTGTAAATGCTGAGAAAAGTGAAACAGCAGTGTGGCATTTCTCAGCAAATCACCTAGTCCCCAAACTACCATATTTTACTAACATTTATTTTAAGTTTTTCTTTAACAAATGTAGCATGTCTGAATACAAATTATCATAAAGATCAAGATGTTCAGATCTGGAAATACCTCATGACAACTGTCTGCTTTAACCTTTGCATATTTTACATATTTTTTCCTTATAATCACATTCCACCCAGTAGAGGATTTCAGAAGAACCAGAAGGCAATGCTAGCATAGGGATTATTTGTTAGAACATAGTATCTACTATAAAATATGGATGGAAATTATTCGAAAGTGTTCTGAAATATATGTTCTTCATTAGACCTATGCTAGTCCAGAAGTTCATAGCATTTTGAAGCAAGAAAATATATGCAAATATTATATGTCTCATAACTAGGAAATGACCCCAAGCCTAAACGTTTGAGCCTGGATCTGGATCTTAGATCTGGCAAAGTGTCAGGAGCTCCAGGCTTGGGATCCTGATGAATAAAATATCAGAAACAAATTAGAAGCATAACAGCAGCACCGAAATGTCCCAGCACCCAGGGTCACTCACAAGCCCAACAGGTATGGAAGCACAGAAACCAGCTAAATTCAGACATCGGGAGATGGAGGTCATGCATTAGCTCTCCAGCAGATTGCAGAACTATGTGCAGATGTCTTGTAAACATCCACTGAGCCTTTAACCATGTCTAACCAGCATTTATTGCCCAGCAGTTCAGAATACAAGTCATATGTACCAGGGATAGGGGAGTATATGGTGAGGACAACTGCAGGTGGAGAGCCACATCTTCACGGGAATGGATTAATTAATAATGTAATGTTCAGAGGACCTTAAATCCCTCCTTTTCTTTCCCTTATTAGCATGCTGGCAGAACAGATGTTCTTATATCACATAGATTTGCATACCATTGATTTACACCAGCAAGCATCTGTTTGTGAGAGATATTTATACCCAAAGGAAACAGCACTTTGGGGTGCAGAAATGACAGCACATACAGGGTGTGGAGGGAGGAGAGAAGAAAAAGAAAAGAAAAAGATTGAGTTAAAACTGTTGTACTTGGTGTCAGCTTGGAAACTCTGGAGAACGTGGTGCAGTCTGGAGCTTACTCTTCAAGAAAGGTGTGGAAGGTGGGAGGAAAGTCCCCAGAGACTGAGAAAACATCATCTACAAGGAAAATTGGACAGAACTGTAGTGATTTAGCATTAAGACAAGAGAAATTCAGTGCAGGCAAGCAGGTGCCTAGTCTCTGAGAGTTACTAACAGTAAATGCCTAAGGAAAAGCATAACAGGCCGAACGTACAGCAATATATGCTCTAATATTCCCACTCCTGCAATTTGTATTTCCAGGGCTTCATAAGCCAGAAAGGGTCTACCGGAATGTAATAATCCTCAAGGGATTTTTATCCATAAATTCATCTAGGTGTTTTCTGAATATGGCTAAGTTTTCAGTGGCTACAACATCCTCCAGTGAGATGTTCCTTGGTGTAATTGCAGATCTTAGACACTGCATGAAGAACTACATGTGCATGTGTACTCGAACCTGCTTTTTTCATGATTTGGTGTCTCAGTGTTCTTGTACTGGAAAAGTCTGGGCAATCATGTCTTACATGTTGTCTCCATGGCACTGGTGATTTTATAGATCTGTCATATCACAGGATAAGAAGTCAGAGGCTTCAGCTGCATTGTGAAGGATTAGATTTGGATGTAAAGGAAAAATTATCTTTCTAATGGTAAACACAAGGAGACGTGAGATGTTGAAATAGCTTGTAAATCTGGTAAAAGGATCAAGCTTCATTGAATACGTGTCAAGAAGGCAGGCAATCAATGATGTTCATGATGCAGTCCACCCTTCTCTGAAGTAGATGTCGACATTCAGTTAATTAAATTGCACTTTAGACTCACTGACAATTGACTAGATCCCCAATGACTACCATGGAGCCTTAGCAGCCTCCTCCCAGGAAAGTAAGTGAAGTTAAAAGAATCCCACTCATTTGAGTCAAGCCAGACAAAACAGAACTTCCACCCTTAACAAAACTCCAGCAATCATTCAAAGATACTGGAATGCTGTGACAATGATTTGAGGTACTGTCTTCAAATACTTTCTTTTCCAGTGTGCTCTTTGATGCCAAGTACATACAGCAGCAGTTCAATTCCCATATATTCTTCTGACTAAGCAAATAGTGTAAAGAAACTGCAAGCAGTAGCTACGCTCTGCTAAGCATGGAAGAGTAACGAAGCCAAGTCACTGAACTATGGCATGAAAGGATAGCACCGAGTTCCCTTGTGCTCAGTAGAGCCCTGTAGCAAATGCTTTCCTCATCAATAGTCTAATGCTGTGTTTCTGCTTACTAGGATGCCCCCTCCTTTCCCAAACTTACAAGAACTTGAGGGATCCACAGCAGGCTTCCTCCTCGCCCAGTTGTCCTCAATACGTTTTCTGTCCGAGTTTTGTCCTTCAGACCTGGCTTAAGCCCTGAGGCTAAGCAAGCCCTCAAAGTCCATGAAGGAGCAGCCACTGACTTTGGGAGGGTCTGGCTCACCCAGAATGACTTCTGTGGTGACAATAACTGGAAAAGTACCTTGACTTTGAAAGGCATCACCAGCTCAGCTAAGATGCAACAATCCTCAGCACCAGGTATCTACCTGGATTCCCACAGCCACACTAGTATCCAGGCATCTAAATTACAGACACATTAGCATCCATTAAAACAACTAGGAACATGAAACTGCAACAGCAGTGCAATGTCCAAGGTCTCTCATGGAGCTGACTCCTCGGTCAGTGCAACCACTATGGCTAATTTTGTGACATGTGACTAATTCACTACTTCTCCATTCCTTCCAGGTAGCTTTCATTATCCTTACCTTATAGCTTATTTCCTAGCTTATTAGCTAGAAAAGCTAAAATGAAATTTGTAGTGAATAATGGCTCCTCTTAAATCTATGTACTGTAATAATGGCAATTAATTTGAACAGGCCATTTAAAAGTTATTGTACTCAGCTAAGCACAAGCCCAACTGACATGCAAAAGCCTTTAATACCTTGGTACTCTTTGCACTACAATCAATTATCTGCTAATTAAACAACAAAGCTCCCTTAGAATGCCCCAGTTAGACATCATTACTGAACATTTTGCCATCACTTACTGGATTAATGTGACTAATTAAACAGCTTGCAGCATGGAGTCAAGACCATGCCATGACACTTGAAATGAGGTGTGCAAATATCTCTATAAATTGTTTGAAGTCAAAATCTACTTGGTCTTTATTGACAGAAGAGATTACTATAAATGTCAATAGCTTTATTCTACGTGTTATTGTTGTTGTTGTTTTTTCTGTCCTAAGGAATTACAAAAAAGGAAACTGCCCACAAATTCCGGTAAGAAATTGCTATCAGAAATGTTGACATTTCTGTGCTCAAAAAAGAGACAGCTCATTTATTTGAAGTTTGCAGAGGGTAGGTGGGTGACAGTATCACAACAGAGGTTTGTTTGGAAGTACCCCAACAAATTTTCCATCAATGCCAAAATCTGAATGCTTCAGCCTCAACTGTATATATATAGAGAGAGAGAGGATATCTCTCCATACAGGAGCTCAGGTTAACCTGTCACTGGGAACTCCTGCTGACATGGTTTCTAGACTCATAAAATCATAGAATCATAGAATGGTTTGGGTTGGAAGGGACCTTAAAGACCATCCAGTTCCAACCCCCCTGCCATGGGAAGGGACACCTCCCACTAGACCAGGTTGCTCAGAGCCCCATCCAGTCTGGCCTTGAACTCTTCCAGGGAGGGGGCATCCACAGCCTCTCTGGGCAACCTGTTACAGTGCTTCGCCACCCTCACAATAAAGAATTTCTTGCTAAGATCTAGCCTAAATCTCCCCTCTTCCAGTTTTTGGCTGTTATCCCTTGTCCTATCACTACATGCCCTTCTAAAGAGACCCTTCCCAGCTCTCCTGTAGGCCCCCTTTAGCTACTGGAGGCCGTTATCCAGTCCCTTCGGAGCCTTCTCTTCTCCAGTCTGAACAGTCCCAACTCTCCCAGCCTAACTACGTAGGGGAGGTGCTGCAGCCCTTTATACCACACTATATCCAGTGTATGGATTTTAAGATGGAATTACTTGTCTGACATTCATATGTACAAATTTCAGAGAGAGAAGTTTCTTACAACTCAGAGAACCAGGCACACTGGGTTCCTAATTCATAGTGATGAGCATATCACTCATGAAATACTAATAATCTTTAAAGAAATAGTCTCACCTAGCACAAGTTAAAGTATTGCTGTTTTCTATCTCCAGCAGCTGAGAATGTCACCTCTAGGTTTATTCATAAGTGAAAAAGTTCTTTCAGGATGCTGAAGATTCCTGCTTAGATTTGCACCAGTAACTGTTTGCATGTCCAGTGACCCTGCTGACTATGTTGACACTCAAATCCATGATAGCAAAAAATAAACCCAAATCAATGTTCTTCAGCCCTAGAAATTAGTAAACCAACAACTTGTGAAAAAAAAAAAAAAAATCTTAGAAAAACATAATTTGGTGGTACAGTATGTCCTAAGCAATGTCTAACAGTGTGAACAAGGTTCAGATTTGTATCCAGATAAGATAATAACAGTGAAACTGAAACTCCGCATGGTATCTAGTACTTACAAATGTCAAGGATGTTGCCTGAATTATCATAAAATCTGATGCACCTACTAGAAACTAACATGCATATTATCATTTTATCCAGTGTCACTCCAAATATATGCAGAAAAGAGCTGGCTTACACACTGTCCACCAGGAGGCAGTCATTAAATCAGTTCTGCTTTGCAAGTGAAGACCTTGGTTTTCCATTTCACCTGCTCTGCTGGACTGAGCAGTGCTTGTTCTACTCTTCTCTTTGTGCCAAAATGAGCATGGAAGGATTCAAAGCAAAAGTCACACACACATATGAAGATGATCCCTTTCTGTAGATGGCTTTTCTGTCATCTACTGTTCAATCACTGAACTGCCTACAAAGACTTACTGACACCTGGCTGTGTCTCTCTCTGGCAGGTGGGACAGAGCTGTCCAGGTAGTCCACCTCTATTCTGCTTTGGCATTCAATGTGCTCACCACTCTAGGACATCACTGCCTGACTGCAGACTGACATGATCATACTTTACATGAATTAGAATAAAGCCTACTCCTGTACAAATGAGCACTTCCTGCCTTCTTTTCAGCCTCACATGTATTATCATCCCCTGCTTATTATAGTGTCCAGTGCCTAGCCACAAGTGATCGCTTCCTCTTTCTCCCTTTATGCTGCTGAGCATTGCTCAAATGCAGAAAACCAACCCCTACCCAAACTGATCACATCTGAACAAATTAGTTGTAGAGATTATTTGAGCAGGGGATGCAAATGCTTGAGAATGGGCTCAGCACAACAGCCTGAGTAAGGACAAGCAAATAGATCTGTGCAATAATATAACTGATACCTCAAAATTTAGGCTGCAGGAGGAAGGTAGGATTCAGGCTGCAACTAGCCAGCAGATTGCAGCACAAGTTAGATGTTGTCACAACTCCTCCAGCATGACAGCCCTCTTTGTGGTCAGCTGCAGAGTTATTGCTATCTCTGTGGGAAGAAACCTGGGGAACAACATGTGATGTTTGGGGACACCTGGGCTCATCAGCTCTTTTTATGTGGCAAAAACATGGCTGTGCAACTTCAGCCTGGACCAGTGCTGTAGATCCCAAGCTTCTTCCCATCCTGCTCCACTTATTGCAGATTTTCTCCTCAAATACAGATGTGCATCATCTGAAAGCTCACCTACATTTTCTATAGCTGTGCATGTCTATGACCATCTCTGCATTTTTTCACAGCTTATCTTGGCAACTTACATGCAGTAGTAAGGTACTGAAGCATGAATCAGAGGTTCAAGCATGGAAAAGTCAGTCTGTCTATGTCCACACTTCTTTCACATCAGAGAGGGAAAAATGGCTGTACAGGTATAATGACTTGTAAACAACTTCTCTGGCTCAGCCACATTATTGTCATTGCAAAGTATGTTCCCTCTCTTCTCCACAAATGCTCTTATTTCTCACACCTTTCAATACTTGGACATGAGCAGTAAGAATATTTGCAAAAATTATGGTGAGACTGGTGGAGAATAGATGCATGTATAAATACTTACACAGGCAGATGGGACATAAGACTGTTCTGTTACTGCAACATTTGTCATCTGGGCTTCTTTTTATATCCCTGAGCTGCTGCCGTCTGCTGTTTGCCCTGCTGCTACAGACAAGACCATCTTCTTGGATGTAAATGTAGACACCTAAGGATATATCCTGGGGTGTCTGGGACTGTTGATTACAAACGTATGCTTTCTTGGTATCCTATGCATACAGTGTCCTTGCTGCAGCCCTGAATTTGGACATTTCTGCAGATTACACATTTGCATGGGTGTTTGAATGCATGAATATCTTTACTCTTGTTCATATAACTTCTAATTAACTCTCTGCAGTTTCACTTTTCAAAGTCTTCTGACTTTTAAAAAGCATGTTGTTCATCTTAAACTGAGTTCTTATCCTGCATCTTGCATTGCTATCTTAGTAAACCCCGAGCAGGAACCAGTTAATTTAACTTCTGGTTCCAACCCACTTTCTCCTACAATCACACGCTATCCCCAGAGACTCAGAAGATTCAACACATTTCACTGACACTGAAATAAAACCATTTTTATTGATCCAAAAGTTTAAAATGATTGGTGGTGTGAATACCAAGGTTTAAATGAGCATAACCCCACTTAAGTCCAAGAACTCTTTCTGATTTGCAAGGAGCTGTCACTTTGATAGTACCATCTCAAAAAAAATGTTTGTGAATTTGAAGACAGTTCTTCACTAAAGTAAAATTCTACATAATTTTTGGAAGCCAAGGTTATAAGGCTAAAGGGAATATATACTGCAATATCATTGCACTTATTATTTAACATTAATCTTTCACTAGCATCTTGACCTGTGCCAAAGTGAAGAAAGCATAGAATCATAGAATTGTTTGAGTTAGAAGGGACTTTAAAGCTCATCCAGTCTAACTCCTCTGCAGTGAACAGGGACATCTACAGCTGGGTCAGGTTGCTCAGAGCCCTGTCCAGCCTCACCTTGAAGGTCTCCGGGGACAAGGCATCCACCACCTCTCTGGGCAACCTGTTCCAGTGCTTCATCAACCTTATTGTAAATAACTTTGTCCTTATATCAAGTCTAAATCTCTCGTCTCTCTGTTTGAAACCATTTCCCCTAATCCTATCACAACAGATCCTGCTCAAGGGTCTGTCCCCTTCTTGCAGCTTGCATTGATAGCAGGGGTTGCCATGACCCAGGTGCAAGACCTTGCACTTGCCCTTGTTGAAGCTCATGAGATTAGCCTGGACTCACTGCTATGTCCCTCTGGAAGGCATCCCATCCCTCAGGTGTATCGACTGCACCACACAGCTTAGTGTCATCTGCAAACTTTCTGAGGGTGCACCCGATCCCGCTGTCGATGTCATTGATGAAGATATTGAAGTGTATCGGTCCCAGATACCCAGATACACCCAGGGACACCACCTGTCACCGATCTCCATCCAGACATTGAGCCATTGACCACCACTCTCTGGATGCGATCTAGCAACCAGTTCCTCTTCCATCAAAGAGTCCACCCATCAAATCCATATCTTTCCAGTTTAGAGAGAAGGATGTTATGGGGGACCGTGTCAAAGGCTTTACTGAAGTCCACATAGATGACATCAGTGGCTCTTCCCTTGTCCAGTTATGCCATCCTAAAAGGCCACTACTTTGGCCAGCCAAGACTTGCTCAGACCTGTAGAAGTAGCAACTGCTGTCCTAAAGCTGTTAAGGATTGAAATCACAAAGAATCGGAGAAACGAGTGCACTAGTAGAATGTAATTACAAAACCAGCTGTATAGTCTTCAGTGATAAGTGTTTTGACATTACAAAGAGTCATGGCCCTGTGTATTGCATGACCTTCCAATTGTATGACCTTCCAACTGGGTTATGCAGCTGATTCCCCATTACTGAACATGTAATGGCTAAGAAATGGCCTGAATTGAGAGTTTGTGCAGTGACATTTTTAAACATGCACTGACTTTTAGGGAAAGCCCACAATGAATGTTAAACAAGCCCCTGCATTTCCTAGGGGTGGTGTGTAGGACCTGAATTTCCTTCCTCAGTTATGTGTGGTGACCTTTTAAAATCTTTTTTAGCACTGCATGTTTCCTCTGATTCTTAAGCACAATCCATTTAGGGATTTCAAGAGAATTAAATATCTTTTCTTGTTAATAAATAGAGCCCTGATTTGTCTCACCTGGAAAAGGACTTTTGACTAATGCTGCTGTGCATGGAAGAGTGCTCAGCAATTACAAGAGAGTATTTGAGTACAAACTAAGGGCACAAATGAAAAGAATTGCTGGGTTCCACTGTTACTTTTGAGATGCCTAGAGAAGCACCTTGATTCCTTACATAGCACTCGGATTAATCTGCAAGGCTGTATTGAAAGATTAAACACAAAGCTTATTTATTACCTAAGTCCCATTTAAGCCTTCAGAATAGACTTCAAGTACAACAGTGCTGCATTTGCCTCCTGCATGGGAAGCCTTCTATGACACAGTCATTTAATTTAAGGGTATGATTGAAAGTTTTCTTACATATCCTAAATGAAATTGCTGGCTTGGATAAACCACTTTTGATGAGACAGTAGAAAACCAATTGCAGTTTTGTTCTTTCCTTCTGTCTTCTGTTTTTCCATTCATTAACAGGCACTACCAAGCAGGCTTCCAGCCATCTAATGCTTTGTAAGAAATCTCTGAGAATGAAATGAAACTGTAGGCAAAAAATTCATATATAATCATGATTTTCATTGTCTGGAAAGTGGTCAAACCAACTCCACCAGAGACAAAATAGTTCCAGCTACTACGTATTTTTAATAATAATCAAATGCTCCAGAACTGTGTGGGTAGAATAAATGTGTAAGACCCCTGAAGGATGGCTAGGATCGATTCTAAGGGAAGCAGTGTTCCATGGTCTTTCTACCCTTCAGATCCTGAAGGCATTGTGCTTTCACAGCTACAGTGATGACAATCTACGAAGACTGATCTAATGCACAGATACCTACTTCTTGGTATGATCAGTCAACGCTTCCTCCTCCACATCTGTACTATCACAGAGCAACTCCTTGAAATAGCTGCAAGAGCTGGTTTCAGACAGCTCAGGTATTTCCGCACTGTACTGCAAGGCAGGCAGCAGCCCCGGCATCCTCAAAGCCAACACAAGTGAGGCAACATCCTCCGTGGTCACACCTACCCAAAGCAAGTGTCCTTACAGCATGCTGGCTGGAATTACCTCCACAACGAGCGTGTGCTCTTCCTGTCCCTTCCATTACAGCCGTAATCAACTTCCCACACTTAAACAGGTTCCTGAGGGCCATCTGCAGCACTAATTTGTCCTTCATTTCTTTCTCTTGTTCTCCTCTGGTGTTCTAACTTGAGTGTGGAGCTTTTGGTACTTCCCTCCACCCCGTCAGACCCCTTGAGCACAGCAGACACAAGGATCACACAAAGCAGAGAGACATGTTTCTCAAGGGTTATTGGGGTGATCTTCAGTCATTCCTAGGAAAGATAGACTGAGTAATGTGTACACATCCAAACCACAGCTGTGAAATTCTTGGGTATCTCCTTTTTGTTTCTTCACTCATTGAAGCCACATTTTTGTTCTTGATGGAAATGCTGCAGACACTTGCTAAGTGTGTTAAAAACCATTGGGTATGGCCAGTAATAGAAATACTGTACCATTTCTTACCTTACTAGGGCTTTCCATATTCCTTCCTCATGTTGCCATTTCTTAGAACATTGTTCTAAGTTCCTCCTCCTGATCCTAGCTGAGATCTTGCTATTATCTACCTCCAGGGACCTTCGTGGCTGCCAGGGCTGGCCTGAGGGCACTTGGTATTCAGAGGGAGCCTGGTGTGTTACTCCATCTGATCTTGCTCTCTTCCATGATGTAGAAAATAGTGTACACCATGCCTCTTGCTGACTGTCCCAAAGCTGATGTCACTGAAGGAAAAATGTATCCTGAACACCCAGTCTCCTCTGCTGAACAGAGGCTACCATGAAAAGTCATCATTCTGAGATTTCTGTGGCCCTAACAGAAAGGATGTGACAGTGGTTCCCTTAATCAGAGCCTGACATGTTTCCATCAGCCAGCACTGATGGTAAATGCACTCACATCAGACATTTTCATAACACTGAGAAGAAAAAGTTTTGACCTTTCACCTTAACCACTAAAAGAATGAAAGCCGGTAAACCCACTCCTCACCCTAAATATTCACCACAAAGAGGTCAGGTGTGAAATGTTACTGTCAGCAGCCTCTGCTTACCCCAACTTACATTAACTGCAGTGGAGAAGACAGATTTCTGGGAAATTTTGGACTGTGTACACCACAGTGCTCAGCAGAATAACTCATTACTAGCAAAATATCAACACCAGCTGCTGCCTTTCTTGTTTACTTTGAATAGGTCAATTCAAAAGAATTAGCAGGTCCACTCAGAAAGAGAAATGTGGAGAATTCAAATTAATTTGAAACAAAGAATTTACAGATCATCTTTGGCTCATGTCTGCTCATACATATCTTACAGGGGTTAAAAATATGGAAAGGGCTGTTTTGTTTTGTTTTGTTTTTCTAGATCAGCTCTTTCCTTGGCTGAATCTTCACCACCTTGAGCTACCTCTGACATTGATCCACGCCACGTCTTGGGAAAGACTCTCCGATGAGGCAGGTTTCTGTCTTCTTTCCTACAAGGCCTGACTCATCTGTTCTCACCCCATGCCTTCCAGGCACAAAAATTCCTTGAGACAAGAAGTTCGGGGATTTAGTGTTGAGATGTATCTGTGTATGCTCAAGCCATTAGCTTGAAAAAACAGGTTTTAGACTCATGATCAGGAATAGGACTTTACAGCTGTATCCTTGCATGAAACAAAAGCTTCCTAAGGACCAGGTGCCTCTCAGTCTGGAGATCACTGCCAGTGTAACTAGTTGTAGTGGGTTAATTAAAAATTGTCCCGTGACAGGGTCTAGCCCCCTCCCCCACCCCCACCCCTACCCCTCTTTCATGGAGGCCAGGTAGAGGAGTGAGAATAGAGGAGGCGTGATTGAGGTAAAAGATAATTAATTTACTAAAAATGGCAAAGGAATGCAAAATAACACACTATAAAAGGAATTGAGAGCAATTAATTCGACAAACTTAAAAGTATGAAACTGTGTCCTGACCTGTGTGTGTCCACAATGGCAATTGGAGGCAAAAGCAGGGAGCAACTCCGGGAAACCAGAAACCACATGGGAAGGGATGAGAGCATTCTGGGGACTGTGGTTGCCCCTTAGCAGCCCTCCCACCTGTGTCAGCTTGTTACATGACGACATGATATGGAATACCTGTGAAAAACCATGACACTAGTAAGCAAGAGGGCAATAGCTGAAAAGAGCTTCCCACAAACAGGATTTGCTCTTCATGCATCCCTCAAGTAGATGGGCTCAAAGGTGAGGATTGGGGGAGCAATGTCCCTCCTGCTGCAAGTGAGGATCAGGTTCACAATGACCTGAGGAACTTGAACATCCATAAATCTATGGGTCCTGATGAGATGCATCCCGGAGTCCTGAAGGAATTAGCTGATGCAGTCACCAAGCCACTCTCTATAATATTTGAGAAGTCACAGCAGTCAGGTGAAGTCCCTGGTGACTGGAAGAAAGGCAATGTTACACCAATTTTTAAGAAAGGTAGAAAGGATGAGCCAGGCAACTACTGACTTGTCAGTCTTTCATCTGTGCTGGGGAAGATCATGGAACAGATCCTCCTGGATGCTATGCTATGGCACATGGAAGACAGGAAGGTGATATGAGACAATGAGCATGGCTTCACCAACAGCAAGTCCTGCCTGACCAACCTAGTGACCTTTTAGGATGGCATAACAGGACAAAGGAAGAGCCACTGATGTCATCTATGTGGACTTCAGTAAAGCCTTTGACACAGTCCCCCATAACATCCTTCTCTCTAAACTGGAAAGATATGGATTTGATGGGTGGACTCTTTGATGGAAGAGGAACTGGTTGCTAGATCGCATCCAGAGTGTGGTGGTCAATGGCTCAATGTCTGGATGGAGATCGGTGACAGGTGGTGTCCCTGGGTGTATCTGGGTATCTGGGACCGATACACTTCAATATCTTCATCAATGACATCAACAGCGGGATCGGGTGCACCCTCAGAAAGTTTGCAGATGACACTAAGCTGTGTGGTGCAGTCGATACACCTGAGGGATGGGATGCCTTCCAGAGGGACCTAGACAGGCTGGAGTAGTGAGTCCAGGCTAATCTCATGAGCTTCAACAAGGGCAAGTGCAAGGTCTTGCATCTGGGTCATGGCAACCCCTGCTATCAATGCAAGCTGGGGGATGTAAGGATTGAGCAGAGCTCTGCTGGAAGGGACTTGGGGGTACTGGTGAATGACAAGTTGGACATGAGCCAACAGTGTGNAAAGAAGGGCAACGAAGCTAGAGGAGGGACAGAAAAATGATCCAAGGGGTGGAACACCTCCCCTGTGAGGAAAGACTGAGAGAGCTGGGGCTGTTCAGTCTGGAGAAAAGAAGGCTCTGGGGAGACCCGATAGCAGCCTTTCAGTATCTAAAGGGGGGCTCTAAGAAAGAAGGGGACAGACTCTTGAGCAGGGTCTGCTGTGATAGGACTGGGGGAAATGGTTCCAAATTGAGAGAGGAGAGATTTAGATTTGATACAAGGACAAAGTTATTTACAATAAGTTTGATGAAGCACTGGAACAGGTTGCCCAGAGAGGTGGTGGATGCCTCATCCCTGGAGACCTTCAAGGTGAGGCTGGACAGGGCTCTGAGCAACCTGATCCAGCTGTAGATGTGCCTGTTCACTGCAGGCGAGCTGGACTGGATGATCTTTAAAGGTCCCTTCCAACTCGGATGATTCTATGATTCGATGATGGTCACTTTCCAGAAGTTTGGGAGGTCTTCATCCACGTACTTCTCCAGATGCAAACGGGTGTGCATTGGAAAACGGAAATTCTAATTTGGAAGCAAAGTTATAAGACAAAGCATCTTAGCTCCTCATCATTATGAGACAGCATTTGTTTAAGACCCCAATTTGTATTAAACTCAGAGTGTTTTATTGTTCTTTCTGATAAAACATTTGATTTGAAAAATAGAAATTTGCAACTGCCTACTGTAAGTGCATGGGTAATACAAAAAATATTTTTGGATTCCTAGGAGAAAGGCTCAACCTTGTAATGAGTGTAAGACCAGCAGATGAAATGCAAGAATCCTTACCTTCTGGGCTGCTGGAGCCCAATCATTTGGAGGAGATAATTATGCCTCCAAGGAGACATCTATCTCACCTTGGTAGGCATCACATGCGTCTTGTATGTAGGATGCTTATTTCATATTTCACTTGTGCTGCAGCTTAAATCTTGGTACAGACATCAGCTTTGGGAGGACACCATTGAGTGAACTGTCAGCATCAAGGCTCAAAACACAGACTTACAGAACTAAAACTGGAAAAACTTCTATGGTCAAAACAAAAGCCTTGTATTGTTAGCACAGCAACAGCAGAATGTTATTCAGCCTCCCAGTTATCTTGTCTATAGAATATTCTCTATGGAGATGTAAATTTCTATGTTAAAAACTAATGAAATTTACAGAGATAAATGTGGGCATACTTGAAATCCTACTCAGTTCTTAACCTCTCTGACCTGCCTGGGCACTGATTTCTGCTAATCTTGCTGCACTTAAACTAAACCTCTTTTGACTGGGAAAACAGCTAATACAGAAGATATATAAACACATTCCACAAAGTGTCTAACATAATTTGGTTGCCCAGGCAGACTATGGAGTCTCCTTCCTCAGAGATACTCAAAAGCCACCAGCTCTAGGTGGCCCTGATTGAGCAGTGGTGTTGAACAAGATGATTTCCAGATGTTCTTTCCAACCTCAACCACTCTGTGATTCTGTGATTTCAGAAATGACTACTGTTGACTTTGATTCTGATTTCCCAATGTGATTATTTAATGTTATCAAAGGAACTAGGAATGGTAGAACATGTCTGCTAGCAGTCCTGAAAACCACAAAGCAGTTCCTAATTTAGCAGTTCCTGAAGTTCCTAATGCCCAGAGAAGGGCACAGGAACATGCCAGTCTTAGGATTGCCTTTCAGTGATGTCCATTTCAGGGAGACTTAATAGGGATGGTGCCTTTGTACAGAAGTCAGTGAAGGGGTATTGCTTTCACACAAGTAGTGGGACACTATTCTCTGGGAAAAGAGAGCAGCTTTTTTTCACAAATGACTTTGTACTTCTAGCAGTTTTGAAGCACCACACCTCTCCTGCAGCGTAAACTGCCATGTCTGGTCCCACACCACAAATCTTTATGCTATTGAGCTGGCTGGGGATGTTTTCACCTGCTTGTACACCCAGACCACCTCAATGTCAGCACACTGTGCTCTGTGCTCTTCGTGTGGCCATGCCTTGTGGAAACAATTCCCATTACAGGCAAAGGGTAACTCTTCTGTCCTTTCCCTTTATTTCTTACTTTCTTTCTTTTTTTTTTTTTTTTTTTTTTTTTTTTTTTCCGGTTTTGGTTTGCTTGTTTTTCTTAGATTCAGACCATTTCACTGCTCTAGCTCAGCGCACAGCAATCCGTTGAGTCAGCAAAGGGAGAAAGCTGAAAGCTGGGGTGGCAAGACACGGGCAAGAGGGAGGCAGTGTGGGAACCAACAGGCAAGGGCAAGCAGTGGCTTTGCCTTCCCGGACCTGTGCCCTTGTAACACATCTTACGCATCTGCTTAAATTGATTATCTCCAATGCCAGCTGACAAATCATGGCATCAAGCCCAAGATGACTGAATAAAATCTGAGAAAAAGTTTTGACTTCATAAAATTATAATTGAGCAACCTTTATGGACGATGACTACAACTTGTGTTTATATGTTCAGTTGTTTATACATTTATATGATCCTTGGTACGAGAATAACATTTTTGGAAACCAACAGAGTAGATAATTTATTTCTCTTTACAGCTTGTATGGGATAATGCATATCTACACTCAACACATGTCCAAGGAAGTAAAATCAGACTGCACCCTGTAGAAAGATTCTTCCATAATTGCCCAACCTTTTCTGGTGAAGCCCCTGGAAGATGTGCACTGTCACACAGTATTTTGCAAGTGGTTTGATTTGCTCACTGCATTTCCTGTCCTCTTCTGTGGAGGTCAGGGAGCTCCCAGGCTGGAAATGTGTAGTGTGTCTGACAGACCTGGCTTTGGGAGCGCTGGAACTGCTGTATGTCAGAAGAGATGAAGTGACCTCTCTGATCCTTTCCAAATCTGTTTTTTATGAGTGTGATAAGAGACTGAAATGTGAAGCTCATGTCAACATGTAACACACACTTTGAGAAGAAATGGAAGCCTTGAGGGAGAAAAAAAAAAAGGAGCTGAGTTTTAGTATAATTTTAACACTGGAAATGACCTAACCTCCCATATTTTCTTCCTCTTTTTTTTTNTGTGATTTTTTTTTCTTTTCTTTTTTTTTTTTTTTTTTTTCTCTAAGCATAATAACTCATTAACCAAGTTTCAATGAATTCAAAGCAAAGCCTTTGACTGTTTCACAGCTCTTATTAAATATGTTCCCTAGTTATTTTTTCCCACACTTTCTTTAAATTAACTGTAAATAACTGTAAATAACCATCCTTAAAAACTAAACCACAGAGACCAAGTGTTTTGAGAATGAAACTCTTCAGAAAGGCCCATTCCTTGGGCAAAATGCTCAATCAGTTCAATTTTTTTTCTTACTGAAAATGTGGGTGGTTTTCAAATACAGGAAAAAAAACACGATGGCTTGTGGTGATATTTTCCACCAGAAAGATGCAGCTTTAAGGGCTTTTTGGTTTCCAAATACCTACACCCACAGGAGTGGCCTCCTCTGTTGTAGAAGGCAATGCCTGATTAGTTGTACAAGTCAATTTAAACGGCAATAATAATATCCAGCTGTTGATGTGTGTTTCAGTGGAAGCTTTTTGTCAGCTGGGTAATTACTCTGGCAGCTGCCTCCCAGACTACAACGCTGTTGTTTTTAAATACACAAAATGCTACTGTGAAAAAGAAGGGAAAAATCTGTTCTCCACATCCCTGGTGGATAGGACAAGATGTAGGCTTAAATCACAGCAAGGATGGTTTAGTTTACACATGGAGGAAATGCTACCTGGCATTGAAGGACAGCTCTGGGATAGGCTGCCAGATGCAGGAGGGACAGGATGGGACAATGCAAGCCCGTAGAAAGGGCTTTTGTTGATTTTTATTTAGGGCAGAGGATAGAAGACGTCCTAATGAGGACTTTTTCCTACTCTGAGATCTTGTCGTTGCACAGCAAAATGTCTTACTGGGAGAAGACGTGGGCTAAAGTCTTTTTCTGCCCCTACTTTAGATCTTGGTGTCCCAATGTGTTGTACTGTGTGATATCCAGAACCTAACTCTGAGCCTAAACATTTCCTGATCTGCAGCATCTCCTATAAGAATGATCCTCATGTAACAAACTGCCGGGTCATGCGTTTTCCCTCATTATGTTTCCGGGCAATCTCAGGCAGGGCAGGCAATGAAGACCATAGGGCTTCAACAGACTGGGGATATGCTACTACAGAGCTCCAAGCTTACACTCATCCAGTCTACACGCAGATGAGTACAATGGTCCTTCACTCATCACTCTGCTTCAAACTGTAGCAACAGCACCAGCAACCAGTGGAGCTGCACACTGAAACTTGGGATGGGTTTACATGGGATTTTAATTACCCACAGCTCCCCTTCACTTACTGTGAAAGAATTTCTGCATGCTTGCAGTATCAAACCCCACAATGCAAGCACTCTGATGCAGACAGGAAGGATGGATATGTAAGTTAATGACATGTGAGCAATTAAAATGCAAGATCATCTGTCTCAGGAAATGTCTTTTTGTCTCCCGCTGATAACAGGAATATGTATTATATGCAGCTCAAATTGTTCCAACAAATAGGAGGGAAATGCTCTTTGAAAGCAACTCATTTACCCTGATTTCCAGAAAATGAGCAGCCTTTACCTTTGCCTTACCCTACCTTCTCTTTATTTCAATGGGTAGTTTACATTTTAGGAATCAGCAGCAAGAGCAAAACAATCACATCTTCATTTTCCACAACAATATTCACAGAACCATCCCAGCCTTTCAAAGTAGGCACTTAGAGCTCCTAAAACTTCTAAATGCTTCATTTGTATGATCACAAAGAAAAATCTCTTTTACAGTTCTGACAAGTGGTATGTTCTGCATGCTTAACGGTGCATTAGCCTTTTAGGGAACCAGCTTTTGAGATACACCACCAGAATGCTGGAATCCACAGAACGCACTTAAATACAACTTCTTTTCTTCTGTGAGCAGTAAGGAATGCGAAGGACACTTCTCAGTCTCTGTGATACATCTCTAACAACATACTTGACCATTACCAACAAGGAAGTCCACCAGTTCCACAGCTGGTGTGCTCCTGTAGAGTGGGGGTTTCCTGATGATCTCCAAAACCCTTTAGTGTCCACATTCCTGGGGTTTCCTTTCCCTCTTTTTGCTCTTCTCCCAGGTTCCCAGGCCAGTTTTCTTCCTCCACATCCACCTGCCAGCAACTCCCAGCATCACACCTGATCTTCCAGTGCAGGAGGAGGCCATAGGAATGATGTAGTGGAGAAAGTCTCATCTCACACATCTCAAGGCATGTACTGGGCAAAGCCCATATCTGATATCCTCAAGTCCTGAAAGAGATGCACTAAACAACCAACATTCATCCTCATTTCAGCCAAAAACCTGGTCCAAGGTTGGGTCTGCCTGGATGAGATACATCTGAAACACCCATGGCCAATAACGATGGAACAAATAAATGAGGAAAGAGAGCATTTCTTTTGCTACCAAGGCTTATGCGCACCCAGCCCTGAAACAGGGTCCCTTGCAGCGCTGGAGATGTTACTCACCCGGGGATGGGGCTCTTTGGGAACAAGCCCAGGAGGAGGCAAAGGGGTGGGGAACAGGACCCGGCGAGGCGCAGAGGCGGGTGGTGCCGAGGAGGAGGAGAAGGCGGAGGAGGAAGAGCGGCGAGGGCAGCCCCGGCGGCGGGGCGGGGGCAGCTGCGGCGGGCAGAGCTGCGCTCAGCCGAACCGAGCCGGGAAGGGCTGCACCAGGCTGCACCGAGCCGAGAAGGGCTGAAGCAGGCTTCGCCGATCCGCGCTGAGCCGAGCCGCACCGTGCGGGCAGCAGGTACCGCGGGACCGGGCGAAGGGCAGCGACCGGTGCCTGCGGGCAGGAGGGAGAAAACCCGGTGAGCTCCGGTCCGGGGAGGAGGATGCGCAGGCAGCGGGGCTCCGATGCAGCAACAGAGAGATGCAGTCCTCGGTGCGGGGCAGTCCTCGGGGCGGTTGGCATTTCTTTGTAGCCGGGGTGGCTCTCTTCACCTCTCCGTTTTCATTTTCGTTCTGTTGAAGGATTTTAAAGCTGCTTACTTGAAATTTAG
>VXAV01010984.1:259527-276081 GCA_013399715.1 Alectura lathami | reverse complement strand
TAGAGAAAGTTAATTTCTCTGTGTAATTATTGCACTGTGTGAAGTGTTTGAAGCTGAAACCCTCTGCCAAGCTGTTTTTTTGTGTGTGTGTCTGGATGTACATATTGTTACACATTTTTCATAACTGAGCAGAGCTGATGAGTCCTCATTGGGAAAACTTCTCTTATATGTCTTATGCATGAAAATAGTCTCAATGAAGGATGGAAAGTTTTGTTTTTCAACAACCATGAAGATAAAGACATTCAATGTTAGGGAATTTCTCATGTTATCTTNATAAAATATATTTCACTGTATAAAGGAAAAGTCAACATTTATAACATCAAACTGATTTTGTTTCAATTACACTTTCAATGATTCTGGGAGATGTGGTGACTGGTAAAATTAAAAGGAAAGTAAATACTGTAATATAAGATATCACAAAGTCCTCACTTTTTACTGAAAATATGATTTATTTCTGCTCTGTACTAGGGTTGGTTGTTTGCTTTAATGAGACCTTTGAAAGAGTCATAGCTCAAACTGAAGCCTCTGCCAGATGAAAAGTGAATAAAATCAATTTGGGCAGAACAGACAGCTTACACAGAGCTGAAAGTGTTTTCTGACACCTAACAAACAAAAATGTACAAACTAATGGATATAATTTCTGTGCTGTGGAGAACCTTTAACAGTACTAGTAGTAGTAGTAATACCCTACCAATGAGAAATGAAATAAAACATATTTGGAAGATCTTTTTTCCATTACTGAGGATCAAATACAGGAAAAATGACATCTTTCTATTAGACAATTTCTGTCAGTTGAGGTTTAATTCCAATCTTCTGGCAGCTGCTCAAAGCACCCTGGAGCAACCAGTGCGACTCTTCTGTGGAGGATTGGGTCTCTGATCCTCATCGTGTCCGTGACAGCAGCAGGAACATCCCAGGACTGATTTATCTCACATTACCCTCTTGGGATGGGATGGATCACCACTGGGAGGTGTTGTTCTTTATCTGCTGCTGGTAGAGGGTGTCTAAATGTGTCTATGTCCAACCTCACCTTAAGGTGACTAAGCCAGGGTGGGACCTAACTCCTCTACTTCTAGTCTTCTGCAAGGATACTGATATCTCAACAAATTGGCTACCTTTGCATTGTAACAATTGGGGATTTCCTTTGTGGGTTTCGTCTCACCTCATGGAAGACAACTGGAACCGATGTGATGAATCACACCCTAGAAAAGCCCAGTGCTATCTGCTGACTCTGAGGGAAGGTCGGACAGTCTGCTTAGATGTATGTTTGAAATTCAGTGAAATGAGCCAAGTGCTAAATACAGAAATGGTCTCAACATGACCATCCGGAGGAGTTGTCATGCTCCAACAATCTCAGAAAAGCAAAAGACAATGAGGGTCACAGGACGAATGTTAGCTGAGAATATGTGAAACACCTTCATTCTTGGTTTGTTATTTTTTGTTCACTGTTTACTCTCCAGTTGACTGATTTCACAGAACACTCTTGGCTCCACAGTGATGAAATTCAAAACATTTGTATTTTGATGCCCTGATATGCAAATTTTGGCTAAAGTGGCAGTGCTGGGAACAGAATTGTAGCTGCTGAAAATCTTTTAAGATGCAAACAACCCAGACACCCAGCCATGTGCTCTGATACGTGGCCAGTAATCATTTACTGCAGGGTAAATGATTGCTGTATAAGAGTGAGGGCAAAATACAGGTCAGGACGTGCCTAAACCCAGAGCTGAATACATGATAGATCCAAACCCAAATTCCAGCAACATCTGTGCTGGAACTATTTTGGTAGATGTCTCTGTTCTGGCTTTTGCAAAGTTCTGTTGTGGATTGCACATACCATGTGTAGCACTAGGAAAGTGTGAGGATGTTATTTTTTTTTGTTGCTTGTTTGCAAAAGAGAAATGATATATGATGAACATGTTTGTTTCCAAAATAAGAGAGTTTGACTTTCATTTTGAGTTTATGACAAAGTCTGCCCCGTGTCAACTAGCCACGATGAAAAAGTCACCAAGGCAGAAGACTCCAGGGTCTGGAGTAATGCTCATCATCAGTGGACACAGGGGTGTCATGACAAGGGCACCCTAAAGAATTTCAGAAGCCCAGGAAAGATCTGGGTAGTCTTTTTAGTTATTTCCCACATNCATAGGTACCTCTGAGGTATAAAAAAATTCTGCCCTTTAAAAATGTCTTCTGGCTTCCCAAGCCAGATGGCCTGGTGCCATTTTGCCACCTGTCTTGGTGACATTTGCCTCATTAAAGATCCTGCTGCATGTCTGAACTCAGCAGGCCTGCAGGAGAAGCACTCCCAGCTACAGTGGGAGCTCCTCCCCAGGAAAGACAGATGCTATTTCACTCTTCGGGAGCCCAGAGTTAAATTAGTCCCTGGCAGGACTCCACAGACGTCAGTGGGGATGTGCTGGGGATGTGTGTCTGATCCTATGTACTGGTCAGTGCGTTCTCCTTCCAGAGTTTGTTTGTCTAAGCTGCAGATTTTGGAGCGCTGTGCAAACCAAAGCACTTGTTTTGCAACCGGTGTGTTTCACATCCTTGGGGTGGTTTGCTGAGGTGTCAAAGGAATAACAGTCCTTAGTGAGATTTATGTTTTCCGTTACAGTTTTTATGTATTATTTTAGCATCTGTTGTTGAAAGAGTGTCCTGAATCCATATTTGCAAGTCTGATAGGAATGAGTTAAGCCCATGAATAATGAGTTTGGTATATGACTGCCTAAATCTTCATTTGTGAAAAGTCAACCCCACTTAGCTGATGAAGATGGATTCACCTTCGAGAGAGCTACTATAAAATTTGGGGAAACTGAGTTTGCACCTAAGGTTTAGCTTCAGAACCATTCATCACATCACGCAGGACAAGGGTGAGAAGTGATTTTCCGCTGTAACAATGACTGCTTCTCAGCCTTGCAATGCAAGCCAGTGTCAATGGGCAGAGAACCCTGCAGCTCAAATGAAGTTTAGCTGGTTAAAACAAATATAAAACTGCTCTGCAAGAGGCAAATATGGGGCTGTAGAGTGAAATTTCAGAAAGTTGTTATTGGTTGCAGAATCCTGCATAACTGTCTTTGGCAAGCTGCTTTCTCAACCTAAATTTCTCTAGTCAGCATAGCTGACATCAGTGGCTCTGGCAGTCATTTCTCCTGTCATAGGAAATCAGTGTATGGAGTGGTGAAGGGAGATTTTTTTTATTACCTCACAGGCTTGATATTTGTTTCTTCCCCAATAAATGTTCTCTTATTTTTTGAGAAGGACTTGCACAATCAGGAATAACTGTTTCTTTTTTTCTCCTTCTCTCCAGCCTCCAATAACTTTGGAGCTAATTTACTAGCTTAAATCCTCCTTGTAGGTGTACAGGCCTCAAAAATCCCTGAGTTCCTGCCTGGGAAAATCAAATCTCAGCAGAGGAAATAAACCTAAATTAATCCTCCCAAGTAGGGAATGGCAGATAAAGATTTCCTCTAGCATATGTACCACGATTTCTGCTGCACATGCTGGAGCAGGAGTGATGGAAAAGCTGGGATAAATGGAGTATCTTTTGGAGACAGGATTCACAGGTCTGCTGCTCACACCACAGCTTTTTATTCTCCTATTCCACCAGCTTTGACATCTGATGGGTTGAAAATTTGTAGAGGGTAACCACGTAACAGAATTTACCTTAATTTCCAAGCCTTTTACAGCATATAAAGCTGGCCGTGTGAAATGGAGCAGGCTAGCTGAGAGTCTTTTAATTTGACATGTCAAAGTAAAGAGATGACTCTTTGCCAGATAATGGTAGGGCTCAGAGACACCTTACACCATTTTAAGATTTGTCTGTTCTGAAGGAAGAGAAATGGATGCATGAAGAGGTGCAGAAAAGGTCTGCTAGGCTGCCAGCTCTACGTTGCTGTGGATATGCTTGTAGGCTTGCAAGACAGTTATTTATTATTAACTGCTCTGAGGTAGCTGAGATGGGGCATCTAGCCGGTTGTGCATTCCAGATGAACCAAATCACAAAGCACATCCATCTTTGGGGGGATTAAAGTAAACCTGTTTTATTTTGCATTGCCATGCGGCAGATAATGTGTGCTGCGGGTTATCTGCGATAGTATTCATCTGATTAGATGTGTGTATTTTATGGTGTCATGGAAATCATTAGATGTGGATATCTACATGTGGAATCTACAGTTGATATCTACTCAATAGAGTTGGTGGATCAAAGGCGGAAATTGCTTTTCTCTAAGGTAGATGCTTGTATTTGGGCAAATGAAAGCACCCTAACTCCACTGATTTATATTGACTAAATTCCTTTCACTAGCTCTGAAGGCAGCCAATATTCAAATAGAACAGATATGGACATACACATTGTAAACACCTGAAGTTAAGTGAGATAAATCACTTCCCAGGTTCCACTTCACACAGTAACTTCCTAAGATGCTCTAACAAGATCCGTTAAACATCCTGCCTGGAGAGAGACCTTGAAGCTTGTAAATAACACAAATCTGTCTCAGGAACTGTAGAGTAGTGGCCTTAGTGCAGATGAGAAGCAAGTCCACTCAATCTAAACCACTTCTTGTTGACAGAAAATGGCCAAGTGTATGTGCAGAAGA
Source organism: Alectura lathami (assembly GCA_013399715.1). Taxonomy (NCBI): domain Eukaryota; kingdom Metazoa; phylum Chordata; class Aves; order Galliformes; family Megapodiidae; genus Alectura; species Alectura lathami. The sequence continues at coordinate 271,489 of VXAV01010984.1, read as the reverse complement.
AACCCACCATGTACCCACCCTGGAACAGCACTTTCGATGCACACATCAACAACGGGAGGGTCATGCACATCGTTGTCAAGGACAAAAGTGCCGAAATGGTTTCAGAGACCACGGTGGAACTCAAGGTGTTGGCAGAGAGGTGCAAAAAGAGCAATGGGAAGACAGAAATATGGGTGAGCACCATCATCTCCTCTTGTAGTGTGTAATGGGGAGCTGCTGTGGGATAAAGGAATGCCTTGTGTCCATGCCAGGCTGTCACCAACAGGGCAGAAGGGGGTGGCTGCCATCTAAGGAATAACGTTTTGATTCCGTTTCTGTTCGACTTGAAGGAAAGACCTCCATGTGTATCAGCAAAAAGAGCATAGCACTTTTATATTAACTACTGCTGTTATATTGAAACATGTGTTCTCGGTTAGTAAGGATTCTGGTTCACATGAGCTGTGCCTACATATTAATCTTCACTTAAGAAACCCAGCAGGGAGGAATGGTGATACGAGTTGCTAAATGTGAATTACTTCATGTGCTCTGGGGAAACAGTTTTAAAAATTTAATATAAAATCAAGTAACTGATTCACAGATGCCTGACTTCAGAATTATGCCAGTGAAATTCCTTCAAAATCACTGGAGTTGTAGTGGAGTAAATTTGAAGTAACAGTCATCATAAGGATGCTAAATGTAAGGTTGTATTCCCTGACAGACCAAGCAAGTAAGTTGTTGATAACAGTCTTTAATGTGCAGTATTCAGTAGCTAAGTCGTGGAAAAATAAAGTGGAAAGACTTTTGGAGATAAACTGATTTCCTGGAATTGGTTTTTTGTTTTGTTTTATTTTTTTCTCCTACTAGTTATCAAGCTAAGCTGCTTGGGTTAAGCACACAGTAGAAATGTCAAAAAGACCTTGGCCACTTGAAAAACTTTGGAGTAAGATTTGATGGAGGACTGCACTTTGAGCATATACTTTGGAAGGAATTAAAATTAAGACTGAAATTGAAAACTGAAATGTCTTGCTCATCATTACTTCAACCCAAGGCTTCACAGCTATGGGAGGCAGTAGCCTTATGAAGAAGAGAGAAAGCACATGGACTGGATACTGCTTGCTTGTGGCAGGAGTAACTGATCTGAGACTGAGAGGATTTGAGAGATTCTGATCTTGTTGTGCCCCAAACTCGTAGCAGCTCCTGAGATCTTCACTCAGTCCTAGATACAGGTTATGACTTAAGGAAGTTGGTCCCAGATCTATTGCATCCATCAAAGGTCAGGGGCAGTGCAATGGCACTGCATCACCTGTAAGGAAGAAAGGCAACCCAGGCATGTGGGGAAAGCACTGCTGTGGTTCTCAGGCTGAAGAAATCTTTGAATGCTTCCTAGACAAATTGGACCCATATTTAAAATGGGCACATATGCATGGAGGTTTGGATAGGCGACAATTTCCAGGTCTAGTAGGAAGACCCGAAAATACCTGAGAAAATTTGTGGCATCGCTGATACTGATTGTAATGAAGGTTAGAATTTCAGAGTCAAGTTTCTAAAGATTTCAGCATTCTTTTAAACACCTGTCTGAAGTTAACGGTTTTTCAAAGGTTCTCTTACTTCCTCCTCTCATGATACAAAGGAATGACAAGTTATCTCCATAGATGTGCTGGTCCTGGTCTACTGTCTTAAAACTTACCTGTAATTTCTGTGTTTCAGTCACATTTATCATGCAACTCTGAGGGTCGGATAAGAGGTGATCTAACCTTTTCTTTCTACAGTTGTTCCTAACCTACCATATTCTCCCATACCAGTATGAACAACCTAACAATTAGCATTCATTGGCATTCATCAGTTCCCACTGGGAAACAGAGATAGCTTGAACCCTCTGAAGTAATTAATTGTTTATTTGAATGTTTTTTAATGATCATTCTTGTCTTTCTTTCTTGTTTTTCATTTATCACAACCAGCTAGAACTGAAACCTCAAGGGCGAATGCTGATGAATGCAAGATACTTCCTGGAAATCAGCGGCAAGTGATTTTGTTTGTTAATTGATAGATGTGATTTCTGGTTACATAGGGCAGACACGGTGTCTTCACTGAAAGCAGTGTGTACTTTATTACTGATTTATTCATATTACCTCTCATAATGTTTTGAAATGAGCACTCCAGAAAAGCAATTACTATTATATGGCAGGGATGAAGATTGACTGTTCCTCTGTAATTTCCAAGGCAAATTTCTGGCTGTTTTGCCACTGAAATAGTATACTTTCTCATCATACAAAGCAAGAATAAATACATAATGAGCCAGTTCCCTCTGAAATCATTGTGCATGTATGTATGCTTATGACATGGTGTGCATTACAGCGTAGTCATAAAGGATGAGATACAATTTACAGCTGACAACACCTAAATATACATGTAAGTTGGGTGCCTAAGATCAAGAGCAATCTAGGCAAAACAGGAAAATAACCTAGAGAGTAATTCATCTGATCAGATGCAGGTCCCTGTTGCACGGTGAGCTGAGTAATTTGCTAGGTTCCATTGCCTGCACCAGCTAGACCTCCAGGGACACGTAGCAGTGGCTTAATCATCCTGCACAGGACACACCTTTGTTTAGGTGTCTTCACTGAGAACCAAATCCCACCTCCTGAGTTCGATGTCCATGTGAAAAAATATTTTGCATTGTTGATGGAAATGGGTTGCAATCAGAATGGTCCGTTATGGTCTCCTGTCTTTGATGCTAAAGTTCTTGCTGTCTTTCACAAACGTGAGGGGAAACTATGGTTTGTAGATATCTAGAAGGACTTTCCATTTCCAGAAACATAGTCCAAAATACAGAAAACGCAAGTTGTGTTTGCATTACAAATAGCAGAACCAAGATCACCGTCAGATCTGGCACGGAGGCTAGTTTCCATAGAATACCTAAGAAACTTGCCGTATAATGTACAATTAAATCAAGACAAATTGAGAGTGGGATATTGTGTGTATATCTACATTTGTAGACATGGCATGTACCTAATCGCACATGTGTATACACGTGTAGCCAGAGTTGGCATGTTTTCAGTTCTAAAAAGTATAACCATGAACTGTGAATAATGGCATGAACATGGGAAACTGCAAAGGAACTGCTGGCATGGGAAAAAAAAAAAAAATCCTAGGAAAATACATGTATGTTTACTCACAGAAATGTACATGCACACATTAAAGACTCAGTTAAGTACCCACTTATCTGTCTACCTACCTATCTACACATGTTATCTGTGTGCATTTATAGATAAATATACATCATAGATTGATAAATCTATGTAATTTATGTTTTTTTTTTTTATTGTTCTTCAGTGCTACACAAAGTTAGAATGTAATATTTCACCGTGAATTACCTCTTCTTGAGAAATTTCTTGTCTAAACTTCAAAATAGCATTACGAATATTCAGGGGATCTTAAAGTCCCAAGTTTAAAATAATTTTAGTGTCTCTGTAGGAATGGTAGATAAAAAACATCCAAACAAATCTTGTGTGGGTTTCAGAAAACAGTATCTCTTAAAAATATTCATTCCCATGAGTGAATCATCAGTTCCATTCATTTAGTATTTCTGGCAGCTGCATTCTCAAGGTGCCTAACCAAGACAGGGTACCCTAACAAATCTGCTGTTTCCTTTCCCCAGATGCGAAGGACCTAGCCGACTGCGAGAACGAAGGCTTTTTCTCTTTGCATCAGCGCAGGGGAGCCATCAAACAGGCCAAAATCCACAATGTCAAGTGCCACGAGTTCACAGCCACCTTCTTTCCACAACCCACCTTCTGCTCCGTCTGTCATGAATTTGTTTGGTAAATGAAAATAGATCTGTGTGTTTTCACCTTTCTACTTGAAGAAGCAGCTCTGTTTCTTTGGTGAATATCTGTGTTCCTTTTGTCGGTAAAGGCTGCAGGACTGGAATCCTGACATCCGAAGTACAGGGGTTATTGCAACACTTCAAGGAAATTGTTCACAGTTGTAATTCCAGCTGTGAAAATTCCCTTCATTTTTCAGTGTATTTTTTAATAAATATCTTTGTCTTTGGCCTAATGCACAGACATTTGTAATCAGCCTAGCTTTCTATTTTGATACTGCAAAAGTCAGTCCGTAAGTATGTATTGGAAGGTCTGTGAAAACCACCCTCCAGAAGTTAGAGTGAATGAAGATGTTTAGATTAGAGAAACTCTCTGAAGACTGATATAAAGCAAGATTATTTTATTCTGTTTCTTTCGTAAGTGTTACTTTCCTTTCTAATGTGGAAGCTTTCAGAAAATTCAGAATTAACCATTTCTCTGTTTCTTTCAGGGGTCTGAATAAACAAGGCTATCAATGCAGACGTAAGAATTTTTTTTGTTGTTATTAATATAATTTATTTGATTGATTCTTAAGAGATTTTTTTCACTGATGACATGACACACTTATTCTTTCAGAATGTAATGCTGCCATTCATAAGAAGTGCATTGATAAAGTAATAGCCAAGTGTACAGGATCAGCAATAAATAGCAGAGAAACAATGGTACGTATGACTACTTCGTTGCATTTAAAACACCTCAGTGTCATCCAGATCTCTCCTACACTGCTGTAAAACAACGTCAGATGAAGCAAGACCTGTTACTGAACTACAAGCTGTGTGATCTGATCTGCACCCTTTGTTTTTTTTATGCCCAGTAGTTTCATTACTTCCCATTTGTGATTTATTCAAACACAGTCGCTGAATAAGCAGTCGCTGAATCAGTACTGACGTTTTTCTAATGTATGAAGTATAGCTTAGAGGCAAGTCATGGATATGAGATGGAGAATTACTAAGAGGGAATTCTTCACTGTCTAGTGTTAGGCAGGTTGTCACACTGAATTTTCAGGGCAGTACGTTCGTATCCCAGTTTGTGTCATATGAGATTTCCAAACCATTGGAGGAAGATCTAGCATCCTCACTATTATTTATGTGATTTTCTTATATCAGTTCATAATAAAGCTTCTTTTTGGTGGGCAAAAGCTGAACTTAAACTCTTGATAGGACTATTACCTTTCTTTTAATTTTCTTCTGCAGCTTCTGTTTTTCTCCAGTCCCTAGTACTTGTTCACTTTCTACAGTCTTTAGGGATAAGAATCTTTTCACCTGTCTTCTGACATCTCTAGTGTAGATACATCCAGCTTTGTCATCACCTTTAACTCCCTATGTACTAAAAGAAGAAAAATAGGCTTTTCCAAAGAGTGATTTAAGACAACAAATATAGACATCCAATGCAGGATGAGATTAATCTTTTTTGGAAGTACCCCTGTTCTAAGCATTAAGGGAGTCTGGGTGAGTAGCTGAAATGCAGAGAGCTATCTGGTCAGACAAATCAAGGCCAAGGATTAAATTATCCAATTCCCTCTGAATTGCACAGATATTATGTGCCAAAATTTGTACACCTGCATGTTAGAGATTCTTTCTGATGGTCATAGCCAAGAAAAAAGTGGCTTCCACCTTCTGTGGTACAAGCTTTGGGGCTATTGGTTTTACATGTAGAACTGAGGTGGAGATAAGTGATGTACCAACGTGGCTTTTCTGTTGCAGTTCCACAAGGAGAGGTTCAAGATTGACATGCCTCACCGCTTCAAAGTCTACAACTACAAGAGCCCAACATTCTGTGATCACTGTGGCACACTGCTCTGGGGCCTTGCACGACAAGGACTGAAGTGTGATGGTGAGTACCTGGTGTGTGTGACAGAGGCTGAGCATGGAAGCAGGCTGTATTCTTCAAAGGGTTGCGATCTGAAAAGCCAAATATCATTTCTTCATAAGACATGCAAGAGATGGTGTTAGGAGTAGTGAAAGAGTGGTCAAGAAGACCATCCTTCAAGGAGGATCTATGGAAGGACATGTGGTCCACAAGACTGTAGAGTCACTTCCCAGAGATACAAAGGAACTTCTCAGTGCCCACCACTGATCTTCCCAAATCGGTCCTAGTACCAACTTTTATGCTCCTCTATCAGACAGACACAGGATGCCTACCCATCTTCATGACCCTATGCAAACAGGCAGATCTTGTTCCATGACTACAGTTATCTCTGAGCTGATAGACTGAAGAGTTTTGGTAGTCTGTAGCTGGCAAGGCTGGTGGACATGGAAAAGCAGCCCTTCGCCCAGAAGTAAATGTTAAAAAAAACCCTCATCTCTGGAGACTAACCAAAAAGTAACATGACTGCAGTCTGTTCAGACATGAATGATGCTGTGGAGCCCAGGCTTCCAGCTATTTATGTTGTTGGTTTCTGCCCTTGGCCAACAGCAACACATATTCCTCCTCAACCTGTTGTCAAACCCTTTACAGCCCAACAATCCTCTGCTTGTCCTGACACCTCTGTTCTTTGTTCTAGCATGCAGCATGAACGTCCACCACAAGTGCCAGACAAAAGTAGCAAACCTTTGTGGAGTTAACCAGAAACTAATGGCCGAAGCTCTGGCTTTGATAGAGAGCACCCAGCAGGTAAGTACTTTAAGCCATGATATGGAGAAAGGAGGATCAATTGTTCCATGTTTGTTTCAGTGAAAGAAATAAAGGCATTGAGGGGAACACTGTGGGTGGCAAGTTCAAAACAAAGAATGAGACATGGGTACTTCGTGGAATAGGCAGTTGAATTCGTCTCAGCATTTTGTGGAGGTCAAAAGTTTTCATGAGTTCAGGTGACAACCTCCGATGTTCATGGAAGAGAAATCCATTCAAAATTAATAGATTAATTCATAGAATCATAGAATGGCTTAGGTTGGAAGGGATCTGTAAATATCATCTACTTCCAGTCCCCTTGCCATGGACAGAGACACCTTCCATTTCCTATCTACTGGCTTTCTCCAGCTCCTTGCACTGCATACTCATTGCCATTGAGAGGTGGAGAAGGCAAACATTACATACTTTCACCACAATACTCTTCTTATCTCCAGAAATTCCGACTATGGTAGCTTCTTGAGGCATAGATAGAGTTTTAGTGTTTAAACAACCCTCGATATATTTCCATTTCCTGCTTTTGTCTCATCACACTTGAATTCAGACAGACTCTTACCCTCTGCAACATCCGAGGACAAGGAGTTTCTCAAAGTGACATCCAGATTGTGTACAGGGATAAGACTGTGGTGTGTTCTAGCCTCCAGTGGTTTTCCAAGCTCCCCTTCAAATAGAACAATTAGGAAGAAAGATGTTAGTTAAAATGGCCTTTGTGTGGATAGGTGGCAACACTGCAGATTAAGGTATCTCTGTATTGGCGGTACAAACACCTGTTAACACCCATGCACATAGGAAGTCTTGTTGAAGCTTGGGGGTTTCCCTTGGTCACCAGACCCCTAAATGTTGGCTACAGAAATGTCTTTTCTTAAGCAAAGACCCCTTCTAGATCTTGGCTTGTATGACAGCCACACTCAGAAATCTGCAATGCAGAGAAGCTCAGAACATGACATTGGGCTTAAAAGTCGTTTGCTGTTTTCTGCAATCCAGGCTCGTTCTCAGCGTGATACTGAACAGATCTCCAGAGATGGACCTCTTGAAATTGGCTTCCCAGTTTTGGTGAAGGAGATAACACCTCTTCAGGCATTGCCAACATCTACAACGGGAAAAAAAGGTAGTTTACCCTAATGGTAAGGTACAGAAGGCTTAATTAATCTTTTGTTTGCACATGCTTGGGTGGAAAGGGTAGAGAATTTATTAGCCAATTAATTTTTCATGCATCTTTCCCACCCAGAGCAAGACATATCTTTTCTCATCCCTGGATATCTACAATTCTTCCCAGCCACATCACTTGGGCCAGGCAGAAACCTTAAACCTCAAACTGGTTCCTTTCTTCTCTGCAAATCTGCACCCATGCCATCCCAGCCTCAAGTGGAATAAGATACCAACCACTACTCATCCAGCTAGCCTCTAAACTCCCCTCTTCTGATCCAGTACTTCAGTACAACTTGTTACTCCTCTGACAATAATGTGTTTATTCTTCTCCTGGGACCTTTAATGAGAAACCAATCTTGAAACAGGAGGTTTGAAGTCCTTTCAGTCACCATGGCCAACGCTCTTTCTGATTCCAGATTTTTGGGAAGGAGTGGATATCCAACTCCTTCAGGTATCAACCATTGACAGATCCACACTTCATTCACCAAAAAGATGATCAAGTTTTTGCAGTCTTCTCTGCTACAAGAGCAGAGGTTTGGGAAGGTGAATGAGAAATTGGGGAAGAGCAGACCTTAGACAAAGCTACTGGGAGATTAGTGTCCTGGAAGGAAAATTACAGTCTTGGAAAGACGCCTTGTTTGTTTGCTTTGTGCTCAGGTCTGAGAACTCTGGATTTTAGGATCAAAAGTGTCACCATCTTTCATCAGACCTATGTGTCCCATATAAAAGGTCATTTTAGGTGTGCTGTAACTTCATCGTTCATGGAGCTCTTCCAAGCACTGTTCTGAAACTGCAAGAGACCTATGATGGCACTGACGCAATGTTTTCGTAGACTTCCGCAAGCTTTAAAATGCGTTGACCAGAAAAGTAAGGGGAAAAAAAAAAAAAAAAAGTGAAAGTGAATTAATACTTAAACCAAGGAAAGACTAGAACAGTAGGTCCTCAGCTCAACCCTAACCAAAGACTAAGATGAGGGCCCAGGCTCCACCATCAACCACTTTCTCAATGCAAGTAAACACTCTTGTGTGGAGACAACATCCTGAAACTACTCAGAAACTGAACCTAGAGCAAAATGCCAGATGGTTCTGGTTAAAGCATGGCAGAGGCACATTATAGCAGTGCTCTGGGTTTGATATTGTGCAGCAATGGATTATCAAGACTCAGAGGCTGATTTTGGTACCATTTATTCCATTTGGCCCCTTAGAGAAAATCAATGATGTCCTCATCTGTACTTATTTTCCCTGCAACTGAATATGTCAGTGCGAAATAGAATGCTCAAATGGATTCACATTTGGTTTACACGCGAGTCTGTCTGATGAATAGTGTTCTTGCTGTTCAGCAATTTAGGATAGTACAGGAAGTACAGCATTTTAGTGCATGGGATAAATCCAGTAAGGAACATTCCCTCTTAGAATTTCAAATACTTCCTTCCAAGTGAATGAAGTATTGAAAAAATTGTTAGTAATTGCACTCCAGGACATCTGGAGTATTTCATCAGGGCTTCATGACCAGAGCAGAGACCCAATATGAAGATGCTGTCCCATCTGTTTCACACACTAGTTTTGCCAAGGGTCTTGAAGAGGTCTTAGAAGAAATTAGATCCTATTCATAATAGCAGCCACCAAGAATGACTGAAGAACAAAGTCTTCCAGAAATATAAGATTTGGTCATGCTTTGCTACCATGAAGCAGAAAGACAGATGAGAGGGTTTGTAAAGTGGGAATAATGCCATTGATGATGGTCAAGTTACACTGGAGAAAAATTCCTTTTGGAGAGAAAGCAATATGGAAGCAGAGACACTCTACTCACTTGACGTGGTCACCACAATTCCATATATTTGAAAAGATGCTATTAAAACTCTATTAAAAATACCTTGTAAGTGTTCTGTGGATTTTCTCCTTACTTCCAGGTGTTTATTTGAATGCTTTGATATGTGTTGCAGAGCCACAGGGCATCTCCTGGGAGACTCCAGTGGAGGGCACAACGAAAGGAGAGTCTCTAATAGTAACAGACCTGGGAGGAGAACAGCTCCAGGATCAGCAAGAGGACCAAGTGCAGCTAAAACTATCCATTGAAGATTTTGTCCTGCACAAGATGTTGGGCAAGGGCAGTTTTGGCAAGGTAAGCATTAAGAGACTGAGAAGCCACTGCACAGGCCTGGGCATCCACAGAGAGCTGGTGAGAAAGATTTCTGTGCTGTCCCTCCTCATGTAGGCACTCCCACCAGCTTAGCCAAGCAACCTTGGCAGGAGGCAGAAGCTTTAGCCAAAAAGGCAAGTGTGGACCACCTCCCTTCTCCAGAGCAGCAGGTCCAGCTGGGAATGCTACCTGTGCTTTCCCAGCTCTCATTTATGCTGGAGCATAGAGCAAATTTCACAACAGCCAAGAATTTGTGCTTTTGAAACAAGAGCCAGCTGTTTTCAGTAGATTTATTAATCTTGATGAACGGTGGATTGTTCCTCCTTCTTGCAGATGTCCCCTGGAAGGAGACTCTAGCTACTTAGTGCCAGTGCAGAGCTGCATGAAGTAATTTCAGAGGAACACTCCATTGTGTTTTCACAGCCAATAAGGAGAATGAGAATCATTATGTATCATATTGCTTAGATCTCAAACCTTTCCAAGGTGAAAATTACCTTAAAGAAGGCCTGCTTTTTGCCTGCTAAGTGAGCTGGAACAGTTGCTGCAGCCAGTTCTTAAATCAGGGAAATATTTTCTGTGTTGGCTTTCCATACTTGAAAACAATTGGCACACCTACACTTTTCATGTGATGCAGAGCTGAGACATTTGAGTTAGAGGTAAGCCACAAAACCCCAAACTGCACAGCACAGACTTACCTGGGCTCAAGAGCATAGATGTCGTAGAAGCAATTACAATCAAAGGAAGGGTTTTCTGGAGGTCATCTAGTCCAACCCCTGCTCAAAACAGGTCTCACTAGATGAAGCTACTCAAGGGCTGGTCTACTCAAGTCCTGAACACCTCCATGTGAGCAGATTCTGCACCTTGTTTCAGGTCCCTGTGCTAACATGGGCTCCCCAGTCTTTCAAGGCTCTGCATTTCTATGCAACACACAATGTGGGCTTGAAGAGGAGGGGCTAGTTCATACATTTCTGCAACAAACCTCTCCCACAAGTTGCCTGTGTAGCTATCACTCCTGATGCTCTCATTAATTTGGAGTGAGTTTCTTATGTCCAAACTTGTCTACTTGTTCACTTGAGGGTAAGGTGTGCAGATCCCCATGCTTTAAAGATCTCTTCAGTTCTGCATGGACCTGGAGAGGTTGAGGGCAATACCCATGAGTAATTTCCCTTTGCATCAAGTTTAGCATTGCCTGTCTTTGTCTTAGAAGTCACAGCACAAGTCACACATCTATTGTGCACCCTACTTTCCTTGGGAGAGCAGTGCCCTTCTCAGAAACAAGGGTCAAAATGGCCCCGGCAACATCAGCACTGTTAGCTGTTTGGTCATTCACTGTAGAGACAGAGAGAGGTTCTAGGCTCTGTCTAGAGCTACAAGGTGAAATACAGCTGAAGCCAAAAGGGTAAATAAAACCTTTTTCAGGGTTAAACACTTCTGAGTTTACTCAGTAAACAGCGTCTGATAGAGAACTTCAAAGGTCTCTTTGATGAATCTTAGATATTAATTCAGTCTATGGGAAACAGTGTTGACAGACTGTTAGCGTGAAAGTCAGGACGGACACTGCCTTCCACAGTGGCTGCTTTGCTGTATAGTCTCTAGAAATCCCTTTTCTACTGCTCTGTGTCTCAGTTTCCCTGCCCATAACAATAGGCAGGGTCCTAACTCCTCTGCAGTGTGTTTTGTTTTTCTCAGAGAAGTTCTGCACAAGGGGCCTGAGCTGTCTGCTCACACCTCCTGTTAACAAGGAGGAAGGAGATGCAATCAGTCTGACTGCTACTGGTGGACATCAGTCTACTCCTACGGAGGATCTGGTGCAGGGCATTTGCATTTCACACATTGACAAAGCAATATTCTATGATTTGCTATTTCAGGCCAGAAAACAGGAAATGTGCCTCATGAGCGTTTGCATGAAGTTGTTTTCTGTTGGCAAAAGTGCTCAGGTCTCTGACATGTCCTGTCCATACGAGCTTGTACCCTGTGCTCTTGTAACGGCCAAGACCTATTGTCCTTCCTCAGAGTCCAGCTACATAAAGCTGTTCTGGATGTGGGAAACAAACTCAAAGCCTACACAGTCTTGATGACAGAATCAAGCCTTAAATATCAACCTCTTTAAGGTCTGCACTTGTGAATTTGTCAGAACCATTTCCCCATGCAAAATTTTCAGCTTTGTGCTGCATTTCAGCCCCTCTCACCCAGCTTCCATGGCTGTT
>VXAV01010984.1:236548-256445 GCA_013399715.1 Alectura lathami | reverse complement strand
AAGTAATCTTTGTTGTAATTTAGAAGAAAATATTACAGAAACATTCCTTTACTGTAATACTGACATTTATATTTTTCAGAGTCCTGGTGTGAGCCATTTTCACATGCTGTGTTGTTTTAATGTACCTCATATTGATTTTTAAAAGTGTTACATTGTCAGGAGTGAGAAAAGAATTCTAGATAAAGAGTGTGGTCTTAATTTACAAGCTCTTAGACTCAAGAGTTTTCCATGAGTATTTTCAAGGAAGTTGTCATCATCTCCTCAGAGTAAATTGCAATTCCTGCAAAATTTTCCGAAGGCAATCTCAGTTTTCTCCTATCTTTGTCTTGCCTTTAGCAAAACAAGTCTGAATTATCTGACCTGAATCAGACTATGTGGATTTGGTCCATGTGCATTTAACAGCTCCATTGAGCTGTACAGCTCCATTGCCTGGCTGTGCCACAGACCCTCATTGCTCCTCATCACAAGATGAGATGTCCCATGAGATCAGAACAAATATCCCTCCAGCATCCTGATTTTGGCATCAACCAGGAAGCAAGGCTAAAGAAGAGCTACAGAGCAATGCGGTGATTTGTCCCTTGCAAAACAATCCTTGGGTTTACCGTTCAGATGTTTAGGAGACAAGGTCTTGAAGGTTCAAGGTTTCTAGGTCTCCATTTTCCTGGTCCTTTGTTGGGGAAAAGTCATCTTGGAAACTTCTGCTTCAGGGCTCATCAGCCATATTTGAGCCAGCTGATGGAAAAAGTGGGGAAGAACTGGAAAGTTTAGAGAGGTTATGGGGATCTTAAGTCTTGCAACCAGCAGAAAGGAAAACTGGCAAGGTTTTCTTTGATAGTGGCTAGAATTTCAACATGATTCAGTAGAAATCGCAGCATCTCAGCAGAAGTTTTTGTCTTCAGTAAGGTTCTGCCAAAGTATACGTGGACAGCTGTAATTATAACATCAAAACCCTGAAGTCTTTAAAAGTCACTTCTAGGTGGTGTCAGCCCATGTGGTGGAAACAGGTGGAATGTCTTGGCAAGGAAAATAGGGGGCTAGCTCATGACCATGGGGTTTTAAGTGACAGATGATCAATAGATTAACAATAGTTATTCTAATTGTCTTCTTGTTGCCCAGATCTAAGGAAAACTGGCCCCCAAAGCATTCAGCTTTGACTGGGGTTTCTAAAAGCTTGCAGCGCAGCAGTTGCTCAGTTATTCCTTGTCCTGAAGAGCTGGCTTCTTAAAATAAAAACATTACTTTTTCTTCCTCTAATTTCTAGCAGATAAAATATTTAGGTTTCATGAAATTTACTACTTTTTTTCCTTTTTTTTTTTTTTTTTTTTTAGCATTTGATCTGGAGGTTTTTTTAATCCCCTAATTTTTGCAGAGATTTATATCCAGCCTTGAGAAAATCTCCAAGATCCCACCCAGTACCGATAGGGGTAGCCGTGTTCTCCTGCACGACAGGTTTGAGAGTAACTCAGTTTATCATAGCAAGCGGTGTGCTCTGCTTGCAATGAGCCATGAGGAAGGGCAGAGCAGAATACAACTGAAATGAGCTATGTATACATACACTTCTTAGTATGTGTATAAAGATATGCATATGCTTTATACTAAGTAGGTAGGTACATGACAGCATGCATCCCAAACTAGCTATTTAGAGTTCAGTCAAAAATGCTGACAATGAGAAGATTAGAACAAAAAAACAACATGAGATCAGGGACTGTATTGAATATTCCAACAGCTGAAAGAAATGCTGCCATCTCCAGAAGATACATTGATATTACACAAGGAGAAAATCAAAGTTTTTAGACCAGAGAACAAAACTAAACCTGGTGTTGCTTTAGTCTGTAACAAATTGGCTTTGCTAGACCAGATGATACAAACAGCAAGGTCAATTGCACCCTTGGTCACCTGCTAGCAAGGACTGGCCCTATGCTAGCTGTTCCTGTGGGAATAGGTGTAGTAAGGAACATGCGCTTTGCTTGCTTTCCTGTGGGAAGTGATGCTGTGACAAGACTGCGAATCTCAGTGAGTGATGTGGTGGGGAAAGGCCAAGAGGCTACCACCTATGCCATGAAATAAAATAGATCCGTGGATGAACACCCAGAGTGTTGAATTGTTAGGGCACTCCTCAGCATGGTTGTAGCCAGTAATAACTTGGAATCCAGTGAGAAGGCATGGTTCCGAAACAGCATGGACCAGGAAATAAGTGACAATTTTGGATGTGGCTGTTACACTGGCCAGTTTTATTAAATCGTAGAGACTCAGCCTTGGCATGCAGGACACACTTTTCTGCAGCATAGCATCACAACATCTGTTGGTGTCCACACTCCTCTGCACCAGGCCCAACTTGCTGAGATGGGAGCCCAGGTCATACCTACCCTTGGGTAGGTGAAGGTGTCCCAGAGCAAGGGAGAGATTATCCTTCTGAGAGTGTGAGGCTGAGATGCAGGAAAATGTGAAGCAAGAAGCAGCTGCAGGAAATGGATTTCTTAGCAAGGACCAACCTAATTCAGGGCAGAGTCACTTACTCTGTGCTGAGAAGCTTTCTAGACATGGAGCCATTTGCTAGGGCAACTGATCTGTAAAGGGTAATGGTACACTGTCCTGCAACATTAATTATTCCAACATTCATCCTCCTGGAAGCCCTGGGAAGAAGAATTTTTCTCTTCAGTAAATGGTGTTAAGTAGTATATTTGTATGTATGCAAGTGCTTTCAAACACAAAGAAAACAGAATCTGAAAATGTCCACAGAAAAGTGCTCTGGAGGGCTTCCAGCTGGTTTGAGGATTTTAAGAGCCTGTTATAGGAAGTACATTCAAAAGATCAATTTAAGTGCTGCCTGCTTTGTACTCATTGTTTATAAAGTTGAAAGCATTTCTGATGGTGACTATTCATTCTCACAACAGTTGCATGCAGAAAAGCAGCAGGTTGGTTTAACTCCTTCCCTGCTACATCCTGGAGAGGCAGAGATTGCAGGTGGCTCTGTGCAGAGATCAGCTCAGCACAGGCACTGAGGGACTGATCGGTCAAGAAACAGAATTCTTGTGATAATGAAGTCTTTCAGCACCTGGTGGGACTGAGTTGACCAGAACACCATGTTATTTTGTATTCAGGATGCATGCTGGTATATATCTAACTTTGTACAGTTTTGTCTGCTGTTGGAGCAGCATTTCATCCTCCCACAGAAGGGTTTGTCATGTTCCCTCTGTTGTTATGGAGAAGGTCCCTGGAAGATGACCTAGATACAGGGAATGACCAACATATTGATGTCTTCAGTACAGTGCCAGCTATCCTAGGGCAGTGCCCATTGTGGAGTGTAGGGAATGCCCTTCCAGCCCTCCTTGAATTCTGTGCTTACAAAGGACAACTTCAAACACTTCTGTAAGAACAGAAGTGTTCTCTTCTGTCATTTGAGTCTAGAACTGTAACCAGAACTGTTACCTTGGGCTTGAGTGTTTCAGCCCAAGAATGCTCTCAAGTGGGGTCAGCAAACTGTCTGTGCTCTATCTGCAGGGCAGCCGGGTAGGGTGTAGGTGAGGTCCCTTCCAAACCCACTTCAGAGCTACATGTGTCTCCACACAAAGGAACAGCATTTCTATTTGTTTGCTTAACATCCCTGACCAGGGGCCATCACAGGGCATAAGGGCATGAGGAAATCTTGCCATCTCAGCTGCAGCTTCTTCAGAAATACCCACGCAACCTACCCACGCCTGCTATAGGCTCTGACAGACTTCAGGGCATTGCAGCAGCAGACACTTGAGAGTAGACATCAGATAACTTTCCAAGGACAAGAGGAAGCGTAGGTTGTCTACAAACACAGCCTCTGTGCCTTTCTAACCCTGTGCCCTCTAGCAAGCAGTTGAATTTACAGCGGTTTCAAGCATGGGCTTTGTCACTTCCCATTTTTAAGCTCCATAGATCTCAGGCTTAGGAAGCTGTCTCTAAAAATTCTTTGCAGCTTACACTGCTTGATTAAATCTTATTACTCTGAATTACATAAAATCATAGAATCATCTGAGTTGAGAGGGACCTTTAAAGGTCATGTAGCCTAACTCCCCTGCAGTGAACAGGGACATCTGCAGCTGGATCAGGTTGCTCAGAGCCCTGTCCAGCCTCACCTTGAAGGTCTCCAGGGACGAGGCATCCACCACCTCTCTGGGAAACCTGCTCCAGTGCTTCATCAACCTTATCACAAAAAACCTTTTCCTTATATCTAGTCTAAATGTCCCCTCTCTCAATTTGAAACCATTTCCCCTAGTCCTATCACAGCAGACCCCACTCAAGAGCCTGTCCCCTTCTTCCTTAGAGCCCCCCTTTAGATATTCAAAGGTTGCTATCAGGTCTCCCCAGAGCCTTCTTTCCTCCAGACTGAACCCAGCTCTCTCAGCCTGTCCTCACAGGGGAGATGTTCCAGCCCTTGGATCATTTTTGTGGGCCTCCTCTGGCCATGCTCCAACTCGTCCATGTCCCTCCTGTCCTGAGGATTCCCCATCTGGACGCAGCACTCCAGGTGGGGTCTCACCAGCGCAGAGCAGAGGGGCAGCATCACCTCCCTTGCCCTGCTGGCCACGCTGCTTTTGATGCAGCCCAGGATGCGGTTGGCTTTCTGGGCTGTGAGGGCACAGTGCTGGTTCATGTCCAGCTTGTCATTCACCAGTACCCCCAAGTCCCTTCCAGCAGGGCTCTGCTCAATCCTTGCATCCCCCAGCTTGTATTGATAGTGTGGGTTGCCATGACCCAGGTGCAAGACCTTACATTTCGCTTTGTTAAAGCTCATGAGGTACGTACATAAGGCTGATGTCAAGCAACATTTCTTCATGGGCCATGCCAGACAACTAAATTTTTTAAGACGCAAGCAGAACTCCTTGTTTCAGTGTAGAAAACTCAGAGTGGTGCTATCTTTCTTTTCATCCATAGCACCCAATAGACCATGAACTTCAGTAGTAATCATGCCTAGGTCAGGTTTGCAGTCTTCAACTTCGTATCTTTAGGCAGCTCAGAGGTTGATTTCAAATACTGATCTTTGGATGCTAATTAATCTGAGAAGTTATCCACTTTTTTTTCCCCATGATGGGAGAAGTATGCTATACGTGTCCCGAGCTCAATTAACCATGTTCATTAGCTGGTTGCTCAAATCCATGAGCAAGCAGAGCATGACTGTTTGTTGTCTCAGTAACTGTGGACTTCAGCTGATGCCTATCTAAGTGATAAGATGTAGCCAAACTCAGTGAACTTCCCAAGGAAATCCAGGGTATTTCTCCTTCGCAGTGCACTGGCACTGAATCTTGCCCACCTGAAGACCCACAAGTTTTCTCGTGTCCCAGTGTGATACACACGGCTGCTGGTCTCTTGTTAGCTAAACCTCATCATCTCCCTGTGTACCTTCACAACAAACATCTGTTTAAGTGTTTTCCTGAACAGACTCCTGAACTCACATTTCTTTCAAAATTTATTCATTTCTATACTAAATTGCCTATCTCCACTTGGTCTTCTTACTTGCTTAAGCTTACTCATGTGCACAGACCTCTGCAGATGCAAGACCTTCAAACTGAAATTATGCACCCATATGGATTATTGGAAGTATTTGTATTCTTACCCTGGGAGGACAGATCTGGCCCTGTGCTTGTTGGATGACAGGTGGGGTTTCCAGCCAGACTTCCACTTAAATAAGAGTACTGTAATTAAAATGATCTGGCTAAAGAAATTGCGCCGATTAGAGCAGACAGCTGTTATCTGAAAAGAACAAACATGGTTGTGGTGTTGGGTTCACTTTTTTTTTTTTTTTAATAGCCAGCTCTTGGCTTGCTGCCAGAGATGCTTACATTGGATTTCATAGATAAAAATCTTCCTTTAAGTGTTAAAAATATAGAAAAAAGAACTTTCCTTCCCCTCAAAAAAAAAAAAAAAATGGGCACTAGGCAACAAAAGGAGGATATTCATAAACTTCAGCGTAGCTTGGAGATAACTAACTTCAGATGTTTAATGAACTGAGAAAATATCGCATCCATTTTACTTTATTCACGTCTTTATGCACAGAAGCTGAAATTATTGAAACAAAAGTTTAAACTGGGAGCATAACTCATTGCACAGATATGCTTCTCCCACAAAACTGAGACCCTCCTGTTTTATAAGTACAATTCAGTGTGGAGGAGATTGGTTTGAATCAGCATTCATCTGGAACAGCTCTTTACCCATAGGTCTACACTTCCTCTGATTTCTGAACCACTTTCCTTACAGACAAATCCTTCAGTAGATATTTCTAAAAGCCCAGGGGTAGTTCAGAAACACATGATCATTCCATTTTCACTGGCTCTGGGACTTCCCAGCTCACCCGGGAGGCAAGCACAGTTTGTACTTGGGCTCAGGACCATTGCTACTGTGTTTGTGTATGGCACGTCACTCTTTGAGCCAGCTTGAGGAAACTGGCCTCCAGCTTCTGCATGGGCCTGCTGGTGAATGCAGGGAGGAGGTCAGTATGGCATACACCAAGGACTGGAAGGAAACCCAGATGTTCTTTACTGCTATTTGTTCAATACAGAATTCCCCACATCTTTTTTCTGTACCAGGAGGAGAGTTTTCCACTGCCCTGCTAGAATATCTGATGGTTGAATATAATTGGGAACAAGGACTTGATATTTTCTCAGTTTCCTCTGACATGCAAGTACCCAAACACCACCCAGAAACATGAGTAATTCATGAGTATTACTACTAGCAAGTTAAGTCCTGCCTAATTTAATAGAGCAGCTCCCAGGCTGAAAATCAAGCATGTGCTTAAATCAGTTTGCTGCATTTGACCAGTGTCTCTGGCAACTTCAATAGGCCAGAACCATGTTAGCCCTTAAAAGATGTGTGGGAGTGCAGGTAACAGCAGCCTGAGATCACTCCACTGGGTGGGTGATACACTGGGCTGGGGAGCAGAGGAAATGTGGAATTTGCTTCTGCCTCTTCTGTTAACCCCCCGGGAAGCCTGTCCACCCATCCTTCAGTTACAGCAGCACTGTAGAGTCATTCAATCCCTTCTAGTGTTTGTTGAGTTCTACTGGTAAAAGGCAATGGCACCATCTGGTCAGTGTCTGCTAATGTTGTTCATACAAATTAGAGCAGTGGGGGTGAGTACAGGCTTAGAGAACAAAGAGCAGAAATGAGGAACTTGAAAAATAAGCTGGTTTCTGCCTAAAACCCTGGCTGAAATATTTTCCTTCCTCTTTTTGAGTGATTTTATTTCCCTCTTCCCCATTCCTAATATTCATCTCATCTCATTCTCTAGGAAAATCTATTTTTTGTGATGGAATACCTCAACGGAGGAGACCTCATGTTCCATATCCAGAGCTGTCATAAGTTCGACCTTCCCAGAGCAAAGTAAGATGTTATGAATACCTTTTGGCACGTGGGTCTCACACATGGTAGAGGCAAAGGCAGCAGCTGGGGACACCAGTGGCTGTCCGCCACTGTACTGTGAGGATGACATTGGGCACAGCCTTTGACCTTCCTGTGCCTTACGCCATCTGCAAAGTGCTTTCAGGTGGATTTTAGCGTGGAAGCAGAACCACTCTCAGTCTCAGCTGTCTCCAAAATGAACAAAACAGACATGCAGATCATCACCCCAACTCAATGACCCAGCCATCCAGTCCAAGTGACTGGAGCCAGTCACTTCCTCTCCCTGTCATCTTTCCCCTCCCACAAAAGGCTTTTTAGAGCACATGCATGCAGCTCATTTCAGTCAGATGTGAGCTTGTTTTGCATTCTTGGTCAACCAGGGAAGCTATTTCTGTCTGGAAGCGTTACAGATGCTGCTACACCCTTGTCAGCATTTGCAGCTCCTTCCAGCCTGTGACCTAGCTCTCATACTTTGTTCTAACCTCAGAATAGTCCCTCAAACACTTGCTCAGAGCCAAGAGCTGAGCTGGGTAGAAGCTGTGCCTCAGGCTGCTTTCTTGCTGGACCAAACCTCTTCACAGAGAGGGGCTCCAGAGGGCCCTCTCCGCCAGAGGTCTCACCTCTGAAAGTACCTTGAGCATCTGTAAACAGCCCCGAGCATGCCTAAGATCTTATCTAGATGGCCTGTGGATGAGGTTCATTTTAAAGCAGCCTACAACTGTCTGCTCTGAATTACAGCAGCCCTGGTGTTGCTCTAGGATTGCACTTACTGAGTTCTTGCCTAGCCTAAAACTGGAGGCCGCAGAAATGACGCTGTGTACCCAACCTCCAACCTGGTTTTGCTACCATCAAAGAAATCCCACGGCTGTAGTATCAGCCACCTGTGTAACTAAACATCTTGTTCTTTACAGCACCACTTCAAATGAGTTTCACGGCCCAGTGATCAGAGATGAAGTTATTTTTTGTTAGAAGTGATGGAATGCACTCATTTTTCCTTCTAAGGTTTGAGTCGGGAAAAAAAAAAAAAAAAAAAGATATAGAGAAAAAGCCTATCAAAAGCACAGAAGGTAAATTTAAATAAAAAATTAATACACCAAAAGAAAATTAAAATGTTATTCATCTCTGATTACAGTAGGTAGAAGAATTAGGCTAAATGAAAGGTGATTTTAATCCCTTTGTGAACAAAAGGCATTTTAAAATTAGTATTGAAGCCACTATAGAAATTAATTTTCATTTAATATTTAAAAAAAAAAAAATCATTTAAATCAGTGTTTAATTTGCTGGATTTTTCTTTCCATAAGTGTTTGAATGTTCAGAATTAAGTCCTCTCTTAATAAGTTAAGTCAATGCACCGAAGAGTGGTGGATCAAAACCTTACAACACTGGGGGGATATGATCCTGTGGTTACGTTCCCTTCTGGGTAGCGCACTGTCACTGTACAGTGGCACTTCAGCCTGATGATGCCTCTTTGCAGCAGGATGGCTATTTTGTCCATTACACAGAAACTTGTTAAGGACAAAGATCTAAAATGCAAAAAGACTCCACAGAAACACCACTGAGCTGCTAGCTAGTTCACATCTTGAGTAAGAACTCAAATGCAACTCAGTAATCTGGGCAGTGAAGAGATCTACTTGACAAGCTGAGACTATCTGTTGTCCCCAAAGCCACATGTCCTCCTACCTGTCCCCTAGCTGGGACAGCTCAGCTGTTCGTGCAGTAGCTACTGAACACAGCAAATTACAGCATCTCTTTTGAGCAAATTAACTATAATTTGCACTTTGCAGTCTGGTGCATTGCTGCAAATCAGTGATTCACATTAAATGTTTAAATAAGGTGGAGATGTAGACACCATCCACTCCGCCTTTCTTGCTACAGGAACTCTCTTAAGGAGAGGAAGGGTACACATTTGGAGCTAACTAGTGGGTTTTTTTGCTTCACATACGACCTGGAGACATCCTTGGGCACTAAAGGACATGTTCTCAGAGACAGTTAAATACCCAAAAACTTAGCTAGCCCTGTAGTGTGGTCACCAAAGCCCTGAAGATGAGTACCCTTCAAATCCCTGCCATTTCCCAAAGCAGTTTCAGTGGTAGATGGACCGCTAGCTAAGTGGAATGCATTTGGGAATCTCACATTGTCCACCAGTTACCCATAAAACCCAGTTACTCTGAGCCTTCTGGAGACACTCCAAGCTTCCTAGGGACTTGATGAAATTTTCTCTCCTGTGAAGGTAAAGTTCCAGCCTTTGGGGGTCTAGCGGAGAGCAGCTGTTGGGAAGCATACATTCTAACTTGTTATTTCTGTCACTCAGGTTTTATGCTGCTGAAATCATATGTGGGCTGCAGTTCCTCCATTCAAAGGGCATAATATACAGGTAACTTTACTTCTTGCAGTCTAATATGTTAAACTTCTCTGCTTTCCCTGTAAGCACTGATTGTAACTGAGACTGTTCCTTGGAGGTACTTACAGGCATTACACTCATACACAGATTCCATTTTTACAATGACTGGCTTTTTTCTTTCAAAAGATAGTTCAGAAAAGGCAGTTTTGAGCCCTTCTTAGGAATTCAGTGCTTTTCCAGCTAACATCAAAGCAAGCTCTTTTATTTGTTTACACCAAGTCATTCATGTAGCACTCAGCATAAGCACCCATTTTAAAATTCCTATATATAGAAGTGTATAAAGTCAAGTTAACCATGAGAAATTTAATATATCTGCTATACTATTTACTGTGGGACAGCAGTGACAAGCTTGCCTCAAGTATCAACAACAGAGAGACAATGATATAGCTTCATTTTTGGGTTATTAACAGGCTTGCTCCACACAGCCCCATGCAGTTCATGTCTCCATCATGACTCTGAGCTACCCACACAAGCCTTTCATTTAGTAAGCAGAGTAAGAGAGAAATCATAGAATCATAGAATGGCTTGGGTTGGAAGGGACCTCAGAGATCATCTAGTTCCAACCCCCCTGCCGTGGACAGGGCTGCCAGCCACTAGCTCACTAGATCAAACTGCCCAGGAACCCATCCAGCCTGGCCTTGAACACAGCCAGGGATGGGGCATTCACAGCTTCTCTGGGCAGCCTGTGCCAGCGCCTCACCACTCTCTCAGTGAAGAATTCCTTCCTGATGTCCAACCTAAACCTCCCCTCTTTCAGTTTTAGCCCATTCCTCCTTGTCCTACCATTATCCACCCGTGTAAAAAGTCGGTCCCCCTCCCGCCTGTAAGCTCCTTTCAAGTATTGGAAGGCCGCAGTGAGGTCTCCCCGGAGCCTTCTCTTTTCCAAGCTGAACAGTCCCAACTCCCTCAACCTTTCCTCACAGGAGAGGTGCTCCAGCCCCCTGATCTCAGGTTTTTTGGGTAACATTTCATCAAACCTGTGTAAAAACGTTCATGAGAAGCGGGATGTCTAACAGTGTGCTCCACAGAGAACCGTTGGTTACTAAGGCAAACCCTAAAGGCAGCTGCACTCAGACAGAAGAATCCCAAAGTTACTGGGAGGAACTTTGTCCATGATGCATTGATCTTTAAATCCTTCAGAGAAAAAATCCAGTACTGCAAAATTGCGCATTCTAGTTTTTTCTTCTCTTCCCTAAAAGCTTGGAAGTAATCCATGGGTGTTTTGATCTGGCACACAAGCGTTGTGCTTGGGGCCTGTATGAAAGGAGAGGGACAAGATGGAAGCAAGAGGGACTGCAGAAATCAGGAAATGACTGAAAGGAGAAACTGAATTTCTGGGGAGCTCTAATGTAACTCATCTTCTTGGAAAAGTTGGTTATTACACTGTAGCCATTTGTAAAAGCAGGAAATAAACAGCTTGTCACAAATAAATGAGAAAGCTTACTAAAGCAATTATGTTTGCTGCAACCAGAATGAGCTTATTTCAATGTTTGCCACATAGTGTGAACATTAGAAAAATGCTAAAAGTAAATGGCTTATTCACTCTCCCATTAAAACTCAAGCTTTCATTCATATAAACTTTCATTATTTATTATTAGTTCTAATGTAAGAGCTGTTTATTGACCAGGGATGGCAATTCCATAAACATGAGATCAGTATCAATAGCATTAAGCCAGGATGATCTCTGGGCTCTCAGCATTTTGTAAAGTGCCCCAATCACTTTACATGGCTATTGTTTTTATCCAGACTTCTTATAAATGTTGATCAAAAATATCTGCAGGATATTTTGAGTTAATCTTGACTTTTGCTTATCATTCATGTTTTTGTTTGAAACTGCTGCTCCAGTGATGTGCCATTTTTGGGGACCTGCTTTCCCACAAAAGAAGAGAAATTTTGAGAGTCTGGAGTCATATAGCGTTTTGGGAAGCAGGGGCAAAATGGGATAGCTAGACATTAGGCAACATGATAATACAAAGAAATAGCTCAGGAGTCAGTGTGTCTTTGCTTTGGGTATCAGGCTTTGATAGAAAAGATTTCACCAGTCCTACTCCTTTTTCTTTTTTTCACTGAAGGCAGTGACCATAAGGTTAACCAAGAACTCACAACCGTCAGTATATCCGTCAGAGTTAACTAAGCACTTAGGAAGATGAATAGAAAGCATTACTTGTGATGTAGAATAATGAATCCAGCTGTTCTGTCTCATGCACACGTCTGGAAATTTTGGCTTAAATTTTAATGAATGAGACGAGACATTTTTGGCAGAAACTCCAGTTTCTGGAGCCAATGGGTATGAGACTCATCAAAATAATGAAAGCGAACTGCAGGTGATAGGTTTTTTCTTTTACTTCATACTATCAGATGAATAAAAGCAGTGCTGGCAGCCAGAGATTGATCTCAGTGATGTAACTAGAATAAGTCATTCCAGCTGGAAATTGTAACAACATGAGTGTCTGACACTTGGAAAGCAAATGTCTTGGTTGCCTCTATATTTCTTTTTGATTGATGACTCTTACGATTTCTTTGACAATGTTCTAGCAGCAAATAACAATTGCCGCGTAACAACAGTTTGGTGTGTAGGCACTACAAAGGAGTTTTGCAGAAGCCATCTTTCCTGCAGTTGTAGGCAAACATCTCAGGAGCACTGAGCATTAGAAATTACCTTCTTTGGGAGAATCAAATGGTCATGGTCATTTCTGGGAGAAAAAATAATAATAATTAATTAATTAAATAAATAAATAAATAAATAAAAATTAAGGCTCTGGGAGCCTTGAGAAGGAGTAGTGGTGATAGCGTGGTTTAGACAGTGCAGGAGCATATGGTACTGAAAGGCCAGGTACCGAAATTCTGCCTGCATCCCAGGTGAGGTGGGGCATCACTGATTCAAACATCTCCCTGGGCCATTCTTTGAATGAAAATCAAAACGTTTAGGTAAGATATAAAAAAATTTACATAGAAGCTATGCTAGCTTTCCTTTCTCAAAGCCTTTTTCTTTCTTTCTTTACACGCTTTTCTGTCCTTTCTGTTTGTTCCCACACAGAAATGTCTTTGTTCTCTGTAAACAACTATGTTTCATCGGCTCAGTTGCTTTTATTTCCTCCTCTGTGTGCTTCTTTCTACTTTCTTTCTTTCTGGGCTCATCACTTCCCACTGCATTTCTTAAAACCTGAGGCCTCTGACAGCAGCTTGACAGCTGCGTGTGAAGGGCTTTGCACATCCTAGGGGCTCAGATAGCGCAGGCCAGCAGTGAAAATGTGGTAGATGTTCTGCTGATATCTGGGGTTGTTCTGAGCCTCTGCTAGCCATGCAAGGTTTGCAGGTCCTGAACTCTTCCCACATTTTTGGGGCCTGCACAGGGAGGGAGTTCTGATAGCAGCTTCAGAGACAGCACTGAGACTCCTGGGGAAGTGGGGAGTGAACATCAGCCAGTCCCTTCTTGCTCCCCTTCTCCAGTCTATGTTAAAGTAGAAGCACCAGGCTGTATAAAGCATTTTTTAAGCTTCACTGTTCTGCATCCTCCAAGGAGGCCACATTTAAGCAGATGCCTTGGGTAAAGTCTTCTCCAGCAAATAGGTCAATGCTTGGACAGGGGGAATGAGGAAGAGGGATATCGAAGTTCAAGAGATAGCAGCTCCTCCTTCAGGTCTCAGTCTCCCTTTGTAACTGCAGCATGTAGGAACTACACAGAGGTAGATAATGAGTGTACTCTGCTAGAATTGCACAGCTCTGTAACACTCCAAAAAGATGGATTCCCTTCTTTTCCTCAACAGAGACTTGAAGCTAGACAACGTCCTCTTGGACAATGAGGGGCACATCAAAATTGCCGACTTTGGGATGTGTAAGGAGAACATGTTTGGGGATGCAAAGACAAGTACTTTCTGTGGGACTCCTGACTATATCGCTCCTGAGGTAGGTGTGGGGCCCTGGGCTGTCAGCAAGCAGCTGTGGGACAGAGAACTCACCTTGAGATATGACAATGGGTCAGACAATGGGTCAGTGGTGGTGGAGGCTGCAAAATGCAATAACCTATTTTTGAACAGTTCCAGGCTAGAAACTGGATTTCAGTTTGACTTCACCAGCTGCCTCCAGGTAAAGAATACCTTAAAACAAGAGATGAGGTGGCTGTATCAGGGCCAGGCTGTTCTCGAGCTAATGAGGGCACAACAGAGCTTTTAACTTGAATTAATGTCCAGCTCTGCCTTCTTGACTCAGGATATTTGTGCCACATGTGAGGTTCTGTCCTCTGAAGGTACTGTCCACCGAAGCTGGGGCTTGCTTGGAGGCAGCCTCCAGGTTCCATATAGCATAGGCATACCAGCAGGTGCTCTTCTTCCCCATTTGATATCTGCTGATACATGGTAGAGAAAAGCTGAACAAGGACTTTGTGTGCCTATGCAGTGAATCCAGTTAGTCACAGGCACCAGACTTCAGTTTGCCCACACAAGATCCTCTGCTCTACCCCCCCTCTTTTTTTTTTTTCCTTTTTTTTTTCATGTTTCATACTCAGAAGCTTGTTCTCATTTTCTTTTTCTGGAAAATGTAGATATTTTGGTCTAGATCCATCCAGAAAAGACAAAGATTCCTTAACATGGTGTGTTCGAACAATGATAGATCTCACTGTGGAGAGACTTTGACTAATTAGGTGGCAATCTGAGGCCAAAGAAGACATTTTTCATCTCACAGAAGAATCTGAAGAGTCATCCATGCATCATGTCCAAAATCACTCTGAAATCCATTTATTTGCCTTTCAGGATCCCATTTCATGATTTTAGTGTTTTCATGATGGATATCAGTAGTTTCCAAATGGCTTTTTAAACTTTTTTTTTTTTCTCCCTCCCCTGTAATTCATTGATCATCTACTCTGTGCCAAGACCTTGATTCTGATCTAAG
This sequence comes from Alectura lathami, assembly GCA_013399715.1. NCBI lineage: Eukaryota > Metazoa > Chordata > Aves > Galliformes > Megapodiidae > Alectura > Alectura lathami. Next base: position 241,792 of record VXAV01010984.1, on the reverse strand, counting down.
TTACACCACTACTGACACGAGGGCAGATCTCTTCAATAATTGGATTTCTATTGCCTGAGAACGGGTGTAAGTGTGGTCTGCCATCAAGCTGAAATTATCTTTTATTTCATTTCAATATACCCTTATTTAAAAAAGAAAATTCTGTCTTTTCTGATCCTAAAAGAGAGACAAATGATAATCCATCACCTGTGATTTTACTCCATAAAAGAGAGTTGAAAATCGCGTAGAGGTTTTATTTCTGTGCCATCATTTATTTTAGGGATCCAACGAGTACATATAAAACATTTTACCTCCAAACTGAAAGCACTGCTAGAGTTTATGGATCATCTCTCCCGCCAAAGGTTGGATCCACGGGCTTCTTGTCGGTATTTCAATGCAGCTGCTAGCACTGTAATTTGTTATAGACCCAGCACCTTGGCTATAGCTGTGCAAATAAGGAGACTTTGGATCAGTAGACAAGCAATCTTTTATCTCAAAAAATATTTGACCAAAAAAAAAAAACCAGTTTACATGAAATGAAATTTCTGCAGTTTATTTTGTTCGGAGAACACAAAACTAATAAAGCTTTTCCTTAACTGACATAAATCTTTTAATCTAGTTTTCCAGACACTTCATGCTTTGAAAAGTAAGGCCTTATAAAATTAATATGTCTTTTTAGAAGGAAAGGTCTGGATTCTTTTCTTTATAAGCAGCCTAATGTGTGACAGAGAGTAGCTGCTTCCTTTCTTTCACACTGTATGAAACATATTCTTTACATTGTCCCATATTCAAATGGCTACTTCTTTGTCATAATTTTTTGTACTTCTTCTTCTGGAATTTTGGAGACGTATTATTTGTGAGCACTCTACATCAGCTTGGGTTTAAACTTCAGATATTATGGTCCTGCTTTGCTAGGTACCACATGTACCTCAGAGGGGGATATTCTCACCTAATGTGAGAAAATTAATCTAAAAATGAAGCATCAGATGACACCTTACAGCATGGTAGGAAGGCAAGCATATCCAGAAGCCAAGTCATCCCTTCCTACCTTAGATGTGTAAGTCAGATAAATCACATTTTTTTCCTCCATTGACTGTAGAAAGACTCTGGATAATTACCTTAATAAAGCACATAACTTTTAGAAATAAGATGAATCCAGTGTTAAACTCTGCCCTAAAGCACTTACAAGCAATGGAGACAAGGTGTGAAACCACTCAGAAAATTACTCAGATAAGTCTACCGTATCTCAGAGCCAGGAGTAAAGATTCTCTCTCTAAATCACAACTTCCCAACTGTCAATGAATTTATATATGCTGGTCCAGATTGTTGTTTCCACTGGTATCAAGCCATTACCATGGTTTGTCATTGATATCTACGCTGCAGCTGTTCTATAGAGGATGGCAATGCAACCAGGCTGTGGGCAGAATAAAGATCATGCCTCAAAATGAACTATTACCCTCTCTATCTCCAAAAACCTGATAAGGATCCCAGATATCAGTCTGCTTTAAGACTTTTAGTCTTTCCATTAGACATTTGTCATGTAATTATCCATATATCAGCAAGTTGTCTAGGCTCCTTGATAACCAAGCGAGACAAACAGGGGTTTGCATTTTATAGCAGGTAGATATTCAGTGGAACACCTAAAATTTGCATTATTTTCATATCTGCATAACAGATATCTAAAGGCAGGTGAGATTAATTCTCTGTGAAGGAAGTCTGAGAGCTTGGTGGTATCTGGCCAAGTTTGTAGGGGAATAAAGTGCCAGATCCATTATTAAGGGAGGTCATCACCCCTTCCAACCTGTACTGGTCACCACACACTGGATGCAGCCTTCATGTTATGGCTGATACAGAAAGGCACAACCCAATGGACTGACTGAGGGCCAGTTCTCAGTAGCCTACCTGTTACTCAGTTCTGATGTTTTATTCTTTTCCAGTTCCATTGGCCTAAATGAGAGATAAATCAAGTTCTGCCTCCCTGCTTAGTATAGACTTTATTTTGCATCAAACTGGCAATTGTATGGTGGGCTGTTTGTGATTCTTTCTGCTGAGATTGAAACTTCTTAGTAAAAGGATTTGGGGTACCAAACAAGGCTCTGAATTATGATTTCAGGATCCTCAGATGCCTTGTTCTATCTGAAGTTAAAACACATCTGAATTGATTAAAATGGATTGAACTACAATAGCTTATGGTTTGTATTGCAGTGGAGTTGCATTTTTATGAAGATATTTGAGGCCACTGAGCACATTAAACAGGCAGTTTGGCCATGTTGAGTTCTCAAGCTCTTGAATGCTACTATATTCTCTTGAAATATATACATATATAAATGTTTGCACAGTACGGATTTTGTATGTTTTCACAATGCAGATTTTGTTCACATAGGGACTGAAGGAGTTATTCTGGTCATTTACACTGCCTTTTATTTGATCACATTTTACAAAAACAAAGAATTATCACAAATTCCAGTAAATCCTTGACTGGAGATAGCAGTAATGAATAAACTCAGTATGACTCCAGATGTGTTAGATGTTTTTATTCTCTTTACATAAAGATGTAGTTGGGGCATTTTGGGAGCAGCAGTCTAGCCTGCAGGCTGTCCAGAATAATGGTACATGACTGTGGGGAATAGCTCGTGAGTGTGTTGTAAAGCAGCTCCTACACCCAGCAAAGAGTTTGTTGTCAGGGGAAAATTTAACATTGTCCTGTTCCCTATCCTTCATTTCCTCACAACACACACTTGGTATGATATGGATGCAACGGAAAATCTGACTGGCAGTAAGGAGAAAACAGCTTATGACTCAGTCTTGGTGGACCACAAAGCAAATAGTTTCAAAAGGATACATCAGCAATCACTTTATCTTGCATTCCCCGGAGCAGATCTTACTGCGATAGATTTACACCTTTTCCACTGACCAATAGTCATCAAGCACCTTTACACTGTCAAACTTGTAATTCTAAAGTAGTACTTCTGTGCTTTCAATCAGTCTCAAATCCAGAGTGATTTGGATCTTCTAGAACTAAAGCAGCTGTGGCAGACAGCACGTCGGCTGTCACATTGAGTACAAAGCAGCTGTTGAAGGATCAGGGCCTGTCGACCCTTCTGAGGTTGAGATACTGATGACAGACATTTTGTGTCTGTCTTTGTCATGTCTCTCTTTGGGCAGATATTGCTGGGGCAGAAGTACAACACCTCCGTTGACTGGTGGTCCTTTGGTGTCCTCCTGTACGAGATGCTTATTGGCCAATCTCCTTTCCATGGCCAAGATGAAGAGGAACTTTTCCAGTCTATCCGTATGGACAACCCGTTCTACCCTCGCTGGCTTGACAAGGATGCGAAGGACATTTTGGTGAAGGTAAGAATTACCATAGACCAAATGGAAGTCTTTTTGCCAGAACTGTCATCTCTGACTTGTGTATCTTCAGCTGTTGTTCAGAGAAACAGTTTTAGTGTGATAGGGCCAGAAAGAGTCACTTTCCTTTCTTGTCTGGGGACCTCAAGTGTCACCTGAGGCCATCTTTGTGTCTTCTTTCTCCTGAGCTGTGCTGATGGCTCCAAGGATCACAAGGTATCAGACACCCGCAGAGCTCATTTTCTTTGTAGGGCAATCCTTCAGGCACCAGGCTCCTGGGGAAAGACATTCTCCCAGACTTCAGACTTAGGATAAAAGTGACTTCCTTTAAAATGTTGGTTCTGAAACAGTTCTTGTGCCTGAAAGATATGAGGACATCTGGAGATTTCTTTGGTGTTCAGTTTGATTTCGGTTAGAGATTATTTTGCATAATTTCTTGAAGATAAAGAGCAAGAGCACATTTGACATACAGTCCCTACCTTTACTTTTGTACTTACAATGTGACAGGGCAATATGCAGCATTCCACTACAAAACAATGGAGAATAAGGCATTATTTTAGCTTCTGTTCTGTGAGCAGTGGGACTCAGATGTTTAGGTAATGCTATAAAGTGATAATAATTACAGCATTCAAAAGCATTTGCTTCAGGAAGACATAAATATTCTGAATCTAAATTGATTCTCTTTCTTCATTAACAATAAAGAGTCAAATACTGACACTCAAATGATGCAAAACTATAGGAGGTGAATACAACCCCACATAGCCCAGCCTAATATCTTGACAGATTAAACTTATATTTCAGGCAAAATTTGCCTAACAACAACAAATCATCCAGACAAAAGCTTTCAAGTGTGACTGAGATTTCACTTATGTGGTCGCATGCTTGCACTCTCAAACGCACATGTTGTCATCACCACAGCAAATTTGTCCTCTCTCTCTCTCAGAAAAATAAAATGTGACGAGACCTTGTCCATCAGTTTTTGGTGTGTTAGACTAAGAATCCAAATTGGTTCCCTAATTTGAAGTTTAATAAGGTAGAAGAGTCTTCACACTCTCACTAATGTTACTTGAGTTTGAAGTCTGAGATCCCATCTGATCCCAATAAATATTCTGTTATTAATATAGTACTCATTTTTCTTCAAAATTTTAGCTCTTTGTGAGAGAACCTGAGAGAAGATTGGGAGCAAGAGGGAACATCCGCCAGCATGCCTTTTTCAGGGAAATAAACTGGGAGGCTTTAGAAGAAAGAAGGATGGAGCCTCCTTTCAAACCAAGAGTGGTAAGGATGCATCTGCTTTCATTCCCGCCTATCTCATGCCATTCTTTCCTGAATCATTCTTTCCCCAAATATTTATATCTTCCAGCACATGCAAGGAATAAATCAAAGCCAAAACCCTCAGTAATATTTTAAACTACTTGATTTAAGGATCCAAACTCTTCAGACATGGGTCTTTAACTTCAGTCTACACAAATTCAGTTTAGATTCATGGAGTCAGCATTTTAAAGGTGGATACAATAGTGACCTCATACTGAGACTAGCAGTTGAAGGCATTAAGGCTTTCAAAATGCCCTCAAACTTACAGGGTAATTTTCTAGAGTTGTTCTGCACATCCTATATCTCTGTCTCAAAGTAGAGAGAAGACTTTGATCTTGAGCAGTCAGAATGGAAAATGTTGGCTCTTATTTAACTGCTCAAATGCAGATTAAACTGTTCACAGGCTGTCATGTTGTGTACATCAGGTATGAGTGACTGAAATCACATACAATTTTGATCTGCCATAACTTCTCTTGTTGTACAGACATTAGAAAGATAATTGTGAACTATGCACAGCTATTGGCTGGCCTTCCTGACTTGTTCATGACTGCTCCTTTCTGATGGCTATGAGAAGCCGAGGCTTACATGTGCATACCTGAG
>VXAV01010984.1:223985-236432 GCA_013399715.1 Alectura lathami | reverse complement strand
AAAGTGAGGAACTCATCACTATTTCAGTTACCACAAGAGGAGTTTGGATGCCACTTAGAGTGCCTTCCGTTATCCACACAAGTACAGCCCATTCTGTAGCAATTATCTTTCACCATCCTGCAGAGGATGAAGAAGGAAAAGCAGTTCAGGTAACCAGGTGGTCAGCTAAGTAAGAATGGAATCCGTCCTATTAATAACAATAATACAATTTAATTTGAGAGTGCATCATGATTCCATTTCACAGTCCTCCACAAACATTCTTTAATCAATGAGTCCAGTCTGCTGTGTTACAAAGCTGTGCCATCCCTGAGTGACAGATTACATGGATCACGGGCTCAGTGACTCTTATATAAAATGTATTCCCATTACTACTTCAGTAGGACAGTAATAAGCAGTGATTAGCACTGGTTGCTGGATATTAAGGATTCAGACAGTGGTTCGATGCAGCCTGAAAAAGTACTGTGCAGTATTTGGGCTCCAGCAGGTAACTATTTTGGAAAAAGGCTGAGAGAAAACACATAGTAGGTTGCTTTGCAGAGCTGAGTTTGCTCCCAGCTAGTTGAGCTGAGCCTATAGGAAGAAGCCTGATGGGGCCAGTACCATTATAATGTACAGTGGTTGACAATGTTTTATTTTTCCTTTTCTTGAAGAAATCTCCAAGTGACTGTAGCAACTTCGACAAGGAATTTCTGAATGAAAAGCCTAGACTGTCCTGCGCTGACAAAGCACTGATTAACAGCATGGACCAAAATATGTTCCGCAACTTTTCTTTTGTGAACCCTAAAATGGAGAAAATATTTTCCTGAGATCTGCCTTACTGAGGGAATTCTCTGTAATGCTTGGAGTAACACTCTGTCAACTGAAGACTGTGAATGGTTATTTTTATTAAGAACTCACCAGAAAAACACATCAGCAAAAGTTCATAACATGCCTGGAGGCTTTCAGCACGTTCCAGCCTGTAGCAGATGCCAGCCACTCTTCACTAATGATGAAGTCTCTTCATGGTAACATTTGGTCTCTCTCCTCTCACTTTTCCCAGTGTTCTTGAAGTTGAGAACTACTGAAAAGGAAGAGGTGCCAACTCCTTTTCCCCTTTATTTGTACACACAGCCAATGGGTTTCTCTGTAAGAAAAAAGCAAGCGTATTTGTACTTCTGATGTTATTGGTGCCCATTTCTCAAATTCTCACCTAGAGCGATCTCCTTCTGAAAGGTGATCTGTGAATTCAGAGCCTGAGGATATCTGGGAAGACTTCAGGCTGGGTGCCTTCACAACATCCATTTGTATATGCACAGAATTGTGCCTGAGTGCACAGCAGTTTTGAAAAATCCAATTAACCCCACTTAAAAAATAATCTTCACAGCTGTTAGGATTCAATTTTGTGCCATAGGGTCCACTGGCACAAATAAAATTTTTAGGTGCATATTCGAGCATTCACATGTCTCAAACAGTGGCTCAAACACAAAGGAGGATCATTGCAATAACAAGTATCAAGATTAACATAGAAATCCAGTGGTTTTACTCTTAGTACCTGAGCAGAAAAGATGGGAAGTTACAATCCAGAAGAAAGCATTAGGAAATCACTGTTATAAAACTTTAATAACTGTCCTCAAACACACCAGATTCAGAGCAAAATCTGGACTGAGATTTCTGGATATTTTTCTAAAACTACATCAGATATATGGAAGAGTTTTCCTCAGATAATTCTTCAAGCATCATCAATTTGGTCTTCCAGTCATGGCATTGATATATTTTACTGAAAAGTTAATAATCCATCCTTGTAAATGCTGATATACTTCCTGTTGTTCTAAATGGTGCCCTTACACTTTGGTATGCGTTGCAGACATCATAGCACCGGGTGAGACATCAGGTCAGGGTGGCCCTCTCCTTCACCTCATGATATTTTGTTGTGTATTCTATTCCCTTGCAGCCTGTGGAAATATAGTGGGTTAAAAATATTCTCGTCTGGGTCCCTTCACTACAAGATTCTTTTAAATAAAGACACACTGTTTCCAAAGGTTGGAGAAATGCAGAACCTGCCAGTTACTACTTGTTATTGAGTCACTGGTTAAATGTTGTGTCAAAATTAAGTCAAAGCCCCAAAAGAGAGTTCTGTAATATCTTAGACTTTAGCAGCCAGATAGTGTTAGACTCTAACTGAAGAGTGTAAATTTGGAGCTTCGTTGCGTGAATTCCTCCACTCCATTACAAAGAGAAGTTCTAGAAGATGAACCATCTCAAACCCAGATTCTTTTTGGAGGTGCCTTTCTGGCTCCACTGGAACAGGCTGTTAACCTGGAGTTCCCAAAAGGACAAATGCAGCCTTGCAGACTGTGCAGCCACTGCTGGGATATCGCTGGCAGTGACTGCAGGCACTGAATCCTGCAGGGCTGACAGCAGATGTGCCTAACATTAACAAAAAAAAAAAAAAAAAAAAAAAAAAAAAAAAAAAAAAAGCAGATTTCAGTCCTGTGACTTTAGTGAAATTCTTGTTTGTGCTGTATGAAGTACAAGGCAGATCTGTGCTAACAGTTTGTGCAGCTGATCATCGTGTTTAATTTGAATGGTTAAAGTGGATTTTAAAAATGCCAGTGCTGTTTGTACAGTTTAATAAAATGTTGTGTACAATCGGAAAATGGGTGTTGAAGTGCTTAAGTGTGGACAAAGAATGGAGATGCTTGGAAAAGCTGTTAAAATATCTCTGTGCTTTCTGGAGGATGTTCCCCAGAGGAGTTTCAAGCCTTAAGCACACAGGATCATCAAGCATTTGGACAACTGTAACTACTCCGTGACCACAGGAGCAATTCAAAAGCCAAATGCAACTTGCCTTTTCCTCTGATGCCACAAAATTCATGCTAGGGGTCAAGTTGTCCCTGGATGTGATTGTGTTTATTTCTGCTGAAGTGCATGAGGTTCACAGTTTCCATCAATGACAGGTGAGCATCTAAAGCAAGGATTTGGTGCTGTGCAGAGGTATCCAAGAAATCCAGTAAAATGTTCCTTTTCACTATGGATTAGCCAACTCCTGGGAGTGCCTGACTGTCCACATGGTATGGAAGGAATCTGGGCAGCCTTACCCAGCCCAGAGATCACATTTCTACGCATTTGAAGATAGCTGAGTACTATCCCACTTTAAAAGTCTGTTAGGGATGTTTTCTAGCAAGTGCAGATTGGTTTATGCTTGGCACCAAAGCAGGGAGAGCCCAAGAGCATAGCCTAAGGAAGGAAGATGCTGAATCACCTCTTGTGGTTGAGCAACTGAAGAGCTGAAGGGTTTAACACCTCTCTGACCAGAGACAAGCCTCTCTACACTCCAGCTGTTTTCCCATAGAGCAAAAGCAGCCAAACCTAAAAGTGATTTCTGAGAGAGCGCATGTTTGGTTAACTGCTAGAGCAGATGCAGTGTGAAGCTTACTGCAGGGCTTTTGATGCAAACCACAAGAAGTGGCTGCTTCTCTCTGCAAAGCATCTTCAGTTTAAAAAACAAAGAAACCCATTGGAGATGGGGGGAGGGAGAGAGGAGGGCTGGGTACGAGCCACCGCATGTGCTGCATTTCTCACCAGGGCCACAGCTGAAAACCCTCCCAGCTGTGCCTGCGGTGTGCAAGGAGAGACGTGGCAAGCAGTGAGCGTTTTCCTGTGGTAAGAGCGATCAAGAGATAGGACCTGACATGGGCTGAAAGCCAAACAACCTTACGGAAACGAGCAGGAGCACAAGCACTCACAGAGATGTTCCTTTGCCTTGGCTAAACGTGACACCTCCAATGCCATCTTTCCTTTTCTTCATTTTTTTCATTTCCCCTCTTCCAAATAATGTTTTTGGCAGAGTAGATGGAGCTTTCCAGGCTTGATCATTCATTTGCTAAATGTCCTATACTGTTTTGGAGCCCTGTGGAGTCACAGCACTGCTGTAGGAGCTTGGTGCCTGCAAATATCACGATCCAACATCCAGCACAACCTGCTTCAGCTGATGTTCCGCGAGCTGCGTCACTTGACAGATACACAAATTCCTACAGTTGGCATTCACCAAACTAAACCTCAGGCTAACAAATAGATCAGGGTGAATGGGAGTCACCAGTGAGTGACAGCCCTGATTTCAGCCCTCCTGCAAAGACCAAGCTGCCTCCAGAGAAGGTCAGTTGGCTCACAGATACCCCACCGGGAAGGCCAAACTCCATTTTGCACCCTAGCAAGCCTTTTGCTGCTTATGCTGAGGGGAAAGGCATATTTGCCCAGTGGTTACTAGACACTTCTTGCAGTTAGGGGGATCACTAAAAGTCCCTGTATCAGTACAGCTCCAAACAATGCATACTTCAGATAGGTATGCTCTTCCCTTTACTATTGTATTTTCATCTTATATGCTTAAAAAAACAAGAGAGAGACCACAGCTGCAATCTAAACTGATCTCTCACTCCAAGAGGTGCCAGATCAGCTAGTAAGATCATAATCAATATGTGCCCAAACCGTGCCTTGCAGTGTTGTGAAGCTAGTGTAGGTCTCAGGGCAGACCACAGGAATCTTTTCTACCTTTTTTGCTTACAAAGAAGTTTTACCTTCGCTGAATCACAGCAGTCAAGACAATGCATGCACAACTGATAAAGAATTAATGTATTTCTGGCTCTTCTGTAACTGGTACTTGTTGTAAGCCAGTGGTCCTGTAAAGCTCAGCCACTGTGCTGGGGTCTGGTATGCTCTGTTGGTACTGTTGGTAACAGGCATGATGGAGTTCTTTATCATCCGTGTTAACTTAAAATTTATATATACAAGGATATAAAATAATAAGAAAATCAAAGGAAAGGGGAAATAAAAGGAAAGGGAAAAAAAAGCAGCATTGTGTTGTGGAAGATGAAACAAGCATTGAAAAGGAAAGCAGGGGAGAAAGGAGGACTATGGGTTGGTGCAATTTTATGCAACACTTCCCTTCGTTCAGTGATTTCAACCACAATTCTACTGCTTTTCTTTCTACTTTTCAAACGCGGCAGAATCTTCCCAGAGTTGCTTTTGTAGCTGAAATGCAGAATTTCCAGAGATTTCAGAGGGTGGAAGAGTCTAAGACTAGAACAGATTAACAGCTCTAATGTCTTCGCCTGGCTGAGAATGGGCAGCCACTTCTACTCTGACATCTTGTTCAGAAATGAAGGTATTTTTGCCTTGAATCAAGACTCAGACCCCAATTCAAAGAAGTGAATTCTGTGACTCATGTTCTGAAAAGCACCAGAAATAAACTGCCTTCCCCGTGGTGCTCACCATCCTTCCAGTCAGAGGAAACCAGTCACTTCCAGCAGTGGCATGTGGAAGGTGGGCTGGATCTGCATCCATTCAGTGGCTGCTTGTGGGACGCTTGCCAGTTCTGAGCTACTGAAACAGACTGACCTAGACACTAGAATTGTCATAATGTTTTGTCCCTCTCAAGGAAGAATCTTGCATCAAAAATGAGTCACAAGCATGTCACCCGTGGTTGGTAAGCAAACTTCATGAAAGAAATTCTCAGTCATCATAGACCTCAAACATCCTCATTAAGTGGAACCAGAGGACACTCTATCCCTGTTCCCATTGAGAAGCCTCTTCCCTTCTCCCACATTAATGCGATGGTAACCAGAGAGGCACAAAGCTCAACATTTATGTTTTTTTGAAAATTGTCTTTAGTTTAGATTTCCACAATGGAGATCGAGTTTCATTTTGAATCTGAAGATATCCCGCGTCAAAAAATCAAAGCTCAACACTGAATAAATCTTCATCCACCTCCATGAAAATCTCATAGAATCTCATTGCAAATCCTTAACACCATTTAAGATTTCCTCAAAAGGCCAGCAAGGCCAAGTTAATCTCTCAGTGGGTTTAAGTTAGAGCAAAACTGTGAACTAATAATATTCAATGAAACTTTGGAACAAAATGTGACTTAGGGCTAAGATGATCTTGTGGTTAAGGTACTATTGAGTCTCTATAGACAGATTTATTTCCCTGTTCTGCTATATATATCTCCTGTGACCTAATGCAATCTGTCTTGCAAAGCTTTAACTTTTCCTCCTCGGAATGGAAATAGTTTACACTCTGTTGCTCTGAATTGCTCAGTTATCTTGGAATGGGATTCAGGCTCAAATAACAGGAGTTGCCTAAAAGCCTGCTATCTTTTAAAGTTCATGAAAATTTATTTAGATGCATCTAAATACTCTACCCTAATTCACTGAACATTTACTCATAGAAGGTTTTCATGCAGGTCACTCAGACATGATTATCGCTTCACAGAATCATAGAATCATAGAATCATAGAGTCATAGAATCATAGAGTGGTTTGGGTTGGAAGGGACCTTAAAGACCATCTAGTTCCAACTCCCCTGCCATGGGCAGGGACACCTCCCACTAGACCAGATTGCTCAGAGCCCCATCCAGCCCGGCCTTGAACTCTTCCAGGGAGGGGGCATCCACAGCCTCTCTGGGCAACCTGTGCCAGTGTCTCACCACTCTCACAGTACAGAATGTCCTCCTAATACCTAGCCTAAATCTCCCTCTTCCAGTTTATGGCCATTACCCCTCATCCTCTCCCCTTGTGTTGGTGTCCCAGAACTGGACGCAGCACTCCAGGTGGGGTCTTACAAGAGCAGAGTAGAGGGGCAGAATCACCTCCCTCGCCCTGCTGGTCACGCTTGTCTTGATGCAGCCCAGGCTCCATGCTGACTCCTCCTTATCAGCTTCTTGTTCTTAGCAAGTTTGGAAATCACTTCCCAGAGGATTTCCTGGAGGATTTATCTATACTCTCTGATGAGTAATGGCTTTAAAATAAATGATGGTAGATTTTGGTTAGCTATAAGAAAGAAATTTATTACTATGAGGGTGGTGAGGTATTGGAACAGGCTGCCCAGAGAGGCTGTGGACACCCCATCCCTGGAGGCATTCAAGGCCAGGTTGGATGGGGCTTTGGGCAACTTGGTCTACTGGTAGGCACTCCTACCCATGACAGTGGGGGTTGAAATTAAATGATCTTTAAGGTCCCTTCCAACTCAAGCCATTCTGTAACTCTATGATTCTATGAAAATCCTGCCGATAAATGGCAGTTAGAGCAATGAACCATGATTATAACAATCATCTAGAGGAAAACGTTTTTTGAGTGGAGAGAAAATAAAAATTATGAATTGCATCTAATTTATGGTGTGGTCTTTTATTTTAAAGGAACATAAACATAAAATATTCCGACATCAAAAGAAGAATCTCAACTTTCACTTCAGTATTATTTTTTATTATTGTTGTTAGCCTCCCAGTAGCAAAGGAAATGAGTTCTCTGGTAATCATTTCCATTTAATTTTCAGCTCCTTCCTGTTGATAGCATTGTGTATAACCTTTTTTCTAACAGTTACTTAAAATTGTGTACTTTGATATTCCATTCAGCTGGTAAGGAAAGAAAAATCTGTTCTAAAAAAGCTATTTTATCTCTGCTGCACATGAGCTCAGCAGGGTAATGTGATATCTCAGAGTGTATACTTATTTTAAATCATTGGTATTTTCCACTAGGGTGAAATTCTTCAAGATTGCCTCCTTTCCTCATCCCCAAAATGTCATGGGGCCAAAGTAGTGGAGAAAAAGGGACAAAATAGCAATGCTCTTTCAAAAGAAACAATAATCCACACAGCAAATCAAGTCAATTCTGTTCATAGTAGGCATAATGAAAGGAGTAAAAAACTGGCAGAATGGGGAAAATGGAGCACACTGTTATCATAAGGATAATAAATCCCATAACACAGCGGCATTTGTGAGATAGTGAGGTAGGAGTCAGCAGTGACACAAAGTGACCTTTCTTGAAAAAGATAATATTAAAACTTAATAATGCATTTTAGTTCTCCTGGAGGTCCAATGACTCTGGAATTCAGGTGGGTAGAGGAACATTAGCGCTTTCTTTGTGCTGACCTGCCTCTTCACCAAATCATACGCTTGCTTGTCTTTGTTTAGGTGGACAAAAAAACAAAAGAAAGGAATAAACAGAAATTCTCCACAAAAGGCCGGACCAGATTTGGCTTAGAATCAGCCACATCTGGGCCAAAAGCAGGGCTAGAACCTGCTACTATAAGCTGTTGCCTTAAGATTTCTATGAAATATTTTAGTGGAAAACAGCAACTATTTCATACACTTATGTGAATTAACTGCTCAAGGGAGACAGACATATCAACTCATGCCATTATTTTTAGCAGCTGCAACCATCTTGAAGCAGTTTTCATCTTCCAAATGGAGGGTCCTTGATGGACCTCTTGGGAGCTGTGAAGTGGTTCCTCAGCAGCATGGGAGCATACAGGAGAGTAAGAACACCCGCATCTGAAATATGCTAAAATCTGGGGCCCAGACATAGCTGAGAAGGTGACGAGGAAAGTTCGTGGTACATGCTGGGACTGCAAAGGACCACTGCCAGAGAAAAGATGGTGTAGCTCTGAAATATACATTTCTTCCTTGCTGTCAGTGCTCAAACAAACCCTGACCCTAGCAGAAAATCCTTGTGATAAAGCTATAAACAGGCTCTTTTGTGGAGAAATAACTAAGTATTGGGACAGAACCCGCTTTTTAATATGCTTTACCAGAGGTATAACTCTTAGTGTCCCTAGTAGGATGCCTGATTTGCATGCAGAATCAGACCTAAAGAGCAGCATATTCCTTTCATTAGAGATTTTTGATTAACCTTGTGTTTCTTCAGTTAAGACTGCTGCTAATGAATGACCTTGGCCAGATAGTAAAACAGAAAGGTCAAACTGTAGTCTATAAAGTGTTTTTATTTGAATGTGTCCCTTTAGGAAAGACAAACCTTGCTTAATATGGTGAACAGCTATTTTCTTCACGTTCTATAGACCCTGAAGTTGTTAGATTTATGTCAGGTTCTTGGACTCATTTTCTCTGATAGCACAAGCCATATTTCTCTCATCTGACATTAGCTATCTGGATGCTAGGGCCTAATGTAGCAAGTCAAGTCCAGTCTTCACACCGCCATTGAAGACACATTTGGATGGTGGTTCATCCAATTCCAAAAGGGATTCCTAAAACGAGTTGAATGAAATACTCTCCAGATATGACCATATAACTAGCACAGGCTAAATGCTTTTCAAACACCCAAAGCTAGGTGTCTGAAAGCTGTAATAACTAAGCTATAAGCTAATAGTGCTAACAGAGTTAGCAAAGTGGCAGCATGGTCTTTATAGTCCTTGTGGACCAACTAAGCCTTCCACCAGAGTGTTACTGGCTAAAAAGTAAATACCAAAAATGACATCTGGTCTACTTTTGCTGTGATATCTGTACTATATTTTGCTGTGTTCCTGGTGATAACTCCAACAGGCTGAAGTTAACACCCCAGTCCCTCAAGGCCTGCTGTCTTTGAATGAGGTGAAATCAACCCATCCTGCAGTGACCTTATCCAAAACCTTTTGACCTTATCCAAAAACACTGCTGATATTCTGAACTTCCATGACTGTAAATAAACTAGAATCCCTTGGTCCCCACCATTTCAGGTTTCTCCTGAGGCCTTGAAAATGGCAAGGTAGCAGTGGACAGGGACCTCTTCCCTTCGTATCACCCTCCAGTCCTTCTGGACCCCTCTGTACATGCTGATGTTCATCCTTCTCCCACCTTTCACACTGTATAGGAGAGATATTTCGTTAGCCAAAATCGATTTAGAATTTACCTTGTACCAGAAATACCTGATCCAGGGCAAGGGAAGAAAAACTCCTGGAAGTCTCAGTAAAATAACTTTAAGGCAAACTCATTAACGAAGATTTAGTGGCCACCAAAATATTCTTCTTGTCAGGGATAGCAGTCACTTTAATTTACTACTGGCCATAACATCTTCCCTCAGTGCTCTTAGAGGTGTATCAGCTAGTTTCTATCATGAATCCACAATTTCTGAACGCCTGGCCATCTTTGGATGTGGAACTTTCATTCATATCAGTCTCTCTCAGCTTTTTTTCATTCACACATTGTGTTTAAATTATTCCTTCCTTTTTACTCAGTCAGCAGAGAATTGAAATTTGCTGATGTCAGGATCTCTGAACAGATGGGAGAACAGTATTGATTATACAGTCGAGAGTAGGACATAAATAGCTTGTTAAAAGTAAATAATAATGGCATAAATGCTGTGTACAAACCTTTATAAAACCCAGTGAAGCAAAACAAATAATCCTTCCAGAAATCTATCCGAGTTTTTAACAAGGTGATGAAATTCTAAAGTCTTTTTCACTTACTTATGTTAGTGCTGATATAAGAGCTGATTGGATTAACAGTCTGGAACTGCTAGAGATGAGCCTGCCTTCAACATCTCTGCCAAATGAGATGTTTGCAGCTGATGTGTGAAAGGGAAAAGCGAACTGGTGAGGGAGAGAGATCCGGGAGGACAGGAGCTGCAGTGTACAAGCCAGTTTTGTTCAGAGCAGGGAGGAAAATCTATTTTTTGCTGTAAATTCAGAATCTGGGCCTGAGATCACTCTGCTGTGTGTGACACTCAGATTGGTCTCTAAGGCCAATTGGTATCTAACGTCTTTATACCATGCTGTAAAACCACGTATGGAATGGGTCTGTATTGATTTCAGTTCTGGTTTGCTATGTATGAAGTCCTTTTCAAAAGAGGGCATTGTGCGATCCGTGCTCAAAAACCATCCATCCCTCCATCCACTAAACTCACAGTAGCTGCCTGCTCCTAATCCTAATGATCACGTTAGGCAGAAGTAATAAAATATTTTTAAATATATTTTAGAATAATTAATATTTTAGAGTTAGGCANTGGGGTGCCTACGGCTGGTGGGGTAAAAGGAGGGCTTTCCTGATCTACATTTGTGCCAATCAGACAGAATCAGACTGGTAGCGCTTTCGTGATTTATGTTTATGCCAATCAGACAGAATCAGGCTGAAGTCTGTGGCAGAGACAAACTGTAAGTCCATGGGGAGAGTTCAAAATAATAATAATAACTCAAACCAGAGAACACGATATTGTTACCAAAAAAAAAATAAGAGTCTTGCAAATTCTTTGTTTGAGAGAAAATAGTATTTCGTTTGGGTTTAAGTGCCTGTTGCTTTTACATCAAGCTATTTTAGCTTGTCCCAATCAATAACCAAGAGGTGATCCAGCAGCACCTCCACACTTGCAGACGCTGGACATGCATCCACGCAGAGTGCACCCACAGTGTTGGCAGGGTTGGTCTTTACCCCCAAATGCTGATGCTCTGAAGACGTCTCCTCTAGAGGCACGTTGCCTCCCTCAAGTGTTCAAAGCTGCAGCTGCAGAGAGCAATGTGCTGGGTTCATACTGCCTTCACCTCCCTAGAAACAACTACACCTAGCGGAACAGAGCAGGGATTCAAGCCATACAGGGGTTCCCTAATTCCTGAGCAACCTCAGCCATTGTCCTGAGCCCTGATTTTCATCCATGATGTATGGTTGGGCACTATGAAGTAGCTCCATGCTTTCTTCCCACCTGATGCAAGCAGCTAGGAAGAAACTCTCTCCTTTGCTCCTATGACATTTTGAAAGCTTTCAGTGTCTGGTTTCAGAGAAATTGAAATAAATATAAACAGATTTTGTTTTCAGAACACCATTTTTTTCCTGATATTTCTTTCAGATTCAAGATGATTTGGAAAAGTCCCCACTTACAGAAATAGTAAAAATATTCCAACAACAGGCTTTCCAAGTAGATTTGCCCTTTCAGCAAAGCGTTTAATTCCTTACCCTAAGACTTTCAGCAG
Source organism: Alectura lathami (assembly GCA_013399715.1). NCBI lineage: Eukaryota > Metazoa > Chordata > Aves > Galliformes > Megapodiidae > Alectura > Alectura lathami. The sequence goes on along the minus strand of VXAV01010984.1, from coordinate 224,730 downwards.
ATGTCACAGTTATGAATATGCAATATGGATCAGTGCAGTGAAAGCAAAAATTCCACATCCTCATAAGAAAAAATAAATTTTAAAAAAAGAGAGAGAGAGAAAGAAAAAGAAAGAAAAAAGGAAAAAAAAAAAAGGACAAAGGAAAAAGGAAAAAGGAAAAAGGAAAAATCTATTACCAAATTTTAAAAAAAAAATCTTCACTTTCAACGAATAACTAGCCTGGGGAACCTGCTGACAAAGGATAGTAATGAGTTTATCAGTACACCAAACGTTTCGGTCATTTCAGATGAAACACTTGTCAAACAGGAAAAAAAAGTCAGAAGAAAAGTCATACCTGTAAAAGTCATCTCTAGTACTCCTGGTGCACAAATATCTGCACACAAATGATGAATGCCTGTAAAGGATAAAAGTACGAGAACAAAATGATATTTCTTATTTTTCCCCACTTCCAGTTCAAAGTATATAGTAAAAAAGGAACAGAATGATCAACAGAAATAATAATAATTGTGATAATGGCAATACTTGACAGATTTGGGTAAAATTTCATTTCCCAAATTTTCCAGAGATTTCCAAAGTGATCTCAGCAAAGGGCAAATATTCCCTAAGCACCACATCTCCCTTCCTTTAAAACAGAGATGACATGTCTTCTTTAAAAAGGCCTGGTAAAGATAGAGCCCTAAAAGGTTGGAGACACTCAGCTGATATGGTGATGAAAAACGCAGACATCTAGATGAAAAGACCAATA
>VXAV01010984.1:185357-218939 GCA_013399715.1 Alectura lathami | reverse complement strand
TTAGCTGTTCAATATCTTAGTACAGACACCGTCACGTGGATACAACGCAATTTGTCTACTCATAACAAAGGCAGCAAGGACTCAGCTGTTCTAAGTTTTGTTTTGCAGCAGCTATCTAGCCAATTAGCATATATATGCTGGCAGGTCAATAAACCTATTTGTAACCCCAGATTATGCCTTACCTCTGCTTTTGGCCAGTATGAGCTTCAAAGGTTCACAGAATACTGAAGAAGAGAGTTTTTCTGAAAGAGCCTGGTCCTTATCAAGTTACTATAGTGTGGAGAACAACAACAGCTACAAAGAGAACGTGTGATAAATAATCTCCTTGTATGGCTTTTTTCCCTGTTTTGTTGTGTTCCCAACATAAGCAGATGGGGATTTTTCTTCAAATTCAAATCCAAGCTGATGATCAGTTATTGCTTAATTCCCTTGAATTGTTTGTAGCTCTTCCACAAGCAACACTTTCTGACTGTTACAAATTCAGGTTGGCTATAGATGGATATCACATCAATCGTGATTCGATGCCATTTGGTCAGAAACAGATCTAACTTCTTGACCTTCCAGTTAAGCTTCTTAGGAAAGTTTTTTTGCTGAGAAAATGAGGAAGTTAAGGGGATATTTTGCTGTTTCGGGTAACCAAGTCTGCTCATTTGTGATTGCTGGCTGGCTATCCTTGCCAGACTGTGAGCCCAGCTGAAGTAGATCCCATTATATCTTTTTGCCCCCAGCTGAGTGACTGTTACACTTAGAACATACTTCCAGCATACATCATTTTATGCTTGCAAATTTGAAATCTATTTTCATAATGAATTGCTCTAATTAGCTATTTGAGTGGAGTTTTCACCCAGCAAACTCATTTGCTAAAATGCACACAAAAGATAAATGGATATTGATTGTGAATGTGCCTTGAAATCAGAGTGAATACCTGTGGTACCTATCTGACAGTAATTGCTATGATGCAGTAAATCTGTGGGGGTTTTATGCCTTGAATCTTGATTCCTGACTACTGAAGGTGTCTGAGGCTGGTGTATATACCCACTTCACTTGTATAGATGGTAAATCCAGTTGAGGCTGAGCATGACAGAAAGTCATTTACACCTGAAACCCAATTATTGACTTAAATAAAATAAGCTGGCAAACTTAGCTAATTTCCTGGTGCTGAGAAGCCATGCAAATAGCTGTCAACCCTAGCACCATTCCCTTCAGAGGAGCGTGAATCTGGATGACTGAACTCCTTAGCTCCACAGTGTGGGAATAACACAACTTCCCAGGTCACCTCTGACCTCAGGGGTGCAGGGACTCTTAACGTGATTGTGCTCTCTAATATGGGGAGAGCGACAATTTACTTTTTTTTTTCCTGAGCCTTCTCTGTGCTGCCTGTGAAAGAGCTGTGAGGCCTGGGAATACTATGATTTATTTATATTACAAACCTAAATAATAGCACCACATACTCCTGGGTCATAAAGCACCATCTCTTCGTACTTCTCCCTGGCTGCTAACATCACAGGTGAGCTTAACACTAGGGGTCACAGTATGGGAAAAGGCTGTAGTCTCTCTCCTGCAGACTTAACATGAAGAAGTAAGCTAGTGATAAATGAGTGACAGAGGGTAAGCTGGGAGCCAAACCTTCAGATTATTTTATACAGCTCTAAGTGGGTCCCAGACCCTAACAGAATCAGGTGGTCAGATGCATTTGTACCTACCAACAGTCCCTTCTCATCCTCCCCAGTTCAGGTTAGGACTATACCCATAGACTTATCCTCAATGTCATTCCATCTCTGTCCTTGAGTCCCTGTGATATCAAGCACCTTCACGGATGGAAATTTCCTCCTTGCCACAGGCTGATAGATTGTCTTGATGGATACATCAGCTCAGCTCAAGCCTTCACCTCTAAATTCTTTCATTAAGATCAAATCCCTCCAGTAACAGTCTTACTTGTCCATGCTATTAACCTTCACTTGGGAATTCGGTGGCAGCTCTTCAGCAAAACTGATTGGAGGAATATCAACTGAAGAAGAAAGATATTATTTTATTTATACCTGGTATAGATATTTCCAGCAGGACCTGGTCTGCAGCAGAAGCTCCTGGGTGCACTTCAAAACAGATCACATAACCAACAAAACAAGATGTAGCCCATCAGACTAGACGATGCAGAGTTCCTGTGAATTTATACCTACATGGTAGGAAAAGTTGTTGGATATCTGACTTCAAAGGGTGTATCTAATGATTTGCTGGACCATATGTGGTAGGACTGACCATGAAACTGAAGCACTTCTGGGGATACAAGTGACACATGTCTTTAATCCATTCTGGCATGCAAATGAAAGGAAAATGTTGTCTGGAGACCCTGATGGGATGGAGGCTTGGAGCCTGGTCTAGACTTTACACCTCTGCCTTTTGTTGATCCACTGTTAGCTAAAAGTTATTATTTTTCTCAGAACTGACAAACAGATTGAGAATCTCTAGGCTGTTCAGTGGTGAAAATGATCTCTGTCCCCTCTCCAGAAGCAAACACAAGATGGTGCTGCCATTCACCTACAGACAGCTACATGTAACTGTATTTCTCAGTGTGTGTCAAGCAAGCCCAGCTGGAATCCTTTGTTGATGAAGCTTGACAAAAAGTCTCTATGTTTCCAAAAAGAACAAGCTATAATATCTCTCTGGTTCAAGACAAGCAGGTCAAAACTTATGTTGCACAAGAGCTGCAAGCAGGGATGTAATGATATATTTATCCGGAACTCACATTGCATTTCATCCTAGGAACAAAATTCCCCAGGGGACAATAAGCACCACTGTTATCTCCTGTGATGAGACCCCAGAAGTCTGTGTAGGAGATCAAGGCCTACCAGCCCTTTTCAGTATGAGCTGGGTTAATGCCGTGATGCCCAGTAAAGTCCCCATTGGTCTAGGCAGATGACAAAGACAGCTATGCACTAAGCAAAAGCTAGAAATGGAAAACGCACTGTCCAGGATTATGCTGTAACCAAATTTGAATCTGCTGCATCTGCAGTGTTCCCACCGCAGTCAGCGTTTGGGAAAGTCTTCTCAGTCCACTGTGATGCAACACAAATCCTCAGGACAACTCTTTGCCTCTCTCTAAGGAAAAGCTGATATGTCTGATATGTATGAAATGTCTGATATGTATGGACACAGCTGGGTCAAAAGAGAATAGGGAGGAGAGCCATGACTTACAGTGACAATTCGTTGCTCCCAGAATCATACAATTTTGTGAGACTCACTGCAAAAAAGATGTTTCCTGTGACTGCCACACTAACAAACTGTAATGAGAATAAGGAATCCAATTCCCCATAGACTCAGAAACCTTCTTTGCCCAAGTTCAGCAGCTAAACCCCATGGGTGAGTGACAGAGACATTTATGAACCATGCACCTGTCTGTGGGCTTGGGACTACTTTGTGCCCAGTGAATTTGCTTTCTCCTCGTTAGGGACTCACATGAGCCCTTAGAGAGTCTTCTTCCCATCCTGCTTGCAAAATCCATGGGAAAGTGAGTCCTTGTGGAATGTGCCCCTCTCTGCTCACAGTGATTAATACCAGCCAACTGGTTCAATGGCTCTTGGTGGGATGTGCAGCATTGCGTAAGTGACTTTCCAAAGCAAATGAGGTTAAAGGCAGATTTCTTTCCTCACTGGGAAGACACACTTAAAAATCACAGTGCAGATCCTCTCTGCACAAGCAGGGAGAGGGTTACTCTGTGTGTTTTGAACTCTGAGGCTTGCTGTGACAAAGACTACTGTCTTTCCTACCCTCATGGGGGCTTTCCTTTTGCAGTACTAGGGGATGTGGCTTGCAGAGATGCAGCTTGGACATTTTCTGGTATTTTTTGGTGGATTTTTTATTTTTCCACATAGCTGCGGCAGTGGTACAGTGGAGGGGTCTCACGTTGTCATCGTGGTGTTATTCAAATGCCAGACCAGGTAGGTGTCAATGGCACAAGAGAGACAGGCAGGCTATTAATACTTGCACAGCAGCTCATAGGACTTCAAAGGTTAAAACATGGCAGGAAAGGGCAAGTAATCAGAAAATTTGCATACAAAACTCCATTTACCATCAGTATTTATTATGTGAATTTATTTTACTCAAGAAATTTTGCTTTCTCATGCAAAACCACCTGAGGATTTTAAAAATCTTTTTTAAATACTCTCTATAAAGAGATGTTGCTCTTTTTCACGCAGCTATGATCTTTAGTTGCCCTGTGGCGCAAGCAGGGCAGCAAACCCGTTACCTAATTCTTTTCCCTTGAACAATAAACCAAACATCACTTTGATGTGTAACTTAACTGCAAATCCAGAAGCAAAACGGAATATTTTCATCATAACTGAATCTGAACCAAACCGATCTTCTCCTCTCAGCCCCTACAAACTGGTTCAATGCCATTCCTAGAAGTCTCCACTCCACGTTTCCTCCTACAGAGCATAGACACACATCACTAAAAGTTATTCCTCCCCTGGAAGTGCCTATAATTTTAGGCTAAGGTTTGAAGATTGCTTACAACTTGACAGCATATCAAGTTAATAACTGAGTGGTTGGATCTGAATAAACCAAGAGGTACAAAGTTGCAGCATAGCTCAGATGTGCTCCAGTTCAGTGGGTGGACCTTAAATACAATGGGCTAATCCTCAGCCATCTTTAGATCACTGCTTAGCTACCCTTTCTCTGCAATTGCCTTGACTTGCAGCAATAGCCAGCCCTCTTCTTCGTGTGTTTTTTTTTTATTCATGGTTCGTTGCTGGAGGGACCTGCTCCTCTTGAAGAGGCTGCATGCAATTACCTGCTACTTTTGCACTCTCACACAGCACCCTCTTTCCTGTCCTAACTTTATGGCATCTTATAATTTTAAAATAAATATAGCATGGGCGAGGTTGGGGTAGGAAAAGCCTTTCACAGGCAGACCACATAGCTCACTGTTTTTTTAAGATGTGGATTTTTTGAAAAATTGTTAAAAAAGCGACCAGATTTTAGAAAGGAAAAAGTAGGGCAAGGAAAGCTGCTGCAGTACGGATCAAGTCTGAAAGGTTCTCATGGCTGAGAAAACTTTTTCATGGGTTACCTACTGGCATCACTTTAACTTGTCAGAAACAGATCAGGGAGATCATAATATGTTTTGAAAAACTCTCATTTCATTGCATTTGGGGTAAGGTCCGGGCATTGCAGGAAAGATGACGCTAAAGGGTAAGACCCTCATGCAGTATAGTGATGCAGATACAGCATTGTGCGTTTGAATCCCCATTCGTCCATTCATGTGACAAATATAGAATCATGGAATGGTTTGGGTTGGAAGGGTCCCTAAAGATCATCTAGTTCCAATCCCCCTGCCATGGGCAGGGACACCTCCCACAAGACCAGGTTGCTCAGAGCCCCATCCAGCCTGGCCTTGAACTCTTCCAGGGAGGGGGCATCCACAACCACTCCGGGCAACCTGTTCCAGAATGTGCCCAGATACCTCTGTCTCCATACATTTTCTAACATATATTCTAAAAAAAAAAAAAAAAAAAAAAAAAAAAAAAAAAAGAAAAAAAACCTTCCTTGCAAAGCAAAGTGCAACAGAAGACTGATAGGGTCAAGGCAAAGAGGGACAGGGCAGATGTAGAATACCAAAGAGGTGCCTGAATTTAAGGATGAATTTCATGAGGCTGAGAGATAAAATGGAAGCAGAAAATATGTGAGGTAAACTGGATACGTTGTCCTGGCCCCTCTGACGGTGAGACAAATGAGTTGAAGCATCTCTCCTCAAAGTTCAAGCACCTCTGTGCTCCCTTCCAAAATGCTTCACACATCTGAAAATACTGCCAGCAGCAAAATGATCGATCTCACAAGTCCTCTTGATCCATAAAGGAAGGCACAGGAGACTGACTTGGTGATGATAAGGATATTTTCTGGCCAGGACCGTGCTGAGAACTGCCAAACTCATTCATCAGCTGTGCAGATGGCAACAGCATTCACCCGCCAGCAGCTTGGCAGGGGTTTGGAGCAGTGACCTAGAAGTTAAAGGCTCTTTGTTTATTACTAATCCCTGGAGCTATGCAGTCCCAAAGCCCTTCCCTTTCTGTGCAACACAAGACTAGCTTTCATAGCTGTACCCTGAGCCCACTGAAGGCAACAGAAAGACCTCCATTGTCTCTGGTGACCAATGCACTGTCCCTGGATTCTGCAAAATTTGACTGCCTTCTGCTTTTGTTGTAATCAATACAAGTGTTACCAGTGACCACAGCCGAATGTGACTGGGACCTTTGCATGTGTCCCTTTGGAGTCCCAGTGATGCTGAAATCTGTGGTCAACTTTTCTGCATATTTCTGAAGGTGCCAGATACAGCCTTAGGCTACGGGAGGCATTTAGTATTTTCTAAGTGCCTTTTATTCTCAGAGGAATTCACTTCTTACAACCACACCTGGATCATTTACTCATGTAACTGCCTGTGCATAACCCTTTTATAAGCTTGCCTTGCATTTCCTAGAAGTTGCTTCTTGCATGATGTGAAACCACTGCTGGGTTTTTTCTACTGAGAAAAGGATCTGGAAAATGAGAAACTAGGCAAACAAGCATCAGCTTGTTGATTTAAACCAGCCAAAAACCTACATAAGCATTAAAAGCAAAAGTCAATCCCCTGTTCTACATCCTTGAGCAAAATTTTTCTCCTAGACAGTTGGAAACTCCTCTGGTCTCCCTAGATTTGTATTATTAATAATATCATTGATTTTAATTAGATCTTGATAAAGACTAGAATGATTCTCAAATCTAAGGAAACATGTATAAAATAACAGCACATAAAAGCACAGGGCCAATGACTCACACCCTACAAGTCCTGCAGGCAGCTCCTGTCTCCTGGTCCTTACTGGAAGTCTCCAAGTGATGGAGAAATTGCACTGAGATGTAGGGCTGCATATGGTGCCAGGGACATGTTGCAGGGCATTTGGACCCTTCGGAGGTGCAGCTGGCTCTCCTGGCAAGATGAATGCTGTCACATTCCACGTCCAGCATGGTTTGCCCACAGGTGATGGCCCATTGCTCATGACCTGCTGCCTATGACTTTTGTCCTTCTCCAGACCCATCTGGGTATTTTTTTTCCACCTTTGGATATCTCCTGATCCAGCTTCCACAAACTACGTCTCTTCAGAGAGGGGCACAGCTGTGAAACCCTGAGCCAAGCATCCCAGAAAGGAGGGTGAATTGTCTGGAATTGTCTTCCTGTCCATATTGCCTACTAGAGGAATCAAGACAATTATTTTACATCGGCTTAACTTTTCAATGGCAGATCCCGGATTAAAAGCAACCCACTGAAACTAACCCACCCTCTTGATGAAGACCAAATCATATACCTTAATTTTCTTCTACAAGGTTAAGCAATGATGTTTTGAGTCAGATTTTCCAGAGGTTTTTCATTTTTGGATAATTGTGGCAAGTAAAGCAGCTTTTCCATGTTGAATTGGAGACTGAGCACCATCTTTTCCCACAACCCTGTTAACATCTTACACAGTGCTATCAGTTTCTGTGTTGCCTCTAGTGCAGTGAAGGTTTCAAGCAGTATGATGTGCACAATCTGCTCCCTGTTTTAGACTGCTTTCTTTATCAGATGCTATTTAAATGAGAAGTTTGAGTGAACAAAATTGCTTAAAAAAATAAAAGTTTCCCAATTGTCAATTACTACTTTCCTAGGATTTTTTCACTGGGATTTTGAATGTTTGGAAATGATCATTTCTATTTTTTTTTCTTATTATTACTATTTTTTAAGCAAATGAGTCATTTCTATGCTGAGTTCAGTTTGTTTAATGCATCAGTGCAGATGCTCGTGGAGGCCTGGCGTTTTCCTTCGTGGCAGTAGATGGAGCTATATCCTCAGTAATGTCCCTTTCCATCCAGGAGAGCCCAGAAAGGAAGTTTGATGGCTGTTTGGAGATATGTAAGCTGGGGTGGGCCACCAGTCTTTTCCAGGAGTTGTTCTACGCTCTCCTGTTCGCTCCAACAGCTGAAGCTCTTCATTAAATTTCAAGGAATCCATGTATAACTGCCATTTATATTGCTTTACTATCCTGCAGCTTCAGTGTCCAGATCTGGAAGACCCTCCTTTCTCCTAGTCCCTGAGCTGTTCTGGTGCTTCTCATTTCCCTGCTGATGAAGTCCTGCAGATTCTTCTAGTTTATATGTGCTAAAACCTCCTTCACAATACGATCTTGCTTCATTTTAAGAACTCCATAAGTTCCTTCTGCATAAAATTCCAGACCTACTGCTGGCAAGTTTTCACGCATTCTCTCTCCAAGAGAAAAACAGACAGACTTCTTCATTTCCCCACAGTAGCAGAAGCCATAATTTTTATTTCTTCCTTGAAGTGGTCCAAAACCAAAGCACTGTGCAAACACTACACCTTACTATTATTTATGGGTAGGCAAATCACAGAAACCCATTTTAATAACTCTAAGTTTATCATCACAAATGCACCAGCAACTTTTCCACAAGATTGAGCAGCTACAGCCCAAGGCCAGCAGGTTATTGTGAAAGGCATCAATGAAACTTTCAGACCATCTCCGTCTGTAGCCAATCCTAAGCTGCGAGGTCTAGAAGGGAAGGTTCATTTAATTTATTATTTCTAAATCCATTTTATTGCCCATTAGCAGGGCTAAACAAGCTGTTCCTGGATGACAGAACCTGCGTGGATTTGTTGACTTGAAGCTCGTGGTTGGACTTTCAGCATCTGTGAGCTCCAGTGGGTCTTCTTCTCTACTTCAGGTTTTCATTTATATTCTTTAGTGGAAATATTTTTATGTTGTTTGTCTTTGACCTGACTGCTTATTTTCACTAAACTACTAAGAATGAACACTTCTGCAGCCTTTACCTCCCTGTCAAGTAGAGTTTAAATTTGTGGCTGCATCCCAAATTTGTTGGGGAGGAAAAAATCACCCATACACACATATACACAGAGGAATAAATCCCCCTGGAAATCTAGGCATGCCCACATAGGTAGGAATTCCCTGCAGAATCAAGGTAAGCAGTTTGCTGTGAAGTGAGTAGCTGGAGACAGTGACAACAGAATGCCCAGCATCATGGCAGCCAGAAACTTGAGAGGGACGGGTGAAAAGTGGGATTTGGGCACGGTTCAAAAATTAGGCTGTTTCCATGAATGTGTTGGTGTCACCAGCCACCCAATGTCAAACAAAATGTCCGATTTACTCTGACATTAAGTGCCTTAGTCTCTAATTTACCTTGCCTATCTGAGATTCCTAAATCATCGGCAGAGAGATTCTGGCAGAGCTGATTGCCCTTTTCCAGTGTGTTTCTCATTCTTATCCCTACCAAGAAAGCAGAGGCAAAATGATTGTTCCCTGGTAATCATGTCCCATCTATGCATTAAAAAGGCAGCATCAGGCTTATGTAGCTTTTAATCTAACCTAAAACAAATTGGGGCCAGGCAGAGGGAAGCAAGCTGACAGGACAGGCATGTGTTTTGCCCTGTTGACAGATGGCTATGGCCAGGGCCCAAGCACAGAGACAATTTTTGGAGGAGTCACGAGTCTGCAAAAGACTCAGGCATTTCCATCTCAAGACTTTTCAGTCCTCTCTAGTGAGGTTTAGAATCCTTGTGAAGAGAGGAGCCAGGTAAGAAAGGCAAAGCACTTTTTTTTGTTCAATCATTCTACCCATCACCGATGTTTTTTCCCACCAAGAAAAACATTTCCCATCTTTGTTCTCACACTCAGATAAGATCGAGCCGTGCAGGCAGAAGGGAGGCACTGACTAAAGCTATTGTAACTCGCTCTGAATCTCTCCAGTCTCAGGTAGGAGCTGTGTGAGAGCATCACGTGGGAACTGAGGCAGGAGGGGCACCAGGGCTTGCTCTTGTTTGTTATTACTGCCTGAGCCTGATCCGGATACCAAGGGGTAGCTAAGAAGGACATGATGTACCTTGCTCCCTTCCTGTGTCTGCCCAAAGGCAGTTCATTCTCAGGTTGAGCTGTGGCCCCAGAGTAAAATAAATTCTGGTGATGGGCTCCAAACACGAGGTATGCTGCAATTAAGGCAAAACTTCAGTGCAAACTGCTTCCAATGCAGAAATAGTTGACGGCAAATGATTGACAAGGGCTTGTCCTACGTTAACGCTTGTTGGCACTTCTGGCTGTAGCTGTGGCTTTCTCCTGGCTTTAGGTGGTCTTCATCAATATGCTAAACCCTGCTAGATGGGTTTTCTGTGGGGCTCATGCTGTGGGCTTTCCTTCGGTTTTAAGGCAGATTGGAAACAGGAGAGCACAAAGTGTGGCTGATAGACCAGCAAGGTGGGTTTCTCTTTTGGATTTCACTAGCTTTGGGTCCACAAATCTCCCTCTGACAGTGTATTATTGACAACAATCATGAGAAGGTCCGGGAGGGATCCCTGGCTGTGCTGATGGTGTAGGAATTTTGGGCTGTGTGCCCCAAAGCCCTGGTCCTCCGGCTGTCCAGGCCTCAGTCTCATGTTCTCGGTGTCACATCAAAGCTCCTGGACCCCTGGGATCCCCATGTCCCACTAGGCAGCAATGATGTGTTTGGGCTGCACAAAATAAATACGGACTACAGGAATTCCTAGAACTATCTGAAAACGATGGCACTGGAAGTGAAGGCTTCCCAGCTCAAACCTGGTTCACCCCTTGAAAACATTCCCTGGACTTCCCCAGGGGCGTTCAAAACACATTGTTCTCTTAGATTTGGAGTAAAAGAAAACAAGTAAGAAAATTGAGTTATTTATCCCTAACTACCTAAATAGCACATAGGCACATTAGGTTGGTAGGGAATGAAGTTGAGCCACTTGCTAGCAAAATCTGAAGAGTAGGACAAGTGTCTGTCAGTCTGTGTGTCTGTCTGTCCTTATATAGGTTTGTCAAAATAATACAGTAGATGTTTCTTGCTCTATAAAGATCCATTTTCACCATAGTACCCTGTGATGGAGCTCATCACACCATTCACCCACAGAGGTCTTCTGTGTAAAAGATCCTGGGATTAATTTCTCTTTGCAAGCAACGAAGCACACAATTCATTCACTAGACATCTGTACTTGGGAAACTGCATAAAGCTTCTAGACCATGAGGTCAGTAGTTGGAGAGGCACATAACTCACTCTACATCAGGCACCTACATATGACTCTGCCTAGACTCTGTTAGCTATTTTAACTGAGTCTCCACTGGCCTCCCAAATCACACGGAGACGCTTCTAGCCAGACACCTACACTGGGTGTCTGTATCAGTAAGCTGATCCCTGTGTTAGCTTCCCAAGATGCAAGGAATACCACAGTCCCGACCCCTGTGGGTTCTGACATTCACAGAAAGGGAGAAGAAAAAGTAAATGGAAATTTCTCCTGCCTTGCAAATAGTTGGGGATTTGCAGATCACTCAGTGCTTTTTCTGTGGGCACAACAGGTGGGTGTATATCATCACTGCAAAAATAGAAGTTGTTTTTAAACAAAATTAGATTATCGTTATGGTAGGTTGCATTACAGGATTCCAACATGACGATGCAGGAAACCAACACTTCTCCTTCCTTGAAATGGCAGCACATAAGAAAATATCTTGATATTTTCCTACTTGAAAATAAGTGCAGCTAACATCTGGAGAAATGAAGCTGCTGCTTACTCAGGGAGATTCAGTTATCTGGAAACGGTGACTTGGTTTCCAGATAGGCAGTGAGGAGAGGGCAGGCCCTCAAGGAATCCAGAATGAGGAAAAATGGGGAAACTGCTGTCTAATCTGCTGTCACATCACACTGTTCCTCAGATCAGAGGAAGGAGTACCCCCCATACATTTCATCCTTCTTTCTCCTGGCCTGCCTGACTGCAAAACTTCAGGCAAGGATTTTTGTGATCTCTACCATAAGAAAAGGTTTGCAGAGAGCTGGGTTTTAGCGTGTGCAAGTTGTAGCATAGCAAGCAGCAGCCCATGGGCAGCAGTTACTGAAAAGTAAGTGTTCTGCTTGTCTGGTCCAGCTCTGATGAAGTCTTCCACCCCTCCTTCTCTATGGCATGGAATTTGCTGACTCTACTGCAAGTATATTCTGGCTTTTCAATAATTGCCACCGCAGAGCAGCATCACTGGGTGTTGGCAGATAGGCTTTAGAGTAGGAAGGCATTGCTCCGCAAGCCTTCGCTTTGAGAAAGAAATTCCCCCAAAATTATTATATTGGGCCCTATTCCCAAAACATGTCTAGACAGAGTTATTTAGGATAGGCTGTATTATAGCATCCTGCCCTAAAAACTAACCACTGCTGAATTCGTTATTATTTGTTTATCAAGAGTATTGCTGTTACACTAAGGGAACTGGAGATCCCCTTCTCCCTGAATGGTGTTCAGGAAAAACACTCAAAGTATGGACACCCACATCTGGAGGAGGGCATAGCCTGAAAAAGATTAGCTAAATACAGAGAGGAAAGAAGTGAAGAAAAAGTGCAACGTGATTTATTTATTAAAGACTTTGGAGCAAGCACAGATACATGCAAGGACAAAATTGTGATGTTTTTACCTGTATTTTCTCTACCCAAAACTCAAGAATTCACTTTCAGGGCATGTCTTTGGCAAGAGGGAGTGGGGAAAAGTATGAGGATTGTTTAGGTTTTGTGAATGCTTTGAACTTTCATACTTAGAAGAAAATGAAGGCGGATATTTTGTGAAACTCGGGGCATCATGAAACATTCCTCCCTGCAATTTAAGATGTTGTTTGTACAAGACAGATGTCCTGATTGGTTTACTTGACTTTGTAACTGAATGTGAGACTGTGTTACGCAAGCTATAATGATTCCTATTTGGAAACAATTTTCTCTTTTACTTTGAGGATTCTTTGGGGAATAGGAGACAGCTCAAAACAGCACAGTTTGCCAAAGCTAAATATAACAAAATCTTCCAAAAAGTTTCATTCTGTTCTAAACCTGTATCATTGCAATGCTAGTGAACTATAAGTTTGGCAGAAGGAGACCCCTTCTCCTGATCTTCTATTGGGTACCAGACTATATCCCAGTAGTATTGCTTCAAATGAAAGCTCACTGGGGATTTGGCACAACTGAACGCTGCAGGATTTGACTAAATTTCAAGAGAGTGACACAAACTTCTCTGGAGTTAGAGAAACAAGCTTATAAACTGAAAGGTTTATATATTTGACAAGAAAAATAAAAGGGTGAAAAATCTCAGGCTGGCTGCAAATCCAACCAGGGTTCATGGAAGCATGACTGTTTGCATAAATACTCCCAGAGTGCACAAACTCCTTTACACTCTGGTTTGTGAGAAGTACTTCTGTAGTTAGTCAGCAATATTTATTTTAACCACCATGAAGACAGCACCCTGAGAAAATACAAGCATGACTATTTACTCTTTTGCTCATGACCTGTTCCATACAGAAAACTGAGGATCCTACAGCTGTGAGATGGGCTAGCCTTTTAGGTCAAGAGATGGAAGCATTATGTTTAACAGCAAAGGTCTTACATCATAGCCTACTTCAGAGCCAAGCGAGGGTTGTGATTTATTTTTAATTCTGGGTGGAACTAAGCTCAGCTGAACTTCAAGGTAGTTTCCATAGCTTTTTCCCTACAGTGTGTTTCCATACTACATGCAACATATACATACATAATCGTGCAGTCAGTCCCTGCTCTTGGGCACTCTTCTCCTAGTGGCATGAGGGCAGTTTGGGGGGAAAAACTATGGTAAATAGGAGCACTGGGAATGTCCTAAGGGTTAATAAAGGCATCTTATATCATCCTCCTTCTGGAGCCACAATTGCATCTCTGGGCACTGCGCCTGAGGGACATGTCTACACCAGAGGACGCTGTCATTTCTGGGACAGCCATGCCTCCCAGTACAGACTGGGACAGACACAGCACAGAGTGGACAGGGGCATGACTTGTGACAGTTTGAGCCAAAGGGGATCCAGGAAGGGACCCAAAGTGACCATTCTGCAGCAGAGGTGCAGGAGCCCCGTTCTGCTGCCCACCCGTTACCCTACCCTCGCCTCCCACTTGCCTGGGAAATGCAGGCCTGTAGAGACAGCATACGCTGACAAAGGCTTTTTAGCTGCTGAGGTAATTCTGCTGTCTCTTTACAAGGATATAAACTGGGCCAACACAAGCACTGCTAGCCTAATTGCTTCTGCACCAGGGATTTTGCCAGACAAGCTCAGTCTCTTGGGTTGGAGCATGTTTTTTTCATGCCTCTGTGAGCATACCTGTTCTCACGAAACAGCTTTAAGGCAGTTTATTCTCTTGCTCGTGGATTCGAGGGGCTCTCTTTCTCCTGGTGGTTCAGATAGTTGCTTTCTGGATCAACACCTGGCTGCAAGCATCATGGCCTGTGCTCCATTTCCCTCTCTTCTCTCTCCTCTGCACAACAGACCCTTTGAAGAAAGGCTGTGATGCCCCATCAACGTGGTTCAGCCTAAGTGGTCTGCAAAGAACTGTGTTGTGGGTTATTTAGACCCTGCAACTTGCCCAGCAAGACCTATGCAGTTCTCTATAAGGACTTCTCCTTCACTCCATCACAGGCATTGCTGCTGTATTAACTAGAGATGTCACAGCCAGGACTGTCAGAACGATGGTGTTTGCCTCCAGCTCCAAATTATCTCAAGGCTCAGAGATGCTCGGCATCAGGGTCAGGGTCAAGCCTGCCAACAGATTTGTGCCTGGATGCTCTGTCAAGGTCTTAAAGTTCTTTTCTTTTCTTTTCTTTTCTTTTCTTTTCTTTTCTTTTCTTTTCTTTTCTTTTCTTTTCTTTTCTTTTCTTTTCTTTTCTTTTCTTTTTTTCTTTTCTTTTCTTTTCTTCCTTTTTTCCCCCATTTTCACAGCAAACAATGTGAAACTGAATCCTTCCTGTTACAAATTTTGGACTTTTCCCACCACATTCTGCAGATCGAGTGCCAACTGCTGGAAGAGACAAGGAAATCTCTGAGATGATGGGGTTTTTCAGTGCAGGCAGTGATATCACATGCCTTGAGCACAGCTCCCACCAGAACCAGTAGCATAGGTATAGCCCCAATTTACCCGACTGCCTCTCCTGGAAAATCACAGCACTCTAGGCAATTTACTGTTGTGAATCAATAGGATTTAACAGAGCCCAATACAACCCCGAAAGAAACAGCTGATGCTGCTGTATCTTGTCAGCAGTGAACGGAAGCATGATCTGCCTTTGTTGGCATTTTCTGCTTTGTCTCTGACTACCATTTGCATCTCCTAATTAAAGAAGTATGGGCAACTGTATAAATATATATATAGGATTGCATTAAAGCCCTGGGATCTATCTGACAGCCCAGCATGATGCAGCAGCATTAGCGATGATTGTTGTATCGTTTCAAATGACCTCATTTGGAGTGGAATTACACTGAGCCTGTGCATGTTCTAACCCAGAGAGTTGCAGGCACATGAGTTTTAATAGAAATGCACCCACTGAATTGCGTTTGATTATTCTTTTCTTTATAAAGGCCATGAGTGCTGCAAGTAAAGCTAATCTGTGCCTGCATAGCGAGGTGTAGGTTACTTTCTTATATTTTCCATCAGAAAACTTGGCTCAGTGAACTTTCTTGTTGGGAGTGTTGGGAGCTGACAGATGCAATGATGTTCAGGGAACTGTAATTTAGCTTCCACACACACAAAAACAAGGTTTTCCCTTGCTAGCCTTGCCTCTAAATAGGATGTTCTCAATCAGTTCTCTGAGGTTTTCCACAGTATTTCTATGTCATCTATTTCTAAGCCACCAATGCTATTCCAGACTGGTGTACACAGGGGTCACTTTGGTTCAGGGCAGTGTCAAGTGCAGCCCAGGCTGGACAGGTTTTTCCACTGACGTCAAGAGTTGAATTTGGTCCAGAGGTGACTTTACAACCTCAGACGTGGCAGTGCAGACCCCTCTGTTCACAAAGCAGTGTGATCTGTGAGAGCTATTGCCCAGCAGAAAAACATGGAAGGATTTGGATTTCTTGGGTTAACTACAAAATGGTTCTTCAAGCATCATCAGGGGTGACAGCTAGCCATACCTTTCCAGCTGCCAGTGTTTAAATATGTTTCTGAGTCTTAACAGCAGGAAGCAAGATGATAAGTTAGATTATCTAATCATTATCTCCAGTAAGGAGGGCAGCTAGGTCAGTACAACACTGCTTAGCATGACAGCCAGTATACAAATAGGATCAGTACTTACAGATCAGGAGGCTGCTGGTGACCCAGGATAAAAGAATAACTCATACATACATACATATCTATGTATATGTATATATATATATATTATGATCCTGCTCAGAGCCTGACTGTATTTCCTTGGAGAATCTAGGCAGAAGGCTGAGCATGGGCTTTGGTCTCAAAAGTTCATTAATAGCCTTATTTTGTGCATCAAGGGATCACAGAAGGCACCAGGGACAGATGGGAGAGTGATGGAAACCTGCCAGCAGAGGAGGGTGGATCTGCATTCCCTGTTGCCATTGATTCCCCGCATGATGATGGAAAACAGCTTTTCCCTCCCCATGACCTGGAACAGATGCAGCAGAGGACTGTCATGAGGATCAGATCCATTAGTTGATAAGATACCATCATCCCTAGGGCAGGCAGAAACATGGATTGATGCAGGGCTGTGCCTGGACTGTGGTATGAAGGCAGGGACAACAGCTTGGACCTGGAAGAATTTCTCTGAATTCATGCTTCAACACAACCCAGGTGGGGAGATGCTCCAGAGGGCTGAAGCACCTCTCCTATAAAGAAAGGTTGAGGAAGATGGGCTTGTTCAGCCTGGAGAAGAGAAGGCTCCGGGAAGACCTCATTGTGACCTTTCACTACTTAAAGCTTATAAACAGGAGGGGGAGTGACTTTTTACATGGTCGGACAGTGATATGACAAGGGGCAGCGGTTTTAAACTGTAAGAGAGGAGATTAGATTAACTGTTAGAGGGAATTCTTTACTCAGAGGGTGGGAGGCCCTGGCACAGGCTGCCCAGAGAAACTGTGGGTGCCCCATCCCTGGAGGTGCACAAGGCCAGGCTGGATGGGGCCCTGGGCAGCCTGATCCAGTGGGTGGCAGCCAGCCCACAACAGGGGGTTGAAACTGGGTGGGCTTTGAGGTCCCTCCCAACCCAAGTCATCCTGTGATTTTGTGATTCTATGATTCCACGATTCTGTGATTCTATGAATCCATGCCAGTCCGTCTTGTAGAGCCCATGGCACCATTCACACAGCAAAGCCACCGGAACTGATACAGCAGCCAAGAGAGAAGAAATGAGGCACCGAATTCTCCCTGTCCAGGAGCATCAAACCCTGGCTCTGTAAGTTGAGGGAAGTTGGGAAGTAAGGGTCAAAATGGTTCCTGATGACTTCAAGAGGCTTTTATGCAGGTGAATGAGCAAAGTGTCTCAGCCTGGCCCATGGCCTGCATGAGACACTGTGCCTTGGGAAGCTAAGGGCTGTGTTTTCTGTTTTAAAACCCACTGGCTCCACGTATGTGCAATCACAGAGGGCTCCTGGTTGGTTTGTGCATTTCCTGAGAAACCTCTCTGCCTTCCAGTGAACCACAGCCAAGAAGAACAGCCTTAGCTTTTGATGGTGTTTTTCCACCCTTCACCTCCCCATTAAAAAAAAAAAAAAAAAAAAAAAATTATATAACCCATCCATTTTTAGAAATGCAGTCCCAGGGCTGCTCAGCGGATCAGTCTGATATAGATTGTTTCAGCTTTCGTGATTTCAGAGAGCCAAATTCTCTGCAGGCTGGGACAGGGCTGGAGGAGGGAGCGGGCAGGATGGGAGGGTGAGAACAGAGCTTAAGGGGCACAGGCAGCATTTTTTTGTCTTGCAGCATGTGCCCTGGTAGAACAGAGGATGTGTTATCCTGTCTGCACAGCATTTTCTGACCTGCTTTTGACCCAAGAAGCATTTGCATTCATAAATGCTTAGCTTGTACCCCTGGGAGGTGAAGGAGGGAGAAAAAAGGAAAACAGTGGGTTTATCAAATCTGGGATCGCTGCAGGGCTTGGAAAACAATCTCTCTTTCAGCCCCACTGTAAGCCAGTCTGCTTGTTTATTAGTCTTTGTAATGGACAGTGTTTGCCAAGTCAGGTCCCCAGTCAGAGAGCTTGGGTTGGGAGGACAATGAAACAGCTTCACAGAGTCATCCTGCTCTCCACTGTGCCCCTAGAAAGGTGAAAAGTGGATGATTTAACTCTACAAGACCTTACCCAGCATCTCTCTTGTTGAGACAAACAGTCCTGAGAAGGTTATACACCAGAAACTACTCATCTCTCTATTTCTCTATGTGAGAGCCTGGCGACATGGGGAGAAGTCTGGGGAAAACTGAGGGTGGATTGGGAAGAATGTTGGAGACAGAGGAAGGAAAGGCAGATCTGTGGGCAATCCTGGGAAAGAAGGAACATGAAGAGGAAGAAGAGCTGGACTGAGAGGAAAATATAGCTCCAAAACTACTGAAATATAAAGGTGGAATCTGTCAGCAAAAGCTGAGCTGAGATCTGTCATCTGTTTGAAGGAGGGCTGCAGAATGACAGAGCAGATCAAGGACCCATCCTGACCTGCTGGAAATCAAATGGGTGAGAAAGAAAAAAAAATCATTTCAGGTAGACTTTCTTCGGCAAGATATAAACTGACAACAAAACGCATCAGTGATGTCTCAGCCTCATCTAGGGTGGTGTAGACAATCCCAGGAAAAAAAATCAGTCTTCCAGGGAGTGACTCATCTGTCCTGTCTTGAACTCCTAACTAGACCTGAAATAAATCATCTCCAAGAGAGGAGTGCTGTTCCTTATTGCTCAGGTTATGACATCCAACCTCCTGTATATCTGAGCTACGTTACAGAAATCAGCTAGACAGGAGATGTAGTAAGTGGAGTAAGAGGAATGTCTAGCAGGTCATGAGTGATGTGAATAAGCAGTGACTGCTCACTGGTAGAGCAGCCCTGATACTACTGCAGAAGAGACATGGTACTCAGCTGGTCTTTTGTCCCACTTTAGCAGAGCTATTCCTATGCTACGTTGTGAATCTGATCAGCCGATCTTTTCACAAAGAATTACACTTGCTAACACAACCAGGCCTATAACAGAAATACTTGCTCTCTCTTCGTAGAAAACAATGTTATGCCTCCAGGAGTAGCAAAGATATGCTATAAAAAAGCAACCAGAAAGTCCTAGGGATGTACCCAGAGAACATCTGCTCACTAAGTAAAACCTTAGCAACTCTTTAGGAGCTTGCTGTTGTTATACAGTGTGAAGTCCACTTCATGCAGATCAGGGTGCTGGGCAAAGAATAAAAGGGTAGAGGGAGAACAAATGTTTTAATTCATGTGTTTCCTCAGTAAGTTTAAGTCATTATCAGAACCCATTTCTGCAACGGCTTGAGGAAATCTGCCTGGAGCAGCTCAGAGGGACTTTCTGCTCTCTCTTCCCAGTGGTTGCCACCATCTTTTAGGAGAGGTGATTTCCAATCAGTGCAAATAGAATATTCCGGTAACATGTGGCACTAAAATCACAACATCTTTTTTTCCCAGCCTTTGACAGAATGGCTTAATATTTGCACACAACTTCCACTTCCACTTCAAACAATGTCATCTCTGCTTAAAAACTCATTTGCTGCTTTGGGAAGTGACTCATATCTGGATCCATCCTCAAAGTTTTATTGCTGGTGGTGGTTTGGGGTGACTTTTCTTCTTGTAAACAGATTGCAAAACAAAATTTTGCTCGCGTAGAAGTAAGTCATGAGCATGAGATTCAGGAAAAACCTGATTTCTCATCACCAAAATGTTCTCTCTCCTCAGTGTCTCTGCAGCCCTAGCTGAGGTGATGGGCTCTGTGCAATAACCTGTTCCCCAGTCCACATCATGTGTTGGGGAAGTGTAAGAGACACGGTCCTGTTGCATTTGCATGGCTGCTTATCAGACTTTGATTGTGCAAAAGGGCACAATCCCAAGACAGGTTGCACCTCAAGGCTACCAAGGGGTTCCCCGCTGAACTGAGTGGCACCTGAAGACAGAACACGCTGCAAGCTTAGGGATAGCCACTAGATGGGGGCACAAGCACACAGGTGCATAGGGCCCCATCTGGACCCCAGGAGCGTGAGCAGCAAGTGGTGACACATCAGCGGTCTCCTCTGCCCCTTGGCATGGCCCAGGCCTCTCCGATGAAAAGGAGCCAGCAGCTATCTGCCAAGTTCATCAGAGCCCAGCCATGCATGTATTTGTGACCACAGCACTCACAGGGACAAAGCTTGTCTCCATTATGGCTTTCAGGGAGTCACACTGGTCCCATGAACATCAGTAGGAGACCCCATGTGGCTACGCCTTGAGATCATCAGCCATACAGCCTTGCTTTTGAGATCTGCCCCAAAAGACTGCTTTGCTCAATACTTCCAGCCAAGCTATTATATCTGAGACTATAATAAGACGTCTGCCCACTTCTCATGAGCCCTCAACTCATCAAAACCATGTCTAGAGAGAGCCTGTGGGATGCTTTCTGCTGTCTGACTCTTGACAGGATCTCCCACAAATTGGCTCTGACTGCACGCAGCACTGCTTCTTCAGAGCCCGGAGGGATGAGAGCATGTGAAAGCTCACACCCCCCTTTAACACATCTTCCATGCCCTGCTGGGGAAGAAGCAAGTTCAAGAGGTTGCAAAATAGATCAGCCCCAGAGCCTGAGCAATGGGCTGGACAGACTTTGCAAAGCTGTCATGAGCTGCATTTTACATATGCATGGACATATTCCCTGCTCCAAAAGGGGGAGGAGGGGGAACTGGCCTCTTGCTGGGAATGCTAAGCCCTGTTTAGTGTTACTGGTTTCACAGAAACATCAAAAGATCTCAACAGATTCTGCTAATGATGTGTCATTAATTAAACAGAGGCAAAAGTTTTACGAGGAAAGTAGCTCTGGCTGATGTAAAGTTCTGATGCTACATCCATGGAAATCTCCTTGAGCAGCTTCACGTTCATCCTGCAGGTTACAAAGCAGCTAGTGGATCTACATTGGGGTCTGCTTGGCTTCCTGGCCACATTTGGGGGCAAGACAAGCCCTGCACATTGGAGGGCAGCTTCTCTCCTTGTGTGCCTAAGGCCACTCAGATTTTTTGCAGAAAACCAGCTTTTCCAGGAGCCCTTGGAGGACAGATCATAGAGCCAGCCTCGCTCCTGAAATGACTTCTATCTCCCCCAAAACAGACATATCCCATTGTTTCTCATGTCCCTGCTGACCGAGATCACCCCCATGAGCTTTCCCTCTGCTCTGAGGCATGTGAATCTGTGTCACAGCCTTTGAAACCCCCTGGGAATTCAGTGATATATGTCAACAAAGTATGTCACACAGAAGTTACAGTAAGTCCACATCCCATTCATCCTCAGGTACCTTGTGGTCACCATGGTCCAGAAATAATTGATCTGGGACTTCAGAATTGCAAGTAATTCTGTCTATGCAGTTCCCAGCCAGCCTAACCCCTTGATGGCCATTGCCAGCTGAAGAAGCAGACTTTTTGAGATGATATTGTTTTCCCTGTGTGACTGCAGCCCCTTGTTCAGTACTAGAAGAAAGCAGCTCATTGTGAAGCCTGTCTTTACCACCAGCATGTGACAAAAATATCTGTTTCTCCTTTTCGTTAAGGCCCAGCTGCTCCTTTGCTGATAGAAGGGAAATCCCTGCAAACAGAGGGCAAAGTCAGCAACACACAGCCAAGCACTTGTCTGTGCCCTGTGAGTCAGCACGGAGAAGTTCTCCTCATTTCCCTTCTGCCAGCCCAAAGCTGTCTAAAAGACTTTTTGTTGTTGTTGGGTGGGTTTTCTGTTTGTTTTTGTTTGTTTGTTTGTTTGTTTCTGTTTTTTTTTTTCAACTCAACATTTTCTGGAGACTAACACCTGCCCCTGACTTCTTCGTTTATGCTTGTGGTGTCTTCATGTGCAAGCACTGAGCAGGTCCAGTTCTACTTAGCATCCAAATGCAGAGAAAACAAGCTGCTTTCAGCCCTGGGTGGCACAGGACCAAGAAGTCTCAGTTCTGTGAGTTGGTACATTTTACTCAGGGGTAATCTTAGAAGCAACTTTTCCTCTGGGACCTTCTTTTGCCTAGAAACATCCATTTTGCTTTCACCTGTTCTTTTCCCTTTTGTCTTGAGATACAATCTTTATGCCATGATGGTTATGACATCCAAGGATGACTGCTTCTGCTGAAACCCTGGCTCCATTCCCTTTCTTGAGGGACTCACAGAGCTTAGTTCTGCATGCTTGGAAAGCATTTTACCAATAGCTAGGCTAACTGGGCTTTGTGATGTAAAGTCAACAGAAAAAAAAAAAAAAAAGACCTAATTGATCCAAAGAGTTCCAGGGTGAAAGATTTATTCTACACACTTGTCTGCAGCAACAGAAGGAGTGGAATAGGCTTAGCTGGCCAACGTCACCAGCCTCTTACTCTTCTTTATACACTGGCAAAAAAAAAAATGCTGATTCAATAGGCAAAGGAGAAAATGTGTGTGTGGAAAAATGCACAAAGCATCTGCTGGCTGCGCTTCTGCCTTCATTTCTCTTCTTCTTTTGATTTCCTTGTTTCCTACACCCAGCAGCTGTATTTGAGAAAGCCAGGTTTCCAAAGCCTGCGGATGCTCCACAGAGACCTGACCCTGCCCATTTTAAACATTTTCTACCCCAAACCACAAAGGGGATTGGTAACTGCCTGGAAACAAACTCAAACAAAGCTAATATTTCTCAGGAAATTTGGGCCATGTTGTAATACAGCTAAACAAAGATACAAATAGATGGCAAAGACTTTTGTGAAGGCTTGTGTGCTCAGAAGTTTGGTTTGGTTTTATTTCTCTTCATCTTCACAGGAAGAGAGACTGTATCTTGCAGATGCTGAGATGTCTTTCATTGGATCCATTTTGTCCTCCATCTCTAGTGCCTGGTGAGCCAGAGACCCACTCTTTGCCCTCACACTTGCAGTCTTCTTGCTGTATTAGTTTCCAAAATCATTCTATGTGAGCCATCAGAAGCTCATGGCAACTGTCATTTGAAAATCATCATTAGATACTTCTGGTAAAATATTTGCGTCACAAACTGTCTTCAAGATGAAACTTTCAGATGTGTCTTTGTCTTTCATTGGGTCAGTGCTCCTTCAGGCACATACACCCACAATAGGCATTAAATTTCTTCTGTCCTAAACAAGTTCAGATATTTAGGCTGGAAATTATGTTGAAAACTGTAGCAATTCGGTTAAGTCAGAGGGATTTGGGTAACTCCTTCTCTTTAGGTGATCTGAAGAAACTACAGCTTTGCCTCAGCCACAGCACAGAAGCACTCAGCCAGAGCAGATGGCACGAGAGCAGGCTGAGGTTTCATCAGGACCTTCAGGGTGAACTTGGGAAGTCATTAAACTTCTATATGCCTCTGCTTCCCCATTTGCAAATGAGGCCTTGATTCCTCATCCTGGTCTCCACTTGATTTCTAAAGATCTTTGAGATCAAGGCCTGGAAACATCAGATAAGACCTTGGCACTATTATTGTTTACCTATACAACCAAGGGAAATGAATCTTGCAAAGATAACATTTGGCTTTAAGACATTCCCCTAGTTCTACTGGGAAATTGTCTGTGCACAGAAACATAGTTAGCCACATGAGGAAAGCAAGCGGTCAGACAAGAGGTTTACTTTTCTTCCATCTGTTATCCAAATTTCACCTGAACAGGTGAATACTTCCAGACAATCTTGCTACTGTTAGAGGAACATGGGAATGTATGATTGCATGGGAGACTGTGAAAGTTGAGTTGTTCCATATGTATTGCAAAACATAATTAAATATTTAAATGCTCATAGTTTCAAGAAAAAAAAAAAATCTCCAGAACATACTTAGAAATAGTTGACATTATTTTTAATATTTTCTGCAACTGCAAAGATGCATTGTATACATTGTATACATGACATTTTTGCCTTTGCCACCCTCTCTTTCATATTCCTTTATAGCCATATATTTTGCCTTCTCCTCTTCCCTTACCATCAGAAGCTTGTGCTCTGCAACCAGATTTCTGCATGCACATAAAGCAATTAAAACTGCTAGTGAGATTGTCCTCTGTCACCCGTGGCATTTGGAGCCACAGAAATGTACTACATGTTTTAAAGGAAGTAAAGGGCAAAGATCTCATATTACACCCAGGCAGAACCTTATGGGCTCATTGGAAAATTGCCCTTTACTAATCTTGCTGATAGTAAAACTGGTCTGGTGCAAAGCAGCCCAGCAATAATCTGTTAATTGATCATGCTGGCTTATTCCAGTGGAGATTTTGGTCCAAATTCAATCAGAGCCAGTGTTGCTGGACCTTTAGATAACAGATGCCAGCCCGTCATGTATGAAATGTCTTCAGCTTCAAACCTGAGATTTCGATGAAGCAAGAAAAAATCAGCCTGAAGCTGGAACAAGTTAGAGTACCAAATCTGATTTGAGATAAGAGTAAGCAGTGAGTTGACAGGGGATGTAATGCTCCATGGTGCATCTTCAGAAGATTTTTCACACCCATATGAATATTCGTCATGTCAGACCATGAATTAGACTCTGCTAAAAAAAATCATCTGCTTTGGGCTTCAGGCATCTGCTATAAAGGACCCCTCAAGTCTGATTGTTATACACATCTTGTGAAATTTTCAGTGGAATTATTGAGAATTAAGCAGCAACAGACAATTCACCCCTTCCTTTGTGCTATCAGTCTGCAAGAAAGGAAATAAAATTAACAAATTCCATGTCAAAGGACATTCATTCCCTAAAAAGAAGTTTCTAAGCACAGCCTGGTTTTTCAGGGGGCTTTAGAACAGCTATAAGCCAGCCACCAAGGGTTACTTTGTACAGTCCAGAGCTGGACTGCAAAGGCAGGAGAGTGTTGCAGCCCACATTGCCCATGGCAGGTACTGCAGAGCCTGTCCCTAGGCTAAGCAGAGACCTAGACGCTCAGGGTTGTTGACTTTGCTGCAGACAGTCGGGCTGGGGCAGACTCAGACAGCAACAAACCCTTTGTGAAAGCAGCTGGGAAACAGGAGCAAAGACATCCAGTATTCGCCAGCTCCTGCTGGACCTGTTAACCCATTTCAGGCTGCAGTTTGGCCCCTGCCTTCTCAAACAGCGAGGCTTCCCGATTTACACCCAGCTTCTTCTTTCTGTTAATTAAATCTTTAAGTTCAATGAATCTCCAGAAGCATGGGACTAGGAGGGCTTCCAGGGTATACTCCGTGGTTCATCCCATAATCCAGTCCCCATCTTAAGCTTATTCTGCATCATTTTAAAAACTGATGTGTGCAGGGGGGAATTTCCCTACTGCCCTAGCTTACTGAGAAGCTGTCCCACACCTCGCTGCCTTGGTGATTAGGAGCTGACCTTGGCTCTGAGATCTTATTGCTAACCCAAGGCACATGAGATCTTGGAGAAGATGGAGGATAAGATCTGGCATTGCTTCTTTTCTCCAGACCATAGGAGTTCCAGAAACTGTGAACCGAAGGGGCTCAAGTTATGAGTGATGGTATCCATGAGTCAGAAGTGTTGGAGAATACATCAGCAAACTAAATCAGAGCAGAACTGAGGGAAGAAGCAGAGCTATCCTTAGGATTGGAGACCACATCTTTGTAGCTTTGACTTCCTCCATGGGCCTGTAAGTGCAAATATTGATTCTTGAGAGGACAAAGCACAACAGGCTTTACTCTGAACTGGGTAAGTCTGTCCATGTTAGACCAGCAGATGGATGGACAGAGGGTGGCATCCCAAACACAGTCTGTCCCATACAGCATCCTCAGAGGGAGCTAGACCTGTATTAGAAGTGATAACACAGCTGGGCTCATCTGTTGCAGATGGCACCGTGCTCTTTCACAGCTTCATTTCACTAAGGGATTTTGGATCAGTGCAGCAAGTGGTGACCTATGGCCAGACAGAGAGCCAGGCAAAACCAAGGGTGAAGGGTGGTGGAGCTGGCTGCTGCAACCACAGCTTGAGGCGAGGTGTTGGAGGAGCTGGAGGACCACCACCAGCATATCCATGCTCCTTGGGAACAACAGGGCATGTTTTCCTCAGTCATGGTGATAACCACAGCATCTCAAGCCCAGCTTTCATGCAGGTTTTGGCTGGAGCAGTGCCAGAGGCCTGGGAACGTTCTCCCACCATATCTGTCTGTATTGGCTGTAGCTTATCTCTCCCTTTTTATTATGTCTAAACTACTTCTTTCTGCCCCAGGACACCTAAAAGCACATGCCATCCTGTACTCGTTGTTCACCCTGTACAGAGGAAGCTGTCAATGTTGCAACATCTGCTGAAAAATGTAGAACCAATGTTTCTCTGCAGTAGATCCTCATTTTAAGTCTCAGTGCATTGTCTCCCCTTTCTAATAAAGGCACACCAGGCATTGCTCCGCAGGAGGCAGGAGGTAAAGTACCACTTACACACGCTTAGGACTCTGTTGCACTGAAGCTAAATCTACAGCTTATGTGTATACATGGATGTGTCCATGGCCCTCAGTGTTTTTCAGGAGGTTTCATTTCAAATCAGGAAACAGTCATTCATCAGGACATGTCATTCTCTGTAAAGCAGATGAGGGGTTGCACTGCCACTTGCCACATCTTCTCACTCACTGTGCTAAGTCTGGATACAGCAAAAAGTGGTGGTTTTTTGTTTTGATTTGTTTTTTCTTAATCACTTGTATCTGCCAGGGAGATGCCATGTCCTGATAGTCAATTTCCTGAAAACACATGTAGTAACCCTAATAATTGCAATGAGAATAACACTTTTAGCTTAGCTTATGAGCAGCCCTGTTTATCAGTAGGCTGTAAAGTGCCTTCTGAGGAAAGTCATCCTCTTATCACCTTTTTAGGATGAGTGGATATGAAGAAGCATATCTGCAGTCAGTGTACTGCAATGGGCCAACCTGTTCCTGCCTGATACTGGTGCTGCAGCATGGGGACAAGCTTCTAGCTTTCAGATTACATGTTCAAAGACACTGAACTACCAGACACCGAACACAGGACCTCATGGAAGCAAATGTAGCAGCTGCTTCACGTCCCTTGATGGGGCAAGAGGCAGTTTTACAGCAGGAGACTTCTGCAAGACAGCCCCTTTGCCCCATTAAGTGACATGACTGGGTCATCTCGACACCTCCACCTCCAAGCTAAGCTACCAGGGCAGCTGCACCCACACACTGGGAGAGGGCTTTTCCTTTGACTTATTTACCTTTTCCACTTCCTTTCCAGTAAACTGGAAGACTTAACTAGCTGTCTGACAGCCACAGGAGGGTTTTGCTTATATTCACTGGAGTTAATTTTCCTGATCGGTGTTAGCCAAGCTAATGGCCAGTGCCTGAAGCTGCCAGTTACTTGGATATTTTTTGGCTTCAGAAGAGGTTAAGTAAGGACAGTGCTGAGAGCTGCCTTGAGATTTGGCAGCCCCAAAGGGGAAGTCTGTCTCTGAGTGCAAACGCCTGTTTTTCAACTGAAAGCGTATTTCCTCAGCTGCCTCTAAAAGTAAAGGTTACACTTAATTTAAAGAGGAGTTTTAGCAGCCTGGAAAACAAAATTAGCAGAAAGAAAAGTGCTTCTCTTTTCTTCCCCTTCAAATACTGTTTTCTTCTGTCATTGTCTTCTCACCTGTCATTGTAACAATGCCCCATCTTGCTCTAACAGAGATTTTTTTTTTTTGAGTTGAGGCAAACCAGGCATCCAGCACTTCCACTTCTTGAGCTTTCGGATCTCCTTGCTAAAAATCCAGGGAAGTATTTCACCTCATCAATACCTCTTGATCTTTCAGATTTTGTTCCTTCTTACACTTGTTTCTTATGCACAAGAACAACTGTTTCCACCTCATAAGGTTGTTGTGAAATAACAAAATACAGCAAAGCGTGTGGGAGACATAGCCTGTGGTAACAGGAAACATGCCTGCAGTAAAGATAGACAAGTGTTGAGATCGGTGTTTTAAATTGTTGTATTTGCTGTGGGAATGAAGGGCAAAGTAGTTGAATTGCAGCAAAACATCATTCCTAAGGCAAAGAGTGGGAACTGAATCCAAGTGGAGTAGACAGGGAAAGGGGAAGAAGGGGATAAAGTGGGAAAAGGAGACGACAAATTTTTGCTTGAACTTATAACATCGAGTACTGTGAGACCCAGGATATCATGCGAGGGGCAGATAAATCCGGCAGGTGTTTCTGGAGCATACACTGATCAGGACTGTGGAGACAGTCAGTATCACCAGACACCCCACAGCATATATGGGATAAAAAGAAGAGGGTTTTTTTTAAGTAATTTCTCAATGTAGAAAAGCTGAGAGCAGAAATAAAATAATTACACACACACAGGAGGTAAAAATCTTAGAATTTTAGGGTTTTCCACCCCTCCACGTCTACATATGCAGTTACTCATTGCTGTGTTGGGTCTGTCACATTGCTGGCAGGTACAAATGAGGAGGATATCTTGCTCAACTACCAAGTCCAGCCTCAAATCAAGACAGATGTAATGCTCTGTGACAGCTGGCCTTTGAGATCTGAGACAAGCAATCCGCTCTGAATCCTATTACGACGGTGCTTTTGCCACTCGGCAGTGATTACTCGTGGATGCAAAGGTTGGAGCCGAAGGGGGTCTCATCAGCCTGTCAGTGACTCAGCCCTGATCTTCTGATCAAGCTGGACCATGCTGTAGAAAAACATCTGGCTTGATTTAAGATGTAGGGATGGTACTCAGGAAATTGAGCGCAGGCAGCTCTGTCAGCATCTGAGCCCCTTGCTTCGGTTGTCAATGCAGTGAAACAGTGATGTCCAGCTCGTGGGGTGTTTTATCTAGCTAGGGCAAATGAATCACAGTTTCAAGTGTCTGGTATTTTCCTGGGCTTGAGAGAGGAACTGTCAGTGGTTAGCTCAGAAGAGATGTCTGAACAGGAACCGTGGAGAGTAATTTAGCTGCCTAAAGGCAGTCATCTAAAGAAAGGAGTGCCCTAAATGTTGCTCCCCACTGAACCCTGAGTTTCAGACATCATTGCCCAGAATCATGTGGTTCCCTGGGGCTTGCAAGGGAGTCAAGCATTTGCTGGGAGCACTGGAAGGTTGGAAGAACACACAAACTGGGAGCTGGACTGACTGTTTTCGAGCACTGCCCAGCTGGGTTCCCATAGCTCTGCAGATTTTGGAAGGCAGGTCCAGTCTGTCCTTATCTCCAGCCAGCTCTCCACCATCCCTTGGCGGCCCTTGACTTGGGTAAGGACATCAGACTGATGGATTACCAGAGTAGGAGAGCACAGCTTTGCCCTTTTACTTCCTTTTTCAAAGCAGTTTTTATAGTCCAGAATTACCTCTCACCTCCTGGAAAGGGGAACTTACTGGGTTAGGGGTCAGAAAATACCTTGAAAATCTCTTTCCTGATCCCTCCATGCCTGGGAGCTTGGGAAGAAAAAGAACTTTCCCCTTCTAGGGCATAGGTTCAACTGCAACCCCAGGGAGAGCTGATCCAAAGACCTTGCTGCGATACTGAAAATACAGGACATAACCAGTTGGTTTATGGTATGCATGAAGGCCAGATTAGATTATCATGATGCTCCTCTCTGACCCACAAATCAATGATTATTTAAAACCAGCACTTCAAAGGGGGCCAGTGAACGCGTGTCTTGCACTGCCGTCTGTTAATTCACTGGTCTGTCTTTCAGTGCTGATGTGAAAAGACATGTCCAAGCCTGATTAATTCTACTTGTCATCCAGGAAATTAGTTACAACACTGTAACCAAAGCCATTGCCTTTCTTTGAACTGAGAGACAGCATTTTACCCAGAAACAGCCTATTGGTACCTGACTGCATGGGAGTGTCTTGACCTTGCTGTCGGGTCAAAGCATTCCTGTGCAGCAATACCAAGGAGAATTCGTGGCTGTGGCTGCTGGAAGGAAATGAGTCACCTCCGAGCTTCCCAGAGCAGGTGACTCCAGGCTGCAGGAGGGATTTTCTGGGCACATCTGCTCTTGGCCATTTATTAACATTACCTCCTGCTCTGCCCATGCTGGGTCTGTCTTGGGCATAAGGTGTAAGGGTCTAGTCTGTGGTCTGGGCTCCCTCAACAGCAACAAGTCTGAAGAGAAGGATTTGCGGGTGTCAGCTGATGAAAAACTCAAAGTGAGCCCACAGTGTGCCCTTGCAGCCCAGAAGGCCAACTGCATCCTGGGCTGCATCAAGAGAAGCATGACCTGCAAGGTGAGGGAGGCGATTCTGCCCCTCTACTCTGCTCTCATGAGAGCCCACCTGGAGTGCTGTGTCCAGTTCTGGGACCCCCAATACATAAAGGACATCGAGTTGTTTGAGGGAGTCCAGAGGAGGGCCACGAAGATGATCAGAGGGCTGGAGCACCTCCCCTACGAAGGCAGGCTGAGACAGTTGGGACTGTTCAGCCTGGAGAAGAGAAAGCTCCACGGGGACCTGATAGCGGCCTTCCAGTAGCTAAAGGGGGCCTACAGGAGAGCTGGGGAGGGGCTCTTTAGAAGGGCATGTAGCGATAGGATGAGGAGTAATGGCCGAAACTGGAAGAGGGGAGATTTAGGCTGGATCTTAGGAAGAAATTCTTTACTGTGAGAGTGGTGAGACACTGGAACAGGCTGCCCAGAGAGGCTGTGGATGCCCCCTCCCTGGAAGAGTTCAGGGCCAGACTGGATGGGGCTCTGAGCAAGCTGGTCTAGTGGGAGGTGTCCCTTCCCATGGTAGGGGGGTTGGAACTTTAATGTCTTTAATGTCCCTTCCAACCCAAACCATTCTTTGATTCTATGATTCTATGTCTAAATCCCTGCTCATCTCTTTGGTGAATCCCATCTGAACCAGTTCAGAGAGGCAAGTGTTATCTTTGGGTTCTCCCATTTCTTCCTTCGGCCTCTTCACTTGGACTCTCCTCTTCCTGTTCACTCCTGTCCTCAGTTCCCCATGTCCCTATCCGTCTCCAGGAGGCTGTTGTGCTGCTGTTCTATTTCTCCTTGTTACCTACCAAGTTGCAAGTGAAGAAGAGGATCTGCTCTTCTTGCGGGATAAACAAGATCTCCTAAAATTTCTCTGTAATTTTCATGAATTCCTTTTGAGTGCTCATTAAATCAAGCATATTTGAGCAATCTCATCATTCTATCAGCTTAAGGATTATGTATTCTTTCCTGTGAATTAAGGTCATGCAAAATGCAGTTTCTGCGTAACTGAAGGTTTCCATGATTTGCCCATGAATTTGGATGCCCAAGTACATTGAATACACACAGTTTAACTTTTCTCTTGAATAAGATATAAACAAGCAACTTCATTTCTTGTAAAATTCACTTGAATTCATTTGTTTTGTTTTGTTAAGCAGAAAGGAAGTGTTTTTCTCGGGTCATGCTGACCTCATGCTCTGCCTATTTTCATTACACAGGGACTTTGTAAAAATGATTCCAGTGTCTTGGACAAATTTCTTTTTTTTTTTTTTCAACTGTGAGGCAACCTCCCTGTATGGACAACATTTTCCATTGTACTCCTTGGACCTTCATTCCCACCATGCTCCTGTTCATCTGGTGAGAGAAGTGAATGCAATACATGGCCAGGGGAAGAAAGGAGTTGAAACAATTAAACCAGAACACAGGTTGTATCTGAGAGCTCAGAAGGAATCAGATTATTTTTAATGGAAAAACAACTCCCTTTTCCACCCCCAAAAAATCAGAAAATTTACTGAATTCAGGAATTTAAAAATATTTCTTTTGGACTAGAAATACCAAAATGAGGTCTTTCCAGAGGCATGTTTAGGGGAGGGATAGCTATTCTGGAAAATGCTAGTGTTTCAATCTGATTTGACTTATTTGGAAAGAAAGCAAGAGCATTCCTCCAGGCCTATGGTTGTTTCAACTAACTGTAACACAGCCCCAGGTCCAGCACCCTCAGCACCTTCTGGGAACTGAGCCAGCCACATCTTTCCATACAAACAGATTTCCCCACGCCCATGCCTTCTGGAGGCTGGTTTATATCCCTGCAGGTACAAGAAAAAAAAAAAGTGGGTTGAGAGATGGACCCTTAAAATGTGAGGTGGACTGTTAAAATGTGAGAAGAGCTTTGCGCAGCTTCCAAAGCCAAAAGAGGAAATCATGAGAGGGGATATCTTTTTGTACCAAAGGGGAAGATAAAGGTGAAATTCATTTGCACAGCTGAACCCTGCACTAATGATGCATTCTCTTTTCAGGATCATATGAGAGGCATGAGTCACATGCTGTCCCTATCTCTACCTTGGAGGGATGAAGTGCAGCATCGCAGTTTGCAGTGCAATCTACTGGAAATAATGCCTGCTGGACAAAAGGCATTGTTGGAAGCAACTGCCACTTCCAAATGCCAGGATTTGGAAGACTGCAAAGAATGACAGTCACAGGAACTGATATTTGAACAGGAAAAACAGTGCCAAGTGCTATATTTGGGCATGGTTATTGCCATGTTTATTATTGTTATCACCACTGGAATTATAGTCCTGGTTGGAGACTGTGCCTGAGATCAGATCTCCTTTTAGTAAGGGTTGTCTGCAAATATTGCAAGAGACAGTCCCTTCTCCCCAGACGAAAATAAACAAAGCTGTTTGAAAATGTTGCATTTTAATGACAAGTTTGCCCTGTGTATATGAGAAAAGTTGGATTCAGAGGGTGCAGAGAAGCTATGCCAAGTTCAGTCCAAATCTGTTGAGATGGCTCCTTTTACCAACAAGTTTTATCTTCTAGTAGACAAAGGGTAGAAAAGTATTGCCATCTCTCTCTGATGCAGGGTGACATGAAGTCATTTGCCCCAAAACCTACACGAAGATCTCCGTAAACTCAGCCTTCCTAGTTCAAAAACCTTGTTTCTTTTAAACTGGAGTTCAGTGGTAGGAAGAATTGCATACAAAGGCCTTTGCCTGGTTTCCTTGACCCAGCAGAGTCCATCTGATCAGCATCTCTTAATACCAAGTTCTTAAGGCAAGACCCACTACGGTCTCCTGGTTGACCTGGTCTTCTGTGCCACATTTCCCACCCCCCAGTTGCTCAACAGGTCTCCATCTGCTGCTTCCTAAGGGCATGGATCTCTCATAGGCCTATGTCTTATCTGCCAGCCCCATGTGGAAACATCGCAAGTGACACCACACACCTTTCTTTAAGCAACAGACTCTTCTCTGTGTGCAGTGTGAGAATCTTCTGACCTCATGTTGAAGTCTGTTGAAACATAGAGCTATAACAGTGTGTGTGCTTGGAGGTGCCTATAACAAGTTGAGATGGTCTTGGGGTGTCTGAAACATATGGGCATCATAAACCTAGAAGACAGAATCATAGAATCACTAAGGTTGGAAAAGACCTCGAACATCATCTAGTCCAACAGTCAACCCACCATGACTATTCTAGATCATGTCCCTACATGTTTCTTGAACATCTCCAGGGATGGAGGCTCCACCACTTCCCTGGGCAGCCTGTTCCAATGCCTGACCACTCTCTCAGAGAAGAAGTTTTTCCTAATATCCAACCTGAACCTCCCCTGGCACAGCCTGAGGCCATTACTCCTTGTCCTATTACTAGTTACCTGGGAGAATGGGCTGACACCCACCTCACTACAGCCTCCTTTCAGATAGTTGTAGAGAGCAATAAGGTCTCCCCTGAGCCTCCTCTTCTCCAGACTAAATAGTC